>JAGSMT010000223.1:0-592771 GCA_029286875.1 Lamproptera curius
AAAATCCTGCCTTTATAAAAGGATAACTAAAACATCTATCCCCGATTAGCTTTGTTCTTAGAGTACATTATCACGAAATCTCATAGTTTCAGAGCCTTAAACGGTTGAGAATAATCGAAGCGATGAATTCGTACATCTTACATATTGCGTCCGACCAAGCAAAGCATCTAACTCAGGTTCGTTCCATTAGTTTAGAAATACATTGAAGAAAATTTGAGTGTTTATTATAGCGGGTTTTATCCAATTTATTTTATATTTATCTGCAAATGTAGGCTAAAGCTATACATAAAAAAAATACATAATATCACTATTGATACATAGATATCTATTTGTGAAGAAAAAATATGTAATTATTTCTATTGTTTACGCTAATACTATATATTATTAAATAAAATGAACTATATATTATTAAAACAATATTCCTCTACAATATCCAGGAGTGTACAAGCTAGATTGTGACAGCGGCCTCTCTTATATTGGACAAACAAAGTGAGCAATAAGAACCAGCTGACATCAAACATAAAAGACCCAACAAGTCAGCAGTGTGTGACCATACTTTAAATCGCCCAAACCGTTTCATCAGATTTGATCGGCCGCAAATCCTCGCTAAAGAACACCGATTCCTATCGTGAGGCAATTGAAATTAGAAAACATCCAAATTTCAATAGAGAAGGTGGTTGGGTTCTACCACCTGCTTGGGACCCCATAATTAATAAATTAAAGTTAAACCCAAGCATAATACCACTGCTGGCTCTAATGATAAAACCAGTTCATTTTGCATAGGTCGGAGTACAGACTAAAAATAATTAATTACAATTAAGATCTGGAAACTCCGCTTCAGCGCTGGCAACAAGCACATGACATCTCAGTCTACCCCGTGACCACGGCCGCTGGAAAGTGTACGAAACGTTGGGAACTAAAAATGTAAAATAAACGCTAAAATCCGTAAAAAGTCCTTTTATGCAATAATGTGTAGTATTCGCGTAAACTTACTTACGTAATCAATTGTAGCTTAAATATTTATATAGTATATTTATATCCTAGCTCAGTGGTATGGTAATAGGCTTTGGAAACCGTAGTTCAGGGTTTCAGATCCTGCGGGGACTCAACAAATTGTCGTAGTTGTTTCCTAGCTGTTCGGGGTAATGCGGACTGATCACCTGATTGCCTGTATGTAAGACGATCTATGCGGCGGATGGGGTAATATCTCCTTAACAATATTCCTGCGCAGGCTATCTCTAATATATGTAGATCGGCCGTCGTTGTTGAAATCGACTTGGAGGACATTAGTTACATAATACTTAATTGACGGATTTCACTACTGCAAACCGATGCAGTGTGTGTATAAGTGTGAGTAAATATTTTTATGTGACTAGGATTAACGGACACTCAACCATGTGAGCGTACTCTCGGCATTGATCAGGCCGTCTTGTAGTTAGGAAATCTGGATGTCAACTTGATCGATTGCTTTTGAGACTCTAACTCAAAAATTGTTTCATTTTCTTCTTCATTTCTCCTTTATGTTTGTCCTGGTTGATAAGAATCAACAATCAGGTGATGTACTAGGATGATATGTTTTATTATTAAAAATTAAACATGCGTTTATTTCCTAAATAACTGCATTTGTCTTCCTAAAAACTATATTACCTAATCCAATAAGAGGATAGGTAATATCCAAACTAGATACGTCATTTAGACTGAGCGTTATTAGAGTTTCCAGACTACTACGTTCTGGCAGAAATAGGCGCTGTGATGGTAGTACATACGAAATCTACATATTTTAAGCATGAATTCATTCTTAACTATCGCAGCTTAAGACAATTCTAGATGTGAACTATCAACACACTTGCATATGTATACTTGTTGTATTGACATAAATTGTTCCTCGCTGGCTTTAAACTCACGACCTCTGATGTGTTAGCCAAAGCCAATTAACCGCAACGGTGTTTTAAAGGAAACACGGATTCTGAAAAGTACTATATGTAATTATTTATTACCATGTATATATTGTCTGCTATCGTTTTATCGAAACAGTGATTACAGACAATAAGTGCATTTGGGACCTAAAACTATTGCTAATTAAAAAGTCTAAATGTCTTAATGTTATAAACTCTAATAATTTTATGTTTTGGAAATTCACATTAATCCGACCTTTTTATACAAGAACTTAAGTTTTCAAAAAAAAATAAGTGAAATCAAACGATATATAATTTTCTTTGTAAAGGTTTAAAATGGCAGTGCAATCTAAAGTAAATTTGAACATTGCCATTATTTATACGTCATCTAACGTTAATTAGAGCAGAAAAGGTTAATAATTTTAATTTACCTAGCCATCTTTATATGTAATTATAATTTAAAAGTAATTAAAATGGGTAGCTGAACGGGTTATTGTATTAAAAAATCAATGAAAAACCCTGCTTCACGAACAAGAATAAATTTGTATTCGAAAATAGCATAGTATTGTTTGGATTAAACTACGAATACGAACTATTTTCTTCGAAACAGCACTGAAATCGCAACGAAAATGATACGCCTCATTATCATAAATCCGAAGGCAAAAAATGGAAATAACTGAGATGATTAAGGGTTTGGAGAAAATATTTCAATGAACGTCTTTTATCGCTATTTTTAAACCTCTTCTACTAAAAAAGTCAGCCATGCAAAATACTACAACGTATCATTATACAGTATATTTTTATATATTTGAAATTAACATTAGCTGACGTATAAATTATGGCAATGTTCAAATTTACTTTAGATTGCACTGCCATTTTAAACCTTGTTTTCAAAGCGTGTCATGTAATCGATAGATTAAATTTTCTTGGAAAGAAAAATTTTTTTTTTGGGTTTATATCAGGGTATCATTTCTTACAGGTAACCACAATAGAATTTAGATATTCAAGCGAGCGTTAAAATACTAAGCTCGCGCCCAGGTTTGATATATTAGATATTTATTGTTTGTGAAAGATAGACAAAAAGAAAACTACATAGTAAAAGCGACGCAATTTCCACAATTTGCCTTATATGAAAATATAATATTAAACGTTTATGTACGATTTTATTTCATTAAAAATATTTATTTTATATACTTATCATTCTATGGTATTTCAAAAGCTATGTTCATTTAATGTTAATTTATGAAATAAACCTGATTATAATTGCTATTTGCTATTCGGCTTTCGGACAAAAACATGCGTTACTTATAGCATTAAATGCAGAGACTATCATTTATATTACAGATCGTGGCTCTTCCAACTCATCATATGGTATACTTGTAATGTATGACAAATTGCTGCTTATGTTATATAAGATAGCCATAATTCTATTGTCTATTGTATTAAACGTTTCTTTGAATAAAAAAAATCTGAATTTTGGAGTAAGGCAGTGCCAGTAAATACTAATTAAAATAAATTTTTTAACTAATAGCATAACTAGATAATAAGTATTTTATCTTATCTGATCAAAATAACACTTTCAATACTTTTTGTTTCAAAGTTTAAATGGACTGTATACTATGGATGAAGCTATCGATTACATGACAAGCTTCATGTTAAACTTTGGCGATTTTCGTTTGATTTTTAATGACAACTTTGTTCTGCATTAAATAGAAAAAATAACAATCATATCAATCGTAAATGATTAAGTAGTATTTTAGACTGCAATTATAAATAACTTATTTGCGTATTTATGTATATGTAGAAGGCGGTACTCAATTCGGAGCTTATATTTTTTAATATTTGTTTTTATTATGTATGGTTCCATCCTCATAGGTCCCATGTTATTTTATAATTTTATGTTAAGTGCTAGATATTTTATTAAATTTAAAAATCTTTTTAACCAACGTATTCAGACTGCTGATATTAATATTTAAAATAGTGAAATTGATTATATACAATGTTCCTTGGTTATAACACTAAAATGTTTTAATGAATAAGCGTATTCGATGCTGGCTATTCATGAAATCTATGAACTAGTAGCAAATGTAATGTTGCGGATGTTTATCAACGTATACAGTAAAATTTTAATGCATAATTTGTGGCGCATAGTTCTTAATAAGATTGTTTTTTATGCGACCCAACTAACAACAATGTACATTTGTTAAAATAGTTTATGAACGCTCCTCGACATTTTTGCACTCTGTGGCAGCGGTTGCGAAGAATATTTGCGGCCTGGTCAACTTGCAGAGAAGTTAACAGAAATGTAAACTGGACTGGCTTGACTAAAGATTAAGTAGAAACGTTGTAGTCATTTCAGGTGACATAAAAAAGTCCGCTTTTAACGTGCCTTAAAGGGTGTGGAGGGTTAATTGAAAGTGGTAGGTGTATTACTACTCCGGAAGAGGAGTATCGGTAATTCGTAGGCATCTCGCTCTTTGATTCGCGATTCGGCCAAGCTGCAGATTACGCGCTACAAACCACGGTGCCCTTCAAACCGGAACTATATTGTGTTTTTACACTACTGCATGTAAAAAGGGAACCCACCACCTCAAATGTAGGCTCGGTCGCTAAAACGTTTTAGCTAGCGTTGTGCGTTCTATTGTTTAGATCTTCAGGTTTCCATCGTACTTAGGTAACTGATTCGGGGGGTCTTCTACTGC
This sequence comes from Lamproptera curius, assembly GCA_029286875.1. Taxonomy (NCBI): domain Eukaryota; kingdom Metazoa; phylum Arthropoda; class Insecta; order Lepidoptera; family Papilionidae; genus Lamproptera; species Lamproptera curius. Next base: position 4,598 of record JAGSMT010000223.1, read on the forward strand.
CCCTGATTTCATCTGTTTGGTTCAATGAGATCGTCATCATCAGCCTGAGTTAGTCCACTGTTGGACATATACACCCCTATCCATTAGGGAGTTTTGGACCGTATTCCACCACGCTGGTCCAATGCGGGTTGGTAAGTGGACCGACTTTTTACATGCCCATGCGACGTTTGGTTCAACTTACTTTGCAGACAATTGGGTGATCGGCCTAAAATGACGTAACCAATCGGAAAAAAACGTTAACAAAGTTGTTCACCCGCGAGATGCGAACTTAGGATTTCCTGTTTATAAAGCAAGGGACAATACCGCATCGTTATTTCTTATGATACCTGACGGAGCTGCCTATGTATCTAACGTTGTTGAGGTTATTGTAAAAGCGTTTGTGTAAATGTTAACCTTTTAGGGGTCAGGAAGGAATAACATGGTGGGTTTACTCTAAAATAATGAGAATTATACGGTGGACTCTTAACATGAATATTGATAACAAACTCGTTACTCTTTGTTCTACGTTGAATCATTTAAAATAGAAGTTCTTATTGTGGACATCGTATTACATAAACAAATTTATATTGAATACAATAGCCTTGGGCTTGGAGTGGTTTTATAATTTTTCCGAACAGTTAACTCTGATCAATGGCTTAAGTCGTAACAATAGTATCAACATGCAGTTATTTTAATACAAGAAATCATATCAACCTCTTTAAAATTTAAGCAAAATCTAAGAAAAAGGATAAAATATTTAAATTTAATTAAATTTATACTTTGTTTAATAAAAATTTGTTTGCCCACCTTTTACAAATTCCTGTTCATTTGTTGTTTGTAATTTGGTTGCTTGCATTTTATCAAGCGAAGTGTTTTTAGGCTACTAAACCGGTTCTAAATCTACTCAGTCCTGATAAACATTTATTGTCAATCATATTCAGAAACTTAAAACATTAATGAAAGTAAAAAAAATTACATTCCCTAGTTTTAAATTTTATACATCATTAACATACAACTACAAATTAAAAAATAATATATGCGCGGCTCCGTTATTTAAATATTTTATCACATAATAAATTTAATCTGTATTGTTACACTTATAGCATGTTAAGTATTTACTATTAATGTTAATGCAGAAGTTTTTTTGTGTTTGGTCCATGATGTAACCCAGTACTAAATATCAACCCATTTGTATGCGTTTACAAATCTAGATTCAATAATGTAACATAGTTTTCAAGTATTGTTCTCTATTCTCGCGCAATGGCTGAATGCAACTCGAGATTGACTAAGTACCGGTGGGACCGAACGAGCGTTGGGAAAGTCTGATCTTTGCGATTTGAGTTAATGGTTTCCGCCAACAAAGATTGTGATAGTGCTAGTGCACTTTGAAATTTTCACCAATATCCTTAACATTCGTTAGATTAATATCCTTAACATACGATAAAGTTAAATATTAGAAGAAGAAATGAAATTCAAACTAGACATAAACGTGTTATTGTTAAATTCATCATCATCAGCCTGGATAAGACCACTTCTGGACATAGGCCTCTCTAATGCCTTCTCCGTCAGGAGGTTTATGGAACGTATCCCACTACGCTGGTCCAATGCGGGTGATCCGACTTTTACGTACCAATCCGACCATATCTTACGTACCATTCCGACGCATGGATCATCGTGATCGACCTAAATTGTCCTAAACAAATATAATTCAACTAAAAAAGAAGTTGAGTCCCCGCAGGATTTGAATAGTATAAAGCGTAGGTCGTAGGTTTATGTGGAGATGGAATTGTTAAATAAAAAAGACAAAGTCCTATTTAACTCAAAGTTCTCAACATTTGCACATTGCAAGAAAGAAGCGAACTGTTCAGCTTAATAAGTAAGTGTAGGTAGAATACTAACTTAGTATTGTCGAAACTTTGTGGAAGTAAAATCCAATTGATTTTAGACTTTTGATTTTATTTTATTTTTAATTTGTTCTTTCGTGTACTAAGAAGTAGGGTCGCTAATTTAGTTAGTTATAATATACAGATTTTTTTAAAATATCTCTTACAGAAATAAGTTTTAAGTTAATTTTAATAATATGTGATAATGCACTAGACATCAAATAGACCTGATAAACTATTTGTTTCGACGCGAAAAAGATTTATCAAAGTATAGAGAGAAAATGTATGTTGAGATTCCATCAAAGCGAGATGAAATTCTACTGCGTTTTAAAAGTTTACGATTTATTAATGGATTATACATCTTGCAAGACATATTCTAAAAAAGTCATCTTTTCTTATTGCATATAAGATACTTTGTCACATCAAGATTACTGCTTGAAAGATACATTTTTTAAGCGTTTAGATTTTAAATTAATAGCGATATTTGAATCTATGTAGTATTTTCGTTGTAGCTATTTACATTTTTGTGCGCTCCCACTTACCTAAGGGAACTTTATTAATTAAAAATTTAAAATTTTATTGTCATAAAAATATTTTTTGAAAAATAACTTTTATTGGCGAATTTTTTTGAACCTAGTCATGCTCCTTCAAAAATATGGAGTTAATTAAATATGTTTTTTTCTTAATAAGTTGTCTAGTAACTTAAGGTATAAAAAAGATATAATACATTTTTCATAAATAACACCTATGTTAATAAACTACGTAACCATGATATAAAATTTATATTTGCACATGATATTAAAAACTATACCTAGATACCAGGTGTCCAAAAAACGTAGTTGCTTCAATATTTATTGACTCCAACAAGGAATTTGTTCTCATTCAGACTGAAGGTTTTTAAAATATACTAAATGGAAGTAATGTAATTAAAAGAGATTAGGTAGGTGATAATTATAATTAAAATATTTAATACTCCATAAAAAGATTTTATTGACACCAATAATACCAGATATTCATTAGTTTTAATGGTACAGATACTGCTGTAAATAATAAAATAGTAAATGAAAACCGTAGAACATGAATATGGACTCGTTAGAAATGTAACATATTTGTCAGCATGTTTCACAACGTCGAGCAACTACGACAAAACTCTAAGAATATACTTTAGTTTAGAAAATTAGAATTGGCCAAGTAAAGTAAAATTAGGACAAGAAAAATATTGTACGTGTTTTGTTAAAAAAAGAGGATCGTATATTACAATTATAGAATTTGACTTTAACAACCTTAACAGTTGTGTTTTCTGTTTAGACTTCTCCTTACAACGATATATACATATCATATTTCTTTTTCATACTAAAATTTATATTATATAAGAAGTCACAGACTACGATATAAGGAAATGTATAACAAGAATGTTAGTGTTGTTCATCAAAACATTTATAGTATTGAATTAATTTCTTATGCGATTTATTTTCATAAACAGGTATACTCCACAGGATTAGAAATCTGAAGTGCTTGATGGGCCAGTCACGTAAGCCCATAGAACAACGACCGCGCTGGGTGGAAAGTTCCGGAGTGGAGACAAAGGCTCAGCAAATGTAGTGTAGGATGCCCTGCGGCTGCAAAATTATGGAGAAAATCAGGACCACCATACTGGTTTATTTTTTGACCATAAGGCTACTGTGGCTTCTCTGTGACTTCAGGCCGCATGCTGATCTCTATCAAAGCAGTACATACATTATAGCATCTGTCAAACAATTCAAAGCCAGTTTGTAATGGCAGCCATTCCTGCCCATCTCGAAGTTTTATTTGGCCATTATTTACCAATCGCAAACCCAAATTTAATGTTTTTGCTAAATTACTAATATTCACAAAACCAAAGTTAAAGGTTTCATCAAAATTAATTTTCCTTAAGCTTGAACAAGATAGCTTGAAACTAACGTTTGGCCTGATAGATTGGATCTATCCACTGAACGCCATGTGGTATCCGCAGGGATAAATAGCAACTATGACATGCTTGACTTTCAGAAGCACTTTTTGAAAACATTATTTCAAATTTTGGCAAAATTTACATGTCAAATGGCTGTGGTTTTACTTTGCAACACTCTGTGGCGTAGCAGTATTAGTATTCTTTTCCAAACTGGAGTTCCATGGGTTGAATTCGGCCGGGAAAAAAGCCAGGTAGCAATGGGAAGCGGTTTTTCCAGGTTAGTGGGACCCAATATCTGCGATCACCCATTGTATGCAAAGAATTGCCATCAAGGTTTACTGACCAATTATTCCGGAGTAAGTTTCTCTTTGAATAGTGCCGACAATCTGGTGGTATGGTTTGTGAGAACTTTGTGCCACTAATTTGGGGTGAGTTTGATTTACCGCTCCTTCATTAGAGATGGTTCGTGGGTTGGATCCTGCGGGGACAACAAATTTTCATTGTATCCTAGTTGGTTAGGGCAATTTGGGCCGATTACCCAATTGTCTGAAAAATAAGATGATCCATGCGTCGGATGGGCATGTAAAAAAAGTGGGTGCCTGTACATTGGACCAGCGTGGTGGGATACAGTCAAACCCCTAATTGATAAGGGTGTATTAGGGAGGCTATGTCCAGCTGATGGACTAACAAAAGGCTGATGATGATGTGTGTGTGATGTGTGTAGACTATATTTGAGTTTTGACACCTTAGCAAACTTATGGGTAATTAAAATGGTAACATTTAATTAAATGGTTAAATTTAAGGTTGAAATTACTTATTAGGTAATAATATTGTTTTACTTATTAAATCATATACTCATATTATGTCTCATGTTAACAGTTATATGTCACCAAGATAGTGGGACACCAACAAAGGATTTACGATGAACTAATTATCAAAAGTAAGTAAAGTAATAAGAAATTAAGTTAACAGTTGCTCTTATTACGTTACAGAAGCGAACAGTACGACTTACGGATCAATTGACTATTCCCGATCGCATCTACCCCCGCGATTCCTGCTTCTGTATTTTAAACCTCTAATATCTTTGATAATCATTTAATCAAAATGTCATGAATGACACGTTTATACTATATCAACTGATCTCAAAAGAAAAGCTAGACGCCGACTTTAGCTAGGATAGCTAATATAAACCTTTAAATATCAACATTCATGGAGAGCAATTTGCTAGTTGTCTACAGATAAAATTACTACAACAGTCATAGGCAAACCAACTAAGAAAAACAAGGATTGGTTTGACAGCTCTGATACTAAGTATGAAACTTGTAAAACATATCGTCACACAATGAAATTCAATGGCTCGTCATCTTCTACATCAGGCTAATGACGGTGCGTTGTAATCTTCAAACAAGGAGTTCGTAAGCTAAAGGACAAATGGTGGGCAGAAAAATCGCGAAATGCAACTTTTTGGCTGACTCTAATCAAATGATATAATTTTCGAAGACTTAAAGACGATTTTTGAGTCAAAATTAAAGAAAACTGCTCCAATATTTCGCGCGATGAAAAAGTAGGCCTTCGGCTGCCTTAACGAGATCTTGGCTCGATGGGCGAAACATTTTTGATGAAGTTCTTAGCCCGTCCATAAATACTTTCGACGAAGAATACAAATCGCTCAAAAGCTTACCGACAGTGGTGGAACTTTCAGATCCACCCACACCTTTGTAGAATATAAACTGGCACTACATAAGCTTAAACCATGAAATCAACGAGTTCAGACAATATACCATCGAAATTTATAAATACAGGCAGATAATAAATCAGGAAAAATTATATGAGTTGATAATTTGCAATATGGGAGACAGATGGTTCCCATGTAGATGACAATATATATCAAAAAGCTCTACAAAAGAAAAGGAGATATATCTAACTACCCGAATTCTTATAGGGGGCATCTCACTGTTTTTCTTCTGTAGGAAGAGTACTCACTCATATATAAACTCTCGGCCCAAGTCGCAGAAGAGCTATTCCAAGTCAATGTAGTTTTCGTCAAATAGAAGGGAACAGTCAGTGCCATGTTGTAGTAAAACAAATCCCGGGAAAAGTTTGGAACATCGGCCACTCTACATGTGCTTTATTGACTTGGAAAGGAGCGTTCGATCAGGTCCCTCAATGCCGCTCTGGATTGTATTAGAAATATGGATGTCCTCAAGGTTATAAATAGAATTAAAACTTTCAGCGACGACATGACCATAAGTCGAACACGAAAAGATTCTCTGAACCTTTTCCTGTTACTAGTGGTGTAAAGCGGGAAACAATATGTTAGCTCCTACTTTATTTGCATTATAACTGCTATAGTTTCATTCATAACTGTAAAGCCACCTAACAAGTGCACCACCATTACAAATGGTAAGATCCGACAAAAGCGTTTTTAGCATATCACGCTTTAAAGCTAAATCAAGGTATATAAGCAACCAGTGCTCGAAATTCTTTACGCCGATGATGTGTGTATAATGGTGGACTCTATGGAAACATTGGAAAGTTGCCCTTGACTCCTTAGCTATTGCTTGCACTAAATTTAGCGCTTTGCATAAGTGTTTCTAAAACCAAAATTCTAAACAGCCTCCTAGAGTCAGAACAATGACAATAACCGCTCTACTAAATAATAAACAACTCAAGAAAGAAGTTTCCAGTTTTAGGGGTACCTTGGGAACCAATATCGCATTGCCAAGAACGCTGCAGCTTTCGATGGTTTGGGTCGTCGTGACCGAAGTGCCATGACATAAAGTCTCACCCACAAAGCTTCTTGTATATAAGACGTTGTTCTGCCCAGATTCTTGCCTGCACTTGGTCCTGGTGTCTTTATAGAAGAGATATTAGAAGGCTGGACTCCTTCACATAAATGCTTGGTCTATCCTTCGGTCAAATGGCAGGACCATATATCCAATGCAGAGGCGCACTGGAATGCTTGGCAGGCCACACTAATGAAATGCCAGCAGATGGTCTAGGCACGTCCACTGCGCATGGATGATCGCCGTTTGCAAAAGCAGTGTTTTATTCTGAACTTTAGTGTTGGAAAAAGAAACTGGGAGTCAATTCCAAAGATATAAAGATTTTGAAACATAGCAGTATTGCATGATCGCACACCAGAGAAAGTAGGAAGAGAGCTTGCCTATGCGAGCCAGAAATGGCGTGTTGCTACTCAGACTGGACTTATGAAGTTTGAGGCAGTCTCGTCTTAAAGATCTGGAAACCAAGCGTATGCTTCAGAAAAGCCGCCAAGGTCCCCTACATACACTTATATAATACTTCAGGAGTCCTTTATTGTACGCAGTGTGATCACACTGAAGACCAAAATCAGTTTGCAAGTCGTATTCAGGCTCATCAAAAGAAATAATAGCAAGAGGTCACCGTTGTCGGATCGACAAAGGAGGCCATCATTATGCATATACTGAAAATTTTTGGCCCCTGTTAACATAAATAAAATTACGCGTGTGCAACAAATATGCCAATTTAAAGAATGTTTTACATTAAATGGTTATTGTGGGTTAATTTAAAACTTTATAATGTAAAAATTTAAAGGCTCCATAAATATAATATTATATATACTAATCAGTAAGTTTATTTTTAACTGCCTCCATGGCCTAGTGGTATGGTAGTCTTTAGAAACCAGGTCATGGGTTCGAATCGCAGGGACACCAACAAATTTTTCATTGTTGTTTCCTAGTTGGTTAGAACAATTTGGGCCGATCACCCAATTGTCTGAAAATAAGATGATCCATGCGTCGGATGGGCATGTAAAAGTCGATCAGTGCAACCGCATTGGACCAGCGTGGTGGGATACGGTCCAAACCCCCTAATGGATAAAGGGTGTGTGGGGAAGCCTTGATGGACCTAAAACAAGGCTGATGATATACAAGTTTTATTGCGTTAAAATGGGTCGTATTTCTAGTTTTCTCAAAAGCTAACGTACATTTAGTTTTAAGACTTTTTGACCTCAAATTCTTCTATCCACCATTTTTAATTAAAATTTTAGTTTTAGAAAAAAGTGTTTTTGTACATGGTTCTTAACCATTACTGGTTTTAAATATTCAGCATAAATGATTATATAATTAGGACAAAATATTTTTCTGTTTATTTCTTTATTATTTCAAAGTTTATAATAAACAAATACAAAACAGAGATAAAGCTGTCTTCAAAACGTTACTTTTAAAATAAGTTAGATTTTTGGTTATTTTTTTTCTCGTGGTGGTATAAAACCGAACAATACAGTTAAACATAAAATCTTGAGGTATGAAGTGAATTCAAAATGAATCAAATAAATTTACTCATAAACAATTATACAAACTTAAACTTTTCTTTATGTGTATTAGATGGTAAAAATGATTGAAGTATGTTTTATTAAGAAAAAATTATATCTTATATATCAATTCCATTTGAATTTGTCGCGGTGTGCTTAAGATTGTATTAGTGGAGGGCTATGTCCAGCAGTGGACTATCACAGGCTGATGATGATGAAATTATTGAGACTATTCAGACAACACAATTTTGTCAGTTTCTCTTCTGATGAATAGAATATCTATTTGCTAATTTATAGCCTACCTTAGCTCACTTGTAAATTCAAAAGACACGCAATGTCAGTAAAACTTTCTAGAAAACGCATTTAATTAAAATTACTTCAAGAATGTTAGTATTTAAATAAAATTAACAAATTTTCAAACCCTTTTAGCTTGGATCGCTATTAATTTTAAATATCACTGATTTGCTTCATTACTAAAAAAATAAGCTTTGGTACACGTAAGCATTTTTAAAAGTTTTGGTTACCTAAGTTACTATGGGTTATATTCAACGTAGAAGTTTAAGCCATGGTTGACTTTTCAGCAAATGTTTAGCCAGTGCTTCTCATTTAATTGCATTAGATATTTATTTTCAGTAATGACATGTTTTAAATAATTTTTGTATTTTGAAACTGCAAAATAAAAAAGGAGTGTTGAAACCAATCCACAAAAAACATTCGCTCCAATTATTACCTTTAAGGAAGTCGGTCAAAAATGGTGACAGAACATTAGCGTAATTAAAAAAAAGTAATATGAACAAAAAATGGTTTAATAGTTTTAGTTAAACAAAAGAAACGGGCAATTATATTTACATCAAGTACAATTCAAGCAACAACAATTCAGTCCGGAACTTACCCTAAATTAGCATTAAATCTGCTTTAAAAACCAATCTCAAAATACGTATAGCCTCTAGACACCAATTCGATAAAATATATACCCTACCTTACGGGTAGCCTGTAGGCTTAGTACGACATTTTGTGGCTCGTAAAACATTGAGTAATGTTTTTTTGTTTGAAGAGGGGCCACCTTAGTAAAATTTTCATGTTAAAACAGTTAAAAGCAATTGAACCTACAAATCTGTTTTATTTATTAAATTGATTGTAAAATGGAATTAAATGGGATTAAAATAGACGTACAAAGATATCGCAATAATTTTATTTTTACGTGAAAGTAATGTGAGGCCTCCCCTAATACACCCTTTATTAGGGGGATTTGGACCGTACCCCACTACGCTGGTCCTATGCGAATTGGTGGGTGAACCCACTATTTACATGCCCATTCGTCACATGGATTGTTTTTCAGACAATTGGGTGATCAGACCAAATTTCCCTAACCAACTACGAAACAAGTCCCCGCAGGATACGAACCCACCACCTCCGGTTTCTGAATTACACGCCCATTCCACAAGGCTACAAAGTAAGTTCAGACAATTAATATAAGAGATACCGCGCCATTAAAAGGACCATTGTGGAAACTGTTCTTGTCTGTCTATATATCTTTACATTACATTGTTGTTCCTCCATGTTTTGTCTTAAATATTTTCAACGCATAGATCCAAGATGTCCCTCAATATTTAGGCATCGCAGAATAATTATCTTTTATCAAAAGACATGATGAAACGTGACAATGTTAATGTTGAAATAGCGGTAACTTAACCACCTTTAGGACCCATGTCGTATAACATCTTTAATAGCCACCCTGCGACATAAGACGTTTCATCTTGCTTACATATTAGTAATTTTAATTACAGTGATTATAGATGTTACGTACTTTGAAATGTAGGCGCGACAATATTTAGCTGGTCCTAATTTATGTAGCTAAAGATAAATTTATTTGTGCCAAAAATATAAATTCATTCATATTTTAAACCTCGAGATGTTTAAATAAATGCCAATATATCTCGTAAACGTAACTCTATACAGTATTTGGCCACAGATTATTTGTAAAAGTACTATTTTAAGATATTAACAGCATTAGTGTTGTCGGATTGAAATATGAAAAGTAAAATAAAAACTGTAAATAATGTTAGACATAATCTCATTTTCAGTTACGTAGTGATTAATATGTTATACACGTGATGTTCATAGTGTACTTAATTTATTAAGATAATGATCAACTGTTACTGAAAATATTCTAACTGACGTGTTTTTTATAAACATTTATGATTTATTTACCCGATACAATTTATAAAAGCAACATTTCGTAACTTAGTTTTTGAATACATTTTTTAAATGTTAAAATAACGGTCTACAGTTTACCTAATGGGTCATTCTTAACATGTGCAATTTTCACTGAATTTGGGTACGAATTTCATATAATTTATTCATTCAGGATAACATGAATGTTTGATAAATAGCAGTATTTTACGATATACATTTTTTTTTTAAACAGCGTCAATGCAGTAAGTCATAGATATATCAAAATATGAATAAATGTTGTAAAATAATCATATATTTTGCAACATAATCTCTAGTTATGCGAAAGAACATATTTTATTGCTGTAGGTACATCCCAAAAAGTTGTCAAGATGTCATACAATTGAACACCAACGCATTCAAGCAAGATGGCGCTTTTAAGAGAAAAATTTGACAGTTACATTCAACTTATGACCAAATGCGCTTTCAGCTTTTGGGACACAATTCAAAGATAAAGGAGGCCTTCAATGGCTTTTGATGTAGACATTAATCTCTTACTACAATACGTTTGGGGAATCGTAACATTGGTAGTGAAATTTAGTGGCCTTTTCTTGTTTCGTCTGTAATAAATGCAAATGCCAAATACAAGATTATACCAAAGAGTAGTGGATTAGATTGTATGAGTGTTCTCCGTTTGGAAAAATATATGGGTATAAATATTTCTGTAAATTAACATAGCTGTACCATTTTTAGTATACCACTATTTTTTATTTTTTGGTGCGATAGAGCAGAGCAGGACTTGACTGATGGCGGCCGCGGATGCAACACCGTTCCACTTACCATAAACTGTTACGCGTTTACCGGTGAATACGGCTACGGTAACCTTCCAGAGTATTATAAAATCCATTGGTAGACTAAAGATGAACTGTGAAACCTTCTGAAAGATATGGGTAATACACTAAAGGTATTTATTTGGTAGATATTTTCCGTACTGTTTAATATGTACATAAAAGATAACTATGAACCCCAGAAACTTTTGCAATATATATATTTATGTTTAAATGGCGTGTATATATATTAATATATATATTTACAAAAGGCAGCGGTGTAAATATAATGTATTTACCAATATTCAATGACTTAACATTATTTACAGTGTAAAATAACGAACGAATGTCATAAATCAATTAAACAAAGCAAATCGACTTTATTAAAAAATAACTGTCAGTTTGATCGGTCCATTTCTTTTCATTTTGGAACTTAGCTTATTATGTTATATTTTTTTGTGTTCTTGGAACAATTATGTGGTCATGCACTGGCCCAGAACTAAATTTTCAGTTATAAACGACTTGATAACTTGAGGCTGTGACCTAATTGAAGAAAAATAATTATTATATAGAAATATGTTTAATAAGCTAACATTTTATGTACATTACTGTAAACACAGTAAATTTTCACTTTAAACCATTAATTTTGTATAGACTTAAATAACACTGATGTGCTGTTCGTCAGCTATAAATATGTAGTGATACGAACCAATACAATATTATCCTACCAAACAGTATTCAGCATACCACATTTCCAAATTTTTTTAATATCCAGATCACCGAAATTGAAGCCTTTTAAATTAGTACCTTTGCCAAGCATAATTTCGTAAAACGGTATAATTTATTTTAAATAATATTTTAGGTAAAATGTGTTTTTATGTTTTCTTAACGTAGTGTGGGACGCCGGGCGGCAAGATGGAGTGACGACATTCGCAAAGTGGCCGATGTGGGCTTGGTGAGATAGTCGAAGATAGGAAGCAGTGGCGTGCATTAGGGGAGGACTATGTCCAGCAGTGGACTGACACAGGCTGATGATGATGATGATGATTATGCTTGACATTAAACAAAAATTATAAAAGTAGTACCTTGTGCTATTTACATAAACTTTACAAAGTGCCTAAGCTAAAACGAGTTGAAATGTTGTTCCATTTCATCCGGATAAAACACATTAAAGTTTTAACGTAGCTTATATTATTATCGGTAGGAGATCATTAAATGTTACTTACTACATTAAACCCATTAAATTAATAAAACATTTGATGTAAGATATAAAACAAATATCAGTTATTTTAGTAGAATATAATAGAAAAGATTGCTGAAAATGGATTGCTAAAACTGTCACGTAACTTATTGCGGGAACTCTTTTCGATTCAATAATAATAAATTTTTTACATGATATGATATCATATAAATTATACATATTGCAGTATTATTTCTTTAGTCACCCTTTGTACATTTATTGTTAATGATTTTAGTATATGGAAATTGATACCCCAATTTCTCTGAAACGATAACCATTCGCCACTAACCAATATCTTTAAAAGCATTGCTGATAATTAAGAAATGGCAGAGCAATTCATCAATCACTACTTATACGGCGTCCACCCGTTGTCCACTAATTCCCCCTCCCTCCATCATTACTTATTTTGATTAATACTGAGGTTTTACGTGCTGAAAATTACCATTTATCAAACTTTTTTATTAATATTTTTTGTTACCATTCGAACGTTGATAGCCATTCAACTAACAGTTCAACAAAATTACAAATTACATCCGGAGACGGATGCGTGCAGAAGACTCAGCAAGACTGCACGATTTTCTGCAGGCCAGTAGAGTCTCAGCCGCGGTGAGATATCATCCTCAATCTGCATAAACATTGCTCATGTGCTTTATGTATAGCCATATGAATCCCCTCGAAACCCATTATATTCTCGAGGCTGCGCACAGCATCGAGTTTTCGTGCAACACGATTCGAGATGACCCTCGAAAATAACTTATAGACATGACTCAGAACTGATATTGACCGATATGGCTTCAATGGGGTTTATCAGCAACTTTTGAAGAATGGTACGAAAAAATACTGCGTCATGGTCTCCACGGAGAGAAAGGCAAGCAGCCTTCGCTCATCATCACTCTTATCTCCTGAGGGTTTTCATTTCACTTATAGTGCATCATCATCATCATCATCAGCCTGTGATAGTCCACTGCTGGACATAGGCCTCCCCTAATACACCCCTATCCATTAGGGGTTTTCGGACCGTATCCCACCACTGGTCAAAGTACGGGTTGGTGGGTGGACAAACTTTACATGCTCCATCCGACATGGATCATCTGCTTTCAGACAATTGGGTAGTCAGCCCCAAATTGCCCTAACCAACTAAAACAACAATGAAAATTTGTTGCGTCACAGAATTCAGACCCGACCTCCGGTTTCTAAGCCGCCTATACCACTGGGCTACGGAGGCAGTTTATAGTGCATATTAACTTGAATATAAAAATGTTATTCTTAGTTATCTATGCTCCTTGAAATTATACTTTTTTTAATGTTTATTATATATCTTACTACTAAGGTGAGCAATTCGATGGTGTTGTCTTTCCTGTTTTAAATAGGTAATTATCTCTTTTGAAATTCATTTTGGCATAGTTGCTAATACCAGTTAAGCCTTCGCCCCCAACCAATTATTTTTTAGTATTTTCTGGCTACTTCAAATAAATCTATCCTAATATAACTTGTTTCCGTTAAAATTAAAACATTTTGATTTCTTTAGCAAGAAACTATTATACGTTCCTTATTTATTTTTAAATATTGTGTAAGCTGAAATGAACGCTTGTATCACATTATTTCAAGTATGAATATTTTAGCTTAAACAGCACCGATAACGACTTCACAGGGACCAGAATACAAAGTTTGCTCAAACGAACGTCAAGCCCCCTTTTAAATTTATAATGCAAGTTTCTGTGTTCAAGAGCAGTAGAAACGTGCGCAACATACACACGCCTCACAATACTCCCATTGACATTGTGATTCCATACCAAAGTTAAAACAACATACGGGTTTTAATGACGCGCTTGAGAATGAAGTGAACGACATTTAAAATATATGACCAAATTAAATATAGCGTTAAATTTGAATACTATAAGATAGTCTTTCTAGACAGTTTAGCAAACAGATATTATTTATTTATAAGTTTCAAAAAAATATTATTTAATATTATTATATATGCTATGGACATAGCAGTAATAATATTTTGATTATTGCTTGATATATTGTCAATTTTTAAATTTGTTGATGTATATTACAAATTCTTACTTAAAATTATGTGGATATAATGAAAACGTCACTTGATTATGGTTGGAGACAATTTGTGCATGGTATTTTCGCAGTTCACATTAAACGTAGCATATAAGGAAGCTCCAATCACTCAGTGAGCTACGCTAGGAATTCCTATATCATGCACACTTTCCGTAACGCTGACATCCGCAGTAGAACATTAGTAACCGACATAGCTTGCAGAGTTAGCAAGCTGTAGGGTAATGGGCTGGCCACAAATAATCGTCAACCGTTGAAGAAAAAAAGTTCTATAGTGGCAGCCTCGTACTTGTAAATGCAGTGTAGGACATCGCCATATATGATGACACATGGGCAACGAGATGGAATGACGGCCTCTGGAAATATGCAGGGAGTCAGTGGATGCAGGCGGCACAGCATCGTGCCTCTTGAAAGCGAGGGGGAGGCCTATGTTCAACAGTGGACTTCGTTAGATTCACTGGTACGATGATGATGACATTAAAATAGGTTATGAAATGTCGCCGTCAGCTAATTATATCGAAGCTGTTAAGTATCCAACCAGTATATGAATAAGCAAAGCGTAAAATAAGAATAATGAAAAAACATATTTACTGATATTTTTTTATCATTTATTGCATCTAGATTGTAAGGTGCCTCAAAATTTCAGTGACGTAACAATTTATCTAAAGTTTGTATCTCGACAGCCTATCGGTTGCGACTTAATAAATATTAACATCTTTAGAAAAAAAAATTAAAATAGTTATTATAGTATAATTCTTTTAAATTATACATATGAGCTAGTACTGCTAAATACATATGTTTCGTTTATTTGAAAAGTATGGACGTACGTTGCGAATAAGAGATGCTTAAGTGTTGGTTCTCGAGTATGTCTATTCTTCATTCGTATTTATTGATTAAAAATAAATACTTTCCATTTTGCTGTTCTTTAAGATTAGGGTGGCAGAGAATAATTTAGTATGAAGTGTCTGAATTGAGCCTAGATTCATAGTTATTATTATTGCTAGATTTAGTCCTGTCCTCATTGTCTTAGTAATGTGTAACAAAGTAATGAAATAAGATTATGGCTTACTATGGCGTTTAAGCCGCTTCGTTAATTAAAAGGCCAATATAAAACTAATTTAAGTAGCAAACTTATCATTGTGTTAAAATAGCGTAACCAGAGGCGTTCATCAAACGAAAAAGTTTTGAATTTTTGATCACAATGAAATCTATAGACGCTGTCAGTATATTTATAATTACTTGTAATCAGTCAATAGATTTTCCCAAGATTCTGCGATAGACTATATATATTATATATAGAAATCACTGTATTTAAAAAAGTTGCTGGATGGAACCTAATAATCTGTTAATCTGAATCTATAAAATAAGAAAAAAATATATTTACAAATTTCTGGAGATGTAGCAAGGTAAAAAGTAAATTTAAGTGTGAGTTGAAAGTGACACTATTGAAAACTTTAACGAGTGTCTTATGTTATGCTTAACTGAACGTTGAGATGATAATGTGCAAGCTTGGGTTAACTCTTTATGCGTGCACTACCACGACTACGTAAGTCCAATTCACATTATTTTTCATAATTACGTAGATATTCTTAGATGAAAATCATTTTATTAATGAAAGAGCTTTGTTACATCCTCCTTGCTATACAACATGTATAATTATAGTAATAGAAATTGTAGACCACGATTTTTACTATTAAGAATAGTTTTATATTTTATCAAGTGTTAATTTACGGACGGAATTTATAATGTTCTATGCTTATTTTTTCCATAAGTAGTAACTTAAAATAGTCTTAGTATATACGGAATAAATGAAAATGAAATATATTTAATTTGTTCCGTAACATCCAATTATATAAATATTATTTGCTCTTATAAAGATATATTAACAAAATATTTCATCATATATTATTGGCGAAAAAACAAAGAATTTAAGGTATTATCCTTCTTTTAAAAAAATAATCGTAAATGAAACAATACTGGTAACGCATCTATAGGATTTTTATGACGTAGCCCTGGTTTATTTATTTGTACGAAAGAAATACAGAAATTTGACACAGAATTTTTGTAATGAACATAATTCTAATAACTGTTTACCTACTTTTTAATATTGTAATTTTCTTTATTGAACATCTTAAATTAATAGAATAATATTTGCTTAGTTTTAAGTATTAGCTTCAACGATATAAGATATTAACTCAATGATGTTTAATAATAATAATTGTGAGACAACTAAAAACTTAAACAAAATAAGTTGTCGATCATGTTAAACGGAGTTCTACATATAGTTGCCGTGTAATGGTTCCTTTATAATTACCCAAGTTTGATTGATAACTTCTTCTTTTTAAAGTCTATATATTTTATATACTTTTCAACCCTACATCACAACTTATTTTATATAAAATGTAACATTTTATTAACTACTTAAGTATAATATGCTTTACTTACTTACTTCAAAAGTATAGCTTAGTGTAATTGCTTTCTACAATAATGTTAAATGATACTCAATTTACTGACGTGGTTTCTGATCAATTTTAAGGGACCAACTAAAGAATATATTTTATAGGTAAACTGAAGTAATGCTGGTATGTAATTAATTGTACCCTGTACAATTTATTTATAGGCATGGTAACACTATAATAAATTTGATAATGGGAATTACGGAGGTTTTGTGTTGACTTGCAAATTCTGAATAACGTAATGTTGCAATCTTTCATAACGTCATGGCATTCAAATATTTACACTACAAAATCAAACGTTGGATAAACATTGTTTAAATTAACAAAGCTTTTAAATTAGTTTTAGCCAGTCATGTACACACGCGTTGCTGAACTTACATAGGCCAATGTTATTTGTTTCAAGTTTTGGTGCATTCGTGCTTCATTGTTCAGCTGCAGTTTTGTTTCAAATCCGAGAATGCATTTTACATAAGTATTTATTTTAAATTTGCTTTTATGTTTTGATAATTTATTTCTATTCCGTAATATTTGAGCACTTGTTACGTTATTTTGCCTTATATAGTCTATTCATAGTTTTATCCCAATTTAAAAATTATTTTTTTTGTTCATAGTTTTCAAATGGTTTTAACGAATAAGATAACTATATCCAGTATTTTAATGATTGATAGATTCTTAACGATTAAATTTTTCCAATAAATATTTACTATCTATTAAAATAACTATCATATACTGATAACGGTATAAACGATTTAAAAATATAACTGACCTTTAAAAGACTATATTTTCTACAAAAAAATCATATCAATAAAAAGTTAATGAACATTCTTATAATACTATGGCAACTTAGTTCTCGAGCTCTCTTAATCTTCTTTCCAGAAAGTTCAGTAACTTGTGTTGATCGGTATCCAGTTCATCCATGCCAATTAAATTCATTCAGACACTTTCTGCAAAACACTTTATTTCCTTCTTGTGATAGGGAACGTTATTATACGTTTTGAGGTCAAAATTATTTAAAAGGTTCAAAAAGAATCCTAATAAGGTCAACTTCTTGTCCGTCTGCATGTCTGACTGTGTATCAAAGAAGATACTGAGGTTTATAATCGTCATCAGGTTTAGTATCAAAATTACCTCCATTTTAATAATGTTTATGTTCAAAAAAACTTTTTACACTTTTTATTTGTGCAGTAGTTTAACCCTCTTGCCCTATAGATTTTTGGGTTAGAAAGAAAGAAAAGAAGGTTAAAGCCTAAATGATAGTCCCGTTGAACGAGAAACAGAAGATTTGCTTATGACAAAAATAAACAACAATAATTCGCTCATGAAGCTAAAATACTGAATCGATCCGTATGCAATTTAATGTTTTCCTCAATCTACATTTTTTAAAATTTAAACTGAAATTAACAACTTGAAAATTAAAATTTATATGCGAGATGAGATGAGATGATACGAATAATTAATGTTTCGAGGGCAAATAGGCTTACGTCACATAAATAAAAAGACAAAGTCCTGTTTAACTCGAGTTCTCAACGTTTGCACATTGCAAGAAACAAACGAACTATTCAGCTTAATAAGTAAGTATGGTAGAATACTAACTTAATATTGACCGAAACTTTGTGGAATTAAAATCAATTGATTTTAGACTTTGACTATATTTTTTTTTTTAATTTGTTCTTTCGTGTACTAAATAGGGTCCTTCAATTTAGTTGAATTCTAATACAGATTTTTAAAATATCTTACAGAAATAAGTTTTAAGTTATTTTAATAATAATATTACTTTAGACGTCAAATAGACTTGATAAACTATTTGATACGACACGAGAAAGATTTTTCAAAGTATAGAGCGAAAATGTATGTTGAAATACCATCGAGATGAAATTCTACTGCGTTTTAAAAGTTTACGATTTAATAAAAGCATTATACATCTTGCAAGACATATTCTAGAAAAGTCATCTTTTCTTCTTGCATATAAGATACTTTGTCACATCTAGATTACTGCTTGAAAGATACATTCTTTTAGCGTTTAGATTTTAAATTAATAGCGATATTTGAAATCCATGTAGTATATTTCGATGTAGCTATTTACATTTTTGTGCGCTCCCACTTAACTAACGGAACTTTATTAATTAAAAATTTTAAATTTTAGTGTCATAAAAATATTTTTTGAAAAATAACTTTTATTGGCGAATTTTTTTGAACCTAGTCATGCTCCTTCAAAAATATGGAGTTAATTAAATATGTTTTTTTCTTAATAAAAGTGTCTGGTAATTTTAAGTATTATATATAAAAAAGATAATACATTTTTTATAAATAACACTTAGGTTAATATACTACGTACCCGTGACTAAAAATGTTTGTTTGGATATGATGTTAAGAACCGTACCTAGATACCAGGTGTCCAAAAAATGTAGTTGCTTCAATATTTATTGACTCCAACAAGGAATTTGTTCTCATTCAGATTGAAAGTTTTTAAAATATACTAAATGGAAGTAATGTAATTAAAAGAGATTAGGTAGGTGATAATTATAATTAAAATATTTAATACTCCATAAAAAGATTTTATTGACACCAATAATACCAGATATTCATTCGTTTTAATGAACAAATACTGCTGTTAAAAATAAAATAGTAAATGAAAACCGTAGAACATGAATATGGACTCGTTAGAAATGTAACATATTTGTCAGCATGTTTCACAACGTCGAGCAACTACGACAAAACTCTAAGAATATACTTTAGTTTAGAAAATTAGAATTGGCCAAGTAAAGTAAAATTAGGACAAGAAAAATATTGTACGTGTTTTGTTAAAAAAAGAGGATCGTATATTACAATTATAGAATTTGACTTTAACAACCTTAACAGTCGTGTTTTGTGTTGCAGACTTTTCCTTACAACGATATACACATATCATATTTCTTTTTCATACTAAAATTTATATTATATAAGAAGTCACAGATTACGATATAAGGAAATGTATAACAAGAATGTATGTGTTGCTCATCCAAACATTTACAGTATTGAATTAATTTCTTATGCAATTTATTTCCATAAACATATATACTCCACAGGATTAGAAAGCTGAAGTGCTTGATGGGCCAGTCACGTAAGCCCATAGAACAACGACCGCGCTGGGTGGAAAGTTCCGGAGTGGAGACAAAGGCTCAGCAAATGTAGTGTAGGATGCCCTGCGGCTGCAAAATTATGGAGAAAATCAGGACCACCATACTGGTTTATTTTTTGACCATAAGGCTACTGTGGCTTCTCTGTGACTTCAGGCCGCATGCTGATCTCTATCAAAGCAGTACATACATTATAGCATCTGTCAAACAATTCAAAGCCAGTTTGTAATGGCAGCCATTCCTGCCCATCTCGAAGTTTTATTTGGCCATTATTTACCAATCGCAAACCCAAATTTAATGTTTTTGCTAAATTACTAATATTCACAAAACCAAAGTTAAAGGTTTCATCAAAATTAATTTTCCTTAAGCTTGAACAAGATAGCTTGAAACTAACGTTTGGCCTGATAGATTGGATCTATCCACTGAACGCCATGTGGTATCCGCAGGGATAAATAGCAACTATGACATGCTTGACTTTCAGAAGCACTTTTTGAAAACATTATTTCAAATTTTGGCAAAATTTACATGTCAAATGGCTGTGGTTTTACTTTGCAACACTCTGTGGCGTAGCAGTATTAGTATTCTTTTCCAAACTGGAGTTCCATGGGTTGAATTCGGCCGGGAAAAAAGCCAGGTAGCAATGGGAAGCGGTTTTTCCAGGTTAGTGGGACCCAATATCTGCGATCACCCATTGTATGCAAAGAATTGCCATCAAGGTTTACTGACCAATTATTCCGGAGTAAGTTTCTCTTTGAATAGTGCCGACAATCTGGTGGTATGGTTTGTGAGAACTTTGTGCCACTAATTTGGGGTGAGTTTGATTTACCGCTCCTTCATTAGAGATGGTTCGTGGGTTGGATCCTGCGGGGACAACAAATTTTCATTGTATCCTAGTTGGTTAGGGCAATTTGGGCCGATTACCCAATTGTCTGAAAAATAAGATGATCCATGCGTCGGATGGGCATGTAAAAAAAGTGGGTGCCTGTACATTGGACCAGCGTGGTGGGATACAGTCAAACCCCTAATTGATAAGGGTGTATTAGGGAGGCTATGTCCAGCTGATGGACTAACAAAAGGCTGATGATGATGTGTGTGTGATGTGTGTAGACTATATTTGAGTTTTGACACCTTAGCAAACTTATGGGTAATTAAAATGGTAACATTTAATTAAATGGTTAAATTTAAGGTTGAAATTACTTATTAGGTAATAATATTGTTTTACTTATTAAATCATATACTCATATTATGTCTCATGTTAACAGTTATATGTCACCAAGATAGTGGGACACCAACAAAGGATTTACGATGAACTAATTATCAAAAGTAAGTAAAGTAATAAGAAATTAAGTTAACAGTTGCTCTTATTACGTTACAGAAGCGAACAGTACGACTTACGGATCAATTGACTATTCCCGATCGCATCTACCCCCGCGATTCCTGCTTCTGTATTTTAAACCTCTAATATCTTTGATAATCATTTAATCAAAATGTCATGAATGACACGTTTATACTATATCAACTGATCTCAAAAGAAAAGCTAGACGCCGACTTTAGCTAGGATAGCTAATATAAACCTTTAAATATCAACATTCATGGAGAGCAATTTGCTAGTTGTCTACAGATAAAATTACTACAACAGTCATAGGCAAACCAACTAAGAAAAACAAGGATTGGTTTGACAGCTCTGATACTAAGTATGAAACTTGTAAAACATATCGTCACACAATGAAATTCAATGGCTCGTCATCTTCTACATCAGGCTAATGACGGTGCGTTGTAATCTTCAAACAAGGAGTTCGTAAGCTAAAGGACAAATGGTGGGCAGAAAAATCGCGAAATGCAACTTTTTGGCTGACTCTAATCAAATGATATAATTTTCGAAGACTTAAAGACGATTTTTGAGTCAAAATTAAAGAAAACTGCTCCAATATTTCGCGCGATGAAAAAGTAGGCCTTCGGCTGCCTTAACGAGATCTTGGCTCGATGGGCGAAACATTTTTGATGAAGTTCTTAGCCCGTCCATAAATACTTTCGACGAAGAATACAAATCGCTCAAAAGCTTACCGACAGTGGTGGAACTTTCAGATCCACCCACACCTTTGTAGAATATAAACTGGCACTACATAAGCTTAAACCATGAAATCAACGAGTTCAGACAATATACCATCGAAATTTATAAATACAGGCAGATAATAAATCAGGAAAAATTATATGAGTTGATAATTTGCAATATGGGAGACAGATGGTTCCCATGTAGATGACAATATATATCAAAAAGCTCTACAAAAGAAAAGGAGATATATCTAACTACCCGAATTCTTATAGGGGGCATCTCACTGTTTTTCTTCTGTAGGAAGAGTACTCACTCATATATAAACTCTCGGCCCAAGTCGCAGAAGAGCTATTCCAAGTCAATGTAGTTTTCGTCAAATAGAAGGGAACAGTCAGTGCCATGTTGTAGTAAAACAAATCCCGGGAAAAGTTTGGAACATCGGCCACTCTACATGTGCTTTATTGACTTGGAAAGGAGCGTTCGATCAGGTCCCTCAATGCCGCTCTGGATTGTATTAGAAATATGGATGTCCTCAAGGTTATAAATAGAATTAAAACTTTCAGCGACGACATGACCATAAGTCGAACACGAAAAGATTCTCTGAACCTTTTCCTGTTACTAGTGGTGTAAAGCGGGAAACAATATGTTAGCTCCTACTTTATTTGCATTATAACTGCTATAGTTTCATTCATAACTGTAAAGCCACCTAACAAGTGCACCACCATTACAAATGGTAAGATCCGACAAAAGCGTTTTTAGCATATCACGCTTTAAAGCTAAATCAAGGTATATAAGCAACCAGTGCTCGAAATTCTTTACGCCGATGATGTGTGTATAATGGTGGACTCTATGGAAACATTGGAAAGTTGCCCTTGACTCCTTAGCTATTGCTTGCACTAAATTTAGCGCTTTGCATAAGTGTTTCTAAAACCAAAATTCTAAACAGCCTCCTAGAGTCAGAACAATGACAATAACCGCTCTACTAAATAATAAACAACTCAAGAAAGAAGTTTCCAGTTTTAGGGGTACCTTGGGAACCAATATCGCATTGCCAAGAACGCTGCAGCTTTCGATGGTTTGGGTCGTCGTGACCGAAGTGCCATGACATAAAGTCTCACCCACAAAGCTTCTTGTATATAAGACGTTGTTCTGCCCAGATTCTTGCCTGCACTTGGTCCTGGTGTCTTTATAGAAGAGATATTAGAAGGCTGGACTCCTTCACATAAATGCTTGGTCTATCCTTCGGTCAAATGGCAGGACCATATATCCAATGCAGAGGCGCACTGGAATGCTTGGCAGGCCACACTAATGAAATGCCAGCAGATGGTCTAGGCACGTCCACTGCGCATGGATGATCGCCGTTTGCAAAAGCAGTGTTTTATTCTGAACTTTAGTGTTGGAAAAAGAAACTGGGAGTCAATTCCAAAGATATAAAGATTTTGAAACATAGCAGTATTGCATGATCGCACACCAGAGAAAGTAGGAAGAGAGCTTGCCTATGCGAGCCAGAAATGGCGTGTTGCTACTCAGACTGGACTTATGAAGTTTGAGGCAGTCTCGTCTTAAAGATCTGGAAACCAAGCGTATGCTTCAGAAAAGCCGCCAAGGTCCCCTACATACACTTATATAATACTTCAGGAGTCCTTTATTGTACGCAGTGTGATCACACTGAAGACCAAAATCAGTTTGCAAGTCGTATTCAGGCTCATCAAAAGAAATAATAGCAAGAGGTCACCGTTGTCGGATCGACAAAGGAGGCCATCATTATGCATATACTGAAAATTTTTGGCCCCTGTTAACATAAATAAAATTACGCGTGTGCAACAAATATGCCAATTTAAAGAATGTTTTACATTAAATGGTTATTGTGGGTTAATTTAAAACTTTATAATGTAAAAATTTAAAGGCTCCATAAATATAATATTATATATACTAATCAGTAAGTTTATTTTTAACTGCCTCCATGGCCTAGTGGTATGGTAGTCTTTAGAAACCAGGTCATGGGTTCGAATCGCAGGGACACCAACAAATTTTTCATTGTTGTTTCCTAGTTGGTTAGAACAATTTGGGCCGATCACCCAATTGTCTGAAAATAAGATGATCCATGCGTCGGATGGGCATGTAAAAGTCGATCAGTGCAACCGCATTGGACCAGCGTGGTGGGATACGGTCCAAACCCCCTAATGGATAAAGGGTGTGTGGGGAAGCCTTGATGGACCTAAAACAAGGCTGATGATATACAAGTTTTATTGCGTTAAAATGGGTCGTATTTCTAGTTTTCTCAAAAGCTAACGTACATTTAGTTTTAAGACTTTTTGACCTCAAATTCTTCTATCCACCATTTTTAATTAAAATTTTAGTTTGGAAAAATCGTTTTTAGTACATTGTTCATAACCGTTACTAGTTTTAAAAATTCGGCATAAATGATTATATAATTAGGAACAAATATTTTTTTCTGTTTATTTTTTGGTATTTCAAAAGTTTATGATAAACTCGCATACAGAACAAGGATGAAGCTATCCTTTAAAAACGTTACTTTTAAAATAAGTTAGATTTTTGGTTATTTTTTTTCTCGTGGTGGTATAAAACCGAACAATACAGTTAGAGCATAAACATCTTACGGGTATGAAGTGAATTCAAAATGAATCAAATAAATTTACTCATAAACAATTATACAAACTTAAACTTTTATTTAAGTTTGTATAATTGTTTATGTGTGTACTTGTGTGTTAGATGAGTAAAAATGATTAAAGTATGTTTAATTAAGAAAAAATTATATCTTATATATCAATTCCATTTGAATTTGTCGCGGTGTGCTTAAGATTGTATTAGTGGAGGCCTATATCCAGCAGTGGACTATCACAGGCTGATGATGATGAATTAATTAAGACCATTCAGACGACACAATTTTGTCAGTTTCTCTTCTGATGAATAGAATATCTATTTGCTAATTTATAGCCTATCTTAGCTCACTTGTAAATTCAAAAGACACGCAATGTCAGTAAAACTTTCTAGAATACGCATTTAATTAAAATTACTTCAAGAATGTTAGTGTTTAAATAAAATTAACAAATTTTCAAACCCTTTTAGCTTGGATCGCTATTAATTTTAAATATCACTGATTTGCTTCATTACTAAAAAAATAAGCTTTGGTACACGTAAGCATTTTTAAAAGTTTTGGTTACCTAAGTTACTATGGGTTATATTCAACGTAGAAGTTTAAGCCATGGTTGACTTTTCAGCAAATGTTTAGCCAGTGCTTCTCATTTAATTGCATTAGATATTTATTTTCAGTAATGACATGTTTTAAATAATTTTTGTATTTTGAAACTGCAAAATAAAAAAGGAGTGTTGAAACCAATCCACAAAAAACATTCGCTCCAATTATTACCTTTAAGGAAGTCGGTCAAAAATGGTGACAGAACATTAGCGTAATTAAAAAAAAGTAATATGAACAAAAAATGGTTTAATAGTTTTAGTTAAACAAAAGAAACAGGCAATTATATTTACATCAAGTACAATTCAAGCAACAACAATTCAGTCCGGAACTTACCCTAAATTAGCATTAAATCTGCTTCAAAAACCAATCTCAAAATACGTATAGCCTCTAGACACCAATTCGATAAAATATATACCCTACCTTACGGGTAGCCTGTAGGCTTAGTACGACATTTTGTGGCTCGTAAAACATTGAGTAATGTTTTTTTGTTTGAATAGGGGCCACCTTAGTAAAATTTTCATGTTAAAATAGTAAAAAAGCAATTGAACCTACAAATCTGTTTTATTTATTAATTTATGATTGTAAAATGGAATTAAATGGGATTAAAATAGACGTACAAAGATATCGCAATTATTTTATTTTTACGTGAAAGTAATGTGAGGCCTCCCCTAATACACCCTTTATTAGGGGGATTTGGACCGTACCCCACTACGCTGGTCCTATGCGAATTGGTGGGTGAACCCACTATTTACATGCCCATTCGTCACATGGATTGTTTTTCAGACAATTGGGTGATCAGACCAAATTTCCCTAACCAACTACGAAACAAGTCCCCGCAGGATACGAACCCACGACCTCCGGTTTCTGAATTACACGCCCATTCCACAAGGCTACAAAGGAAGTTCAGACAGTTAATATAAGAGATACCGCGCCATTAAAAGGACCATTGTGGAAACTGTTCTTGTCTGTCTATAACTATCTTTACATTACATTGTTGTTCCTCCCTGTTTTGTCTTAAATATATTCAACGCATAGATCCAAGATGTCCCTCAATATTTAGGCATCGCAGAATAATTATCTCCTATCAAAAGACATGATGAAACGTGACAATGTTAATGTTGAAATAGCGGTAACTTAACTTCACCTTTAGGACCCATGTCGTATAACATCTTTAATAGCCACCCTGCGACATAAGACGTTTCATCTTGCTTACATATTAGTAATTTTAATTACAGTGATTATAGATGTTACGTGGTGGAAACAGGCGCGACCATGTATCTTAGCTAGTCCCTAATTTATATGGCCTTAGCTAAAGATAAATTTAATTGTGCCAAAAATATAAATTCATTCATATTTTAAACCTCGAGATGTTTAAATAAATGCCAATATATCTCGTAAACGTAACTCTATACAGTATTTGGCCACAGATTATTTGTAAAGAGACTATTTTAAGATATTAACAGCATTAGTGTTGTCGGATTGAAATATGAAAAGTAAAATAAAAACTGTAAATAATGTTAGACATAATCTCATTTTCAGTTACGTAGTAATTAATATGTTATACACGTGATGTTCTTAGTGTAATTATTTAATAAGA
This sequence comes from Lamproptera curius, assembly GCA_029286875.1. Lineage (NCBI taxonomy): Eukaryota > Metazoa > Arthropoda > Insecta > Lepidoptera > Papilionidae > Lamproptera > Lamproptera curius. The sequence continues at coordinate 31,435 of JAGSMT010000223.1, forward strand.
TAATGATCAACTGTTACTGAAAATATTTTTCACTGACGTGTTTTTTATAAACATTTATGATTTATTTACCCGATACATTTTATAAAAGCAACATTTCGTAACTTAGTTTTTGAATACATTTTTTAAATGTTAAAATAACGGTCTACAGTTTACCTAATGGGTCATTTGTAACATCTGCAATTTTCACTGAATTTGGGTACGAATTTCATATAATTTATTCATTCAGGATAACATGAATGTTTGATAAATAGCAGTATTTTACGATATACATTTTTTTTTTAAACAGCGCCAATGCAGTAAGTCATAAATATATCAAAAAAATGAAAAAATGTTGTAAAATAGCCATATATTTTGCAACATAATCTCTAGTTATGCGAAAGAACATATTTTATTGCTGTAGGTACATCCCAAAAAGTTGTCAAGATTTCATACAATTGAACACCAACGCATTCAAGCAAGATGGCGCTTTTAAGAGAAAAATTTGACAGTTACATTCAACTTAAAACCAAACGCGCTTTCAGCTTTTGGGACACGATTCAAAGATAAAGGAGGCTTTCAATGGCTTTTGATGTAGACATTAATCTCTTACTATAATACGTTTGGGGAATCGTAACATTGGTAGTGAAATTTAGTGGCCTTTTCTTGTTTCGTCTGTAATAAATGCAAATGCCAAATACAAGATTATACCAAAGAGTAGTGGATTAGATTGTATGAGTGTTCTCCGTTTGGAAAAATATATGGGTATAAATATTTCTGTAAATTAACATAGCTGTACCAGTTTTAGTATACCACTATTTTTTATTTTTTGGTGCGATAGAGCAGAGCAGGACTTGACTGATGGCGGCCGCGGATGCAACACCGTTCCACTTACCATAAACTGTTACGCGTTTACCGGTGAATACAGCTACGGTAACCTTCCAGAGTATTATAAAATCCATTGGTAGACTATGAATGAACGTAATAAGAAACCTTCTGAAAGATATGGGTAATACACTAAAGGTATTTATTTGGTAGATATTTTCCGTACTGTTTAATATGTACATAAAAGATAACTATGTGAACGCCGAAACTTTTGCAATATATATATATATAAATGTTTAAATGGCTTTGTAAATATATATATTAATATATATATTTACAAAAGGCAGCGGTGTAAATATAATGTATTTACCAATATTCAATGACATAACATTGTTACAGTGTAAAATAATGAACGAATGTCGTAAATCAATTAAGCCTTAAAAGCCTTAAAATCGACCTTTATTAAAAATAACTGTCGATTTGATCGGTCCATTTCTTTTCATTTTGGAACTTATCATATTATGTTATATTTTTTTGTGTTCTTGGAACAATTATGTGGTCATGCACTGGCCCAGAACTAAATTTTCAGTTATAAACGACTTGATAACTTGAGGCTGTGACCTAATTGAAGAAAAATAATTATTATACAGAAATATGTTTAATAAGCTAACATTTTATGTACATTACTGTAAACACAGTAAATTTTCACTTTAAACCATTAATTTTGTATAGACTTAAATAACACTGATGTGCTGCAGTTCGTCCGCTATAAATATGTAGTGATACGAACCAATACAATATTATCCTACCAAACAGTATTCAGCATACCACATTTCCAAATTTTTTTAATATCCAGATCACCGAAATTGAAGCCTTTTAAATTAGTACCTTTGCCAAGCATAATTCCGTAAAACGGTATAATTTATTTTATATAATATTTTAGGTAAAATGTGTTTTTATGTTTTCTTAACGTAGTATGGGACGCCGGGCGGCAAGATGAAGTGATGACATTCGCAAAGTGGCCGATGTGCGCTTGGTGAGTTAGCCGAAGATAGGAAGCAGTGGCGTGCATAAGGGGAGGACTATGTCCAGCAGTGGACTGACACAGGCTGATGATGATGATGATGATTATGCTTGACATTGAACAAAAATTATAAAGTAGTACTGTATTACTATTTTACATAAACTTTTAAAATTAGCATAAGCTAAAACGGATAAAATGTACTTCCATTTCATCCGGATAAAACACATTAAAGTTTTAACGTAGCTTATATTATTATCGGTAGGAGATCATTAAATGTTACTTACTACATTAAACCCATTATATTAATAAAACATTTGATGTAAGATATAAAACAAATATCAGTTATTTTAGTAGAATATAATAGAAAAGATTGCTGAAAATGGATTGCTAAAACTATCACGTAACTTATTGCGGGAACTCTTTTCGATTCAATAATAATACATTTTTTACATGATATGATATCATATAAATTATACTTTTTGCAGTAATATTTGTTTAGTCACCCTTTGTACATTTATTGTTAATGATTTTAGTAAATGGAAATTGATACCCTAATTTCTCTGAAACGATAACCATTCGCCACTAACCAATATCTTTAAAAGCATTGCTGATCATTAAGAAATGGCAGAGCAATTCATCAATCACTACTTATACGGCGTCCACCAGTTGTCCACTAATTCCCCCTCCCTTCATGATTACTTATTTTAATTAATACTGGGGTTTTACGTGTTTAAGAGAAAATTACCATTTCTTATCAAACTTTTTGTATATAATATTTTTGTTACCATTCGAACAATTGTTCTTATTCAACTAACAGTTCAACAAAATTACAAATTACATCCGGAGACGGATGCTTGCAGAAGACTCAGCCAGACTTTGCACCATTTCTGCAGGCCAGTAGAGTCTCAGCCGCGGTGAGATATCATCCTCAATCTGCATAAACATTGCTCATGTGCTTTATGTATAGCCATATGAATCCCCTCGAAACCCATTATATTCTCGAGGCTGCGCACAGCATCGAGTTTTCGTGCAACACGATTGAATGACCCTCGAAAACAACTTAGACATGACTCCAGGACTGATATTGACCGATATGGCTTCAATGGGGTTTATCAGCAACTTTTGAAGAATGGTACGAAAAAATACTGCGTCATGGTCTCCACGGAGAGAAAGGCAAGCAGCCTTCGCTCATCATCACTCTTATCTCCTGAGGGTTTTCATTTCACTTATAGTGCATCATCATCATCATCATCAGCCTGTGATAGTCCACTGCTGGACATAGGCCTCCCCTAATACACCCCTATCCATTAGGGGTTTTCGGACCGTATCCCACCACTGGTCAAAGTACGGGTTGGTGGGTGGACAAACTTTACATGCTCCATCCGACATGGATCATCTGCTTTCAGACAATTGGGTAGTCAGCCCCAAATTGCCCTAACCAACTAAAACAACAATGAAAATTTGTTGCGTCACAGAATTCAGACCCGACCTCCGGTTTCTAAGCCGCCTATACCACTGGGCTACGGAGGCAGTTTATAGTGCATATTAATTTGAATATAAAAATGTTATTCTTAATTACCTATGCTACTTGAAATTATACTTTTTTTAATGTTTATTATATATCTTACTACTAAGGTGAGCAAGTCGATGGTGTTGTCTTTCCTGTTTTAAAGTCGTAATTATTCTTTTGAAATTCATTTTAGCATAGTTGCTAAACCAGTTAAGCCTTCGCCCCCAACCAATTATTTTTTAGTATTTTCTAGCTACTTCAAATAAATCTATCCTAATATAACTTGTTTCCGTTAAAATTAAAGCATTATGATTTCTTTAGCAAGAAACTATTATACGTTCCTTATTTATTTTTAAATCTTGTGTAAGCTGAAGTGAACGCTTGTATCACATTATGTCAAGTATGAATATTTTTGCTTAAACAGCACCGATAACGACTTCACAGGGACCAGAATACAAAGTTTGCTCAAACGAACGTCAAGCCCCCTTTTAAATTTATAATGCAAGTTTCTGTGTTCAAGAGCAGTAGAAACGTGCGCAACATACACACGCCTCACAATACTCCCATTGACATTGTGATTCCATACCAAAGTTAAAACAACATACGGGTTTTAATGACGCGCTTGAGAATGAAGTGAACGACATTTAAAATATATGACCAAATTAAATATGGCGTTAAGTTGAATACTATAAGATAGTCTTTCTAGACAGTTTAGCAAACAGATATTATTTATTTATAAGTTTCTAACAAATATTATTTAATATTATTATATATGCTATGGACATAGCAGTAATAATATTTTGATTATTGCTTGATATATTGTCAATTTTTAAATTTGTTGATGTATATTACAAATTCTTACTTAAAATTATGTGGATATAATGAAAACGTCACTTGATTATGGTTGGAGACAATTTGTGCATGGTATTTTCGCAGTTCACATTAAACGTAGCATATAAGGAAGCTCCAATCACTCAGTGAGCTACGCTAGGAATTCCTATATCATGCACACTTTCCGTAACGCTGACATCCGCAGTAGAACATTAGTAACCGACATAGCTTGCAGAGTTAGCAAGCTGTAGGGTAATGGGCTGGCCACACACAAATAATCGTCAACCGTTGAAGAAAAAAAGTTCTATAGTGGCAGCCTCGTACTTGTAAATGCAGTGTAGGACAACGCCATATATGATGACACATGGGCAACGAGATGGAATGACGGCCTCTGGAAATATGCAGGGAGTCAGTGGATGCAGGCGGCACAGCATCGTGCCTCTTGAAAGCGAGGGGGAGGCCTATGTTCAACAGTGGACTTCGTTAGATTCACTGCTACGATGATGATGACATTAAAATAGGTTATGAAATGTCGCCGTCAGCTAATTATATCGAAGCTGTTAAGTATCCAACCAGTATATGAATAAGCAAAGCGTAAAATAAGAATAATGAAAAAACATATTTACTGATATTTTTTTATCATTTATTGCATCTAGATTGTAAGGTGCCTCAAAATTTCAGTGACGTAACAATTTATCTAAAGTTTGTATCTCGACAGCCTATCGGTTGCGACTTAATAAATATTAACATCTTTAGAAAAAAAAATTAAAATAGTTATTATAGTATAATTCTTTTAAATTATACATATGAGCTAGTACTGCTAAATAGTGCTTTACATATCTTTCGTTTATTTGAAAAGTATGGACGTACGTTGCGAATAAGAGATGCTTAAGTGTTGGTTCTCGAGTATGTCTATTCTTCATTCGTATTTATTGATTAAAAATAAATACTTTCCATTTTTGCCATTCTTTAAGATTAGGGGCAAAGAGCATGAAATAATTTAGTATGAAGTGTCTGAATTGAGCCTAGATTCAGTAGTTATTATTATTGCTAGATTTAGTCCTGTCCTCATTGTCTTAGTAATGTGTAACAAAGTAATGAAATAAGATTATGGCTTACTATGGCGTTTAAGCCGCTTCGTTAATTAAAAGGCCAATATAAAACTAATTTAAGTAGCAAACTTATCATTGTGTTAAAATAGCGTAACCAGAGGCGTTCATCAAACGAAAAAGTTTTGAATTTTTGATCACAATGAATCTATAGACGCTGTCAGTATATTTATAATTACTTGTAATCAGTCAATAGATTTTCCCAAGATTCTGCGATAGACTATATATATTATATATAGAAATCACTGTATTTAAAAAAGTTGCTGGATGGAACCTAACAATCTGTTAATCTGAATCTATAAAATAAGAAAAAAAAATATTTACAAATTTCCGGAGATGTAGCAAGGTAAAAAGTAAATTTAAGTGTGAGTTGAAAGTGACACTATTGAAAACTTTAATGAGTGTCTTATGTTATGCTTAACTGAACGTTAAGATGATAATGTGCAAGCTTGGGTTAACTCTTTATGCGTGCTCTACCACGACTACGTAAATCCAAATCGCATTATTTTTCAGAATTACGTAGATATTCTTAGATGAAAATAGCTTTATTAATGAAAGAGCTTTGTTACATCCTCCTTGCTATACAACATGTATGATTATAGTAATAGAAATTGTAGACTACGGTTTTTACCATTAAGAATAGTTTATATTTTATCGGGTGTTAATTTACGGACAGAATTTATAATGTTCTATGCTTATTTTTTACATAAGTAGTAACTTAATATAGTCTTAGTATATACGGAATAAATGAAAATGAAATATATTTAATTTATTCCGTAACATCGAATTATATAAATATTATTTGCTCTTATAAAGATAAATGAAAAAAATATTTCATCAAAATGTGTATTGGCGAATGACAAAAGAATTTAAAATTATTATTATCCTTCATTTGAAAAAATAATCGTGAATGAATACAATACTGGTAATGCATCTAAAGGATTTTTATGACGTAGCCCTGGTTTATTTATTTGTACGAAAGTAATACAAAAATTTGATACAGAATTTTTGCAATGAACATAATTATAATAGCTGTTTACCTACTTTTTAATATTGTAATTTTCTTTATTGAACATCTTAAATTTATAGAATAATATTTTAGCAGTTTTTAAGTATTATTTCAACGATACAAGATAATTCAATGATATTTTTAATAATAATAATTGTGAGACAACTAAAAACTTAAACAAAATAAGTTGTCGATCATGTTAAACGGAGTTCTACATATAGTTGCCGTGTAATGGTTCCTTTATAATTACCCAAAGTTTGATTGATAACTTCTTCTTTTTAAAGTCTATATATTTTATATGCTTTTCAACAACAACACAACATTTTATATAAAATATAAAATGTAACATTTTATTAACTACTTAAGTATAATATGCTTTACTTACTTACTTCAAAAGTATAGCTTAGTGTAATTGCTTTCTACAATAATGTTAAATGATACTCAATTTACTGACGTGGTTTCTGATCAATTTTAAGGGACCAACTAAAGAATATATTTTATAGGTAAACTGAAGTAATGCTGGTATGTAATTAATTGTACCCTGTACAATTTATTTATAGGCATGGTAACACTATAATAAATTTGATAATGGGAATTACGGAGGTTTTGTAGTTGACTTACAAATTCTGAATGGCAGCAATGTTGCAATCTTTCATAACGTCATGGCATTCAAATATTTATACTACAACATCAAACGTCGGATAAACATTGTTTAAATTAACAAAGCTTTTAAATTAGTTTTAGCCAGTCATGTACACACGCGTTGCTGAACATACATAGGCCAATGTTATTTGTTTCAAGTTTTGGTGCATTCGTGCATCATTGTTCAGCTTCAGTTTTGTTTCAAATCCGAGAATGCATTTTACATAAGTATTTATTTTAAATTTGCTTTTATGTTTTAATAATTAATTTCTATTCCGTAATATTTGAGCACTTGTTACGTTATTTTGCTTTATTTAGTCTATTCATAGTTTTATCCCAATTTATAAATATTTTTTTTTGTACATAGTTTTCAAATGGTTTTAACCAATAGTTATCATAACTATATCCAGTATTTGAATGATTGATAGAGTCTTAAAGAATTTGTTAAATTTTTTCAGTAATATTTACTATCTATCAAAACAACTATTGATAACGGTATAAACGATTAAAAAATATAACTGACCTTTAAAAGACTATTTTTTATACAAAAAAATCATATCAATAAAAAGTTAATGAACATTCTTATAATACTATGGCAACTTAGTTCTCGAGCTCTCTTAATCTTCTTTCCAGAAAGTTCAGTAACTTGTGTTGATCGGTATCCAGTTCATCCATGCCAATTAAATTCATTCAGACACTTTCTGCCAAACACTTTATTTCCTTCTTGTGATAGGGAACATTATACGTTTGAGTCAAAATTATTTAAAAGGTACAAAAAGAATCCTAATAGTCAACTTCTTGTCCGTCTGCATGTCTGTCTGTGTATCAAAGAGATACAGGTTTATAATCGTCATCAGGTTTAGTATCAAAATTACCTCCATTTTAATAATGTTTATGTTCAAAAAAACTTTTTACACTTTTTATTTGTGCAGTAGTTTAACCCTCTTGCCCTATAGATTTTTGGGTTAGAAAGAAAGAAAAGAAGGTTAAAGCCTAAATGATGGTCCCGTTGAACAGAAACAGAAAATTTACTTATATTAAAATAAACAACAATAATTCGCTCATAAACTAAAATACCAAGTCAGTCCGTATGCAATTTAGTATTCTCCTCAATCTACATTATTTTAAAATCAAACTGAAATTAACAACGAAAATTAAATTTATATGCGAGATGATATGAGGATGATACGAATAATATAATATACAGGAGACATAGCTTAAATTGTAAAGTATTGTATTCTGGGTCTAAATAAATTTTAATAACAAAACAATGTTTCCTATTACCACGCGGATGTTAATAAACTGACAAACCGCGGGGCGTAGCTACTATAATAAATTTTATGTAATTGCTATTATATTGAGAGAAGTATTATTAATTGAATTAAGCATTTTCCTTTGGAGCAAATCGCGTTGACTCGTTTTAATTTGGAGTTATTCTATTCAGTAATTTTGTGGCAGTTGTACGACGCCAAAAACCACACGGATTTTTAATCAAATAAACGAACTCAAAATTATGTACAATTATAATTTTTTTTATTTACACTGTAATAAAAAATAATAGAAAAGATATTGCCACATGATTTCATGGACACAATAGCTTTATTAATTACTCTTACATGATCTTGTAGACCAAAATGCGATTTTTTTTGTCCTTGAAGTTATGCTTTCAGACTCATGTCTTTAGTAAGCTTCATCTAACACAGAGTTCGCGAGAAGCTCCGTCCCACGAAATGGGTGGCCCACATTTTGCTAAATGAAGACCTAACTCACGTACAGAAGGTACGTAAGTTAGCGATGTTATGTCTCCTAAGGCGACTGTATTAATCGATTGCTGGGGCGGTAAGAACCGCCCTGGAACGCGAGGTGTATCTAGTATACGCGGTGTGTGTGTGTGTCGCTGTGCTCGTAAGCGAGGGCGAACTACAGGTGAGTGTGAGCTATCCCTACTCGTGTGGTGTGTAGGGTCTGATGTCGGAACCCCGTTGGGTCCGGCGTCCGAGTCTCGGGGACCCTTCCTCGTCCGGGTCGAGAGAACGTTTCGCGGTCTACGCTTTTGACTAGATGCTGCTCTTACCAGCACTTACCAGCACGGTACTGTGGTTGACTACTTTATCTGTGTGTTTGCGAGTTAAGTTTTAAAGTGCTCGCGGAGTGTCGGCCATTGCAGTCCCTTGTAAATCTACGTTTCGTTGGTACCACTGCGCCCTGGTGCCGCGGCGGATGAATTTGTTTTACACTACTTGTAGTTGGGTTAGGAGTGTGGAGGATGCGTGAGCGAAAGTTTGGCATGCATAAGCCCGATTGGTCGTATGCATACCTTGTACAATAGAAGTTTATGTTTGAGTGACATTTTACCGTGAGAATACGTTGGGTGATAGAGTTTGGTCGAAACGAACAAAGCCTTTCTCTGAACGTCCTGAATATGACTTTTAACGACATGTTGCAGTCGAAGGTCACGCTTAGGTATTGCCCTTCCTTTCCCATGGGGTTGGTGTCGGTAGCGCGTGGCCTTATCCTGACGCCTGACGGTTGAGGACCGGGGTATCGTGTAATCACGACGTAATCTAGACCGATGAAAGTGTATAGCACACTTTTATCGGGATTGACGTCGATTCTCCATTTACGAAAACCATTGCCTAAACGATTAATCGCGTTTTGGAGCTTTTCATAGATATAGTTTGGTCTAAGCGACGAACAATAGAGAGCGGTGTCATCGGCGAAAAGTGCTAGATTGACATCGTCAGGCTTAGGAATGTCGCTCGTGTAGAGCGCGAATAATAATGGTGATAGGACCGATCCTTGAGGGACGCCCGCATGGAGCAGACGGCTCGTGGACAGGGTGCCCTCGACTCGATATCGAAAGAGCGATTCGACAAGTGAGCTTGGATGATGTGAACCAGCCTGTCCGGCACTTTGAGAATGTACACTTGTTAATGAAAGCCGTTGTGCCAGACTTTGTCAAATGCCTTTGCGACATCGAAGAGACGGCCCTGTGATTGATGAGGGCTTGGATTGATGAAGGCCATTCAGAATGAATTCCGTCATGCGATAAATTAGGTCGGACACGAGTGCTTCGAAAAAAAAACCGAATTGCTCGTCTGGGATGAGGTTATTGGAGAAGGCGTGGTCTTTAACCGGAAGAGAATTATGCGTTCATATAGCTTGCCAAGCAATTAAGCAAGCTAATTGGATGATAACTCTTGGGTAGGTTAGAAGTTTTGTTCGGCTTGGGAATACCGATGACGATGGCTTCTTTCCAGGCATCAGGAAAAGTACAAGTTGATAGTAAATATTGAAAATGTTGACCAATACACAGACCATAGGACCAGCTGCCATAGCCAGTGTGCGATGGCTCTAAATCTTCCGTCAGACCTAACCACGATCCTTTTCGGTTTAATTCTATCCTGTCTCTGACCTCTAACTGAAGTTTCCTAAAGCGAAATCGGTTTGACTCGGACGGATAGCGATAAAACGCCCGCTTGAGTGTATTTTCTCTCTTATCAGACATTGAATACTGAACGGCAAGCTAAAGTTGCGGTACCGAAACCTTGACTGTCCTTTCCGAGTCGTCGATGGCTGATGAGATATGTCTCTATCAATAACCTCCGGTAGGTTAGAGCGACTTTGGGGTTATTGGGACTTGGGACTTTGTTCGGTTTTGGTCGTAGGACGCCTTGGCCCAATTTGAAGAAGACCGGCAAGTGGCCGAGTCTAAGTCACAGAGTGCCTCTATCGATACGACATCGAGCGAGACGTCTCTAAGTAATAGCAGGTCTATAGTGCTAAGAGCGCCTATGCCTGAGTCTGAGTATCTAGTTAGGGTCCTGGGAGCTATTATAATTATGTTGTGTGGCTCCTCGAGTTCCAGCAATTTATTGCCATTTGTGTTTAGCGTAATGCAATTCCAGTCGGATGTTTGCTATTTAAGTCGCCTGCGATAATGGTTGATGGACCTAGGCCGAAGCAGCTCTAGATCGGATCTAAGTAACTTCTTACTTGGGGACAGATACACGGAAACAAGTACAAGCGGCCTGCGGCCGGTAAGGTGCAATCTGACGCGCTGTACCCTCTAAGTTAGTTAGTGTAGGTATATCTAATGGTATGAGTTGACCCAGTCCCGAAGCTCCAGAAGTCATCCGGAGAGTTCGGTGCAGCCCTTTAAAAATGAGGGCAAACGCACCGCCCCGGGTCCCGATGGCATTCCGGGATGGCGCTGGCGCTGGCCTTAGGGACGCCCTGGCCCAGAGTGAGGCGATGTTTTCTGCCTGTCTGGCTCAAGCCTTAATACCACAGAGGTGGAAGACAGGCGACTCGTCCTCACCAAAAGGAGAGGCGTCCTGCGGACTCGCCCTCCGCCTATAGGCCGATCGTGTTGTTGGACGATGTGGGAAAACTCTTTGAGAGAATCGAGATCGTGGTCGAGTAGCGGCTGCAGCAGGACCCTACCACCGATCTGGTCCTGCTGGCAAAACGAGGAAGACCAAAGGCAGCAGAGCTTGCGGAAAAGACCGCACGCTCGAAGAAATTGTAGAGGCCGCTCGGAGAGAGAGGCCGTAGATGAGAATGCCTTGACGGCGGAGGATGCAAAGGAGATGGCGCTCAGAAATCTGAGCTAACATCTCCAGGTCTCAAGAAATCCGGCAACCTGAAGGGCACTACGACATGCCCTTAAAGAGTGCTCCCCGCCGTAAAACGGTTGAGTGGACGTCATGAGCCGCTCACCCAATCGGCCGAGATCCGCAAATACTCGGCCGACAAAAGGGCTCTAGTAGCTCGGGTGGAGGCCCTCGAGGAGGAAGTGCGGCGTCTAAGGCCGCTTGAGAAGGAGAACCGGCAGTTGAAGGCCGCCGCTAAGGATGATGTCCACGTTGAGGGACTGCCTACGGACTTGGAACAAATCCTGAGGCGCCTCATTGTGGACATGGTGGGCCCAATGTTCCAGGCCCACCGCAACGATATAGCAGACCGCCTCCTTCCGGAGAAGCGGCTTCGTCCACCGCTGGCCGCCGATAAACGGGCAGCCCCAACGTTTGCGGCAGTGGTGAGGCCTGCTGCGGCCCCTACTGCCCCTGCTGCCCCTGCTGCTCCACTGTGTGCAGCAACGGTGGCCGCAGTTAAAAAAAAGACCGCGACGCCGAAGGACGGGCCCCCTGCAAGTCTTCCCCAAAAAGGGAAGGCCAAGAAGGGGAAGAAAAAGGGCCCCCGGAACAACCCTGGCCAGGGTGCGACCAGCGCCACGCAAGTGGCAGCAACGGCGGCACCAGGGCAGTCCACGGATGGGTGGACGTTGGTGACGCGCCGTAAAATGGCCAAGTCTGGCGCTGGCCTCAAAGAGACACCGGAAAAAAGGAGGGTGCGGAAACTAAAGGCCCCTAGCTCATCGGCTGTAGTCATCAAGCTGCAGCCGGGCGCAGCTGAGAAAGGGGTCACGTATTCCGACATCCTCCAGGATGCCAAGAAAAGATACAAACTGGAGGATATCGGCATTGATGGCCTCCGGTTCCACCATGCGGCAACGGGGCTCTAGTCCTCCAGGTTCCGGGGCCGACAGCGGTGAAAGCCAACCAATTGGCAGAAAAGCTCGCCAATTGGTTGGCCCAGAGTGTAACAACATCCAGGCCCGAAAAGTGCGCGGATCTTCGCATCTCGGCCTGATGATTCAGTAAAGACGGATGGCTGAGGTGGTAGCGCAAAAGGTAGCTTCCCGGTCACCTCCGTAAAAGTCGGAGAAATCCCAGGACCGGTCCGGTCTCGGTGGAGTAGTGGTGAGCTGACCTATTGCAGCCACAAAGAAAATAATTTGTGGTGGGCGCCTCCTAATCGGGTGGTGCTCGGTGCAGGTCAAAATGCTTGCGCGCGTCCGATGCGCTGCTTCCGGTGCCTTGAAATAGGGCATGTAGCGGAGCAGTGTCAACGGGCGTCGACCGCAGCAGTGCCTGTTACCGCTGTGCCAGCTGGGCCACCAGAGCAGAGGCTGCGAGGCCGTGCGCACGCATCCTGTGCGCGCGGCTAACAAACGGGCTGGCCACAATTGGGGAGTGCGGCCTGCACCACCAAACCCGACAGGAGGCGGAGGAGAGGTGAGGCTTGGGCTTGGAGCCAGGTGCCCAAGCCCAGCGCTTCGGCCGAGGGACTCAAATGGCCGTCCAATAAAGATGGCACGCTGAGCATCCTGCAGACTAATCTGAACCACGGCGCCAGAGCTCAGGATCTGTTGTTTCAGAGCAAGGCGCAGTGGTCGATTCAGATGGCCGTAGTTTCGGAACTGTATTACGTTCCCCGGCAATAACTGGGCCGGGACCTGTCCGACACTGCGGCAGTGGTCTACGGGACTGCTGCGGGTCCCTCATCTGAGGACGTGAAGAAAGGTCCAGGCTTCGTCAGCGCTCTGTTGGGAGACATTGTGGTTGTTTCAGCTTACTTTTCTCCCAACAGATCTCTCGCCGACTTCGAGGGCTACCTAGACCAACTGGGGTCACTGATCCGTTCTTACGGACCCATCCCTGTGCTGGTCGCGGGGATCTCAACGCCAAACCACCGGCTTGGGTTCACCTGCGCAGACGCGCGGGAAGGACACTGGAGGAGTGGCTCCTAGAGGTCGGGCTGTTGGTCTTAAACAGAAGTTCGGTAAACACGTGTGTACGAGCCCAGGGCGGGTCGATCGTTGATGTATCGTTTGCTACTCCCGCCCTGGCTCGCCGAATACAGGGCTGGAAGGTGTTGACGGGCGTCCAGACCCTGTCGGATCATCGTTACATCCGATTTAGGATCTCCGCCCTCCTAGACACCTATAACGGCCCTGGCTGGACCCGAGGAACGACGGCCCCAGGTGGCTAGAGAGCGAAAGGTCGGGGCACCGTCCTTGCTTTCTGCGATGACGTAATGGCCGGAAGAAGGCCGCGGAAAGGGACAGGGAGGCCTTGAGCGCCCTGGCTATCCACAGAAGAAGGCCTGGGCGCCGAAGAGTTGCGTACGCGCGCAAACTTCCCCTGACACTGAGCCCCTGGGCGGCCGGCAAGAGGTTCCCGCCACCCAGAGGAGGGCTCAAGAGGAGCGCTGTGCTGTTTGTTCCAGCACGGCGCCTAACGACGTTCCGGGTGTCCCAACACACCCGGTGAGAAGAGCCGAAAGAGGCGAGGCCACGTCGCGCCGGGGTCGCCAAAGACATCAGTGCGCGGCCCGGCTACAGCGACATGAGAAAGGAACAACCGTTGGTTTTTAGTGGGTATACCGACCGCTCCATCTTGGTCCGGGAGCTCCATATCCCCGCTGCCCCTCACTTTGGCGGCGGGGAATCCGTAAGCTGAATTTTTCCAACGTTAAAAAGAAGCTATGTCTTATAGTGCGATATGTAGTGACCTCTTATAGTATATCAGTGTACCACCCAGCGGTCCTGGCAACCTATCGTTTCTAATTATGTTATAGCCACTGATTCTAGGATTGGCTATGACGGTTTTAAAAGGTCTCTTGCACTAGAAATATGCCAAACTATAATCCTGCAAGTATTTAGCGATTTCGGATCGCTGCTTCTTAAGCCGTTTGCTTAAAATACGATACGACTATAGGACGTTTTACCCTACCTAAGTTGGTAGCAATCTTATACGGTTAACCTACTTGTTTGTCTGTTTCGGATCTTATTTAAATTTACTTAGTGCGTCTAAGATTTCGCCGTGAGCGAGCAAGACGTTTATTTTTTCGACGGGGCTGATTGCCAGGTCAGTTAAGTCAACGGGCGGCGGACGGACGCAATTACCGGGCCGTTTGGGTGACGTGATTTGGCGGCGGGCGCAGGTGTGAGTTTATTGCTCGCTATTGTGGGACCCACCTGGTCGGTTACCTTACTGATTGTTGCCACCGCAGCCTTAGCTTTTAATTACGACTGGCTTTGTCCATGCACAACTGCCGGTGCAGGTGCAGGGACAAAGCTCGCTTTGTAACCACTAAATTCGCGGAGTTCGCGGAAAGTGAGGCAGATGGCCGCGATTGTTTTTGGGTGCTTTCGAGCAACCCTGTAACTAGCCGGGTGACCTACGTTTCGCAATTCACGCACGCGGGTGGCTCGACCGAATCTTTTGGCCTTGACACTCCGGAGTGCTATGCTGGCCGGCACATTTCACAACGTGCACGCGCGAATTAGTTGCGCGTTGTGTGCCGAAATGTTCGCAGTTATGACACTGCGTGACTAGGCCGGTCTTGCGTGGAGATTCCACCCGTAAGCCGGTTAATTTACTATTGATTGAATATTGAATATTGGTTTTCCTCGGGGAAAGATCAAGCTCGACCATGAGTAGGTCCAATTGAAATTTATGGCGTGGGTGGTCATGCGCGCACCCTGTGCACGGGGTACCCTTGGCGTTTGAGATCCGCAATGACCTCGTCTAATTCGAGTTCCTTCGGAACTCCCTAATGACGACTCGAAGGATCGGTCCTCGGCAGAACGAAAGTGTGAAACGCGATTATACCCTCGCGGAGGTATTGGGTTAACGCGCGAAGTCATCTGAGGTCTCTACGTTGACCCATATGCCTATACGTGTATTAGCGGAACGGAAATTCGATATTTTCGCCTTTGATAGCCACGTAAGAACACGATTCTAGTGACCCTTGTCGTGAATCACGACCGGGGTGGAGCCTAGCCTTACGTTCCGGCCAGTATACGTCCACGGTGCTAGGCTGTAATTGCGGCTCGGCCGCGGGCTTTTTCGCGGGTATCGCGGTCGGTGACGGGCGTGGGGAGCTAGGGCGGCTCTCGATGTCGCTCGCTCTATTGCGGGGCGTTTTGCCCTTTTATGCGATCGCACGGTGGTAAAACCAAACCATCTGAGTCGGCTACGTTGGCGGCGTTTATTGATACGGTAGTGGGTTCGAAGTCCATTTTCGAGGGCTGGGTTCGTCTTCGGCGTCTGATTGCGCCGAAAGATAATGACACGGGCAGGTGTACTTACCGGGCTACGGTCCGGTTGGGTGTCGCAGACGGCGACGGCGTTGGCGATTTTTGGGCCTAGTGGGCATGGTGGCGCACGCGGCGGCTTTGTCTTCAAATATAAGGCGACGGTAACCAGCGTGGATTTTGGCCCAATATTCGGGGCGGATTCGCGGAAATAATCGTCTATTGCATCGCGGTGTTGTGCGGGATCGTAATCGTCCATTTTAGCCATTGGGGCGACCCCCGCCGGCACGGTGTAAGCTATTCTAGCCCTCCCCACCTGCGTGAGGAGGTGTGTGCCTATTAAACAAGTGTAAGCGCTTTAGGAGCACTAGGTGTGTACCTAGCTGCCACCTAATGCAGCAAGCACAAGTTAAATTAAAAGATAAATGCCACGTGGGCTTTTTTGTGTATGTGTGTAACTACTTACAGTTAAGTCGGGAACCTGCCTGCGAGCACTTACTACACAAACGAAACACAGCACTACTAACACGGCAGCACTGTGACACCAACTAACTTTGTACCGCGTAAGCGAGAATAACGAACTCATGCGGGAGCGCACGAGAGAGGTCCGTACTGGCCGGCGGCTCAGAACGGAATCCCAAAATTCAATGTTAGATACGCTACCTCTCCTATAAACTGCACGCAAAGCTCGTAAAACACTCGGTAATGTTGTAATTTCGGAAAGGTGACATATTTATTGGTAACGACTTTGCTATATTACAGGTATATAATTGACATTATTTATTCGGAACAATGAAAAATAAGGTTGCGGTGTTTTTTGTATATATTACATAATAAGTAACGACATCATATAGTATTTGTTAATTCAAGTTATTTAATATTTATCTGTTTTAACATAAAATATAAAATTTCAATGCAGTGTCGTGAAAAAACAAGTTTTACTTAATGTTTTAAGAATTATATGTATTGTCTAGTTTTATAAAACCAGCATGTGTTAGCACTGCATGAAAGCATCTTTTGAAGTAAATTATTTTTTTAAGGAATGTTTCATTGGTTTTATGTTCTTACATTGAATCACAGATTAGTTTTATGTTCGACAAATATTTTCATATTGTCCACTTTGACTTATTTATATATTTTTTTTTATTTTCATTATAAATTTTCAATATACAAACTACTTAGTTAACAGTATAAGACCTCTATTCTCATAACTTTACATTTGGTCATATACAAATCAATTATTCTTACTAGTTGTATCTATTGTAGTTTGAAAACAAAATAAAACTCACGAGTCATAGATATGTGTATATGTATATGTATGTATGTTACAACTTCACCATTTTGGTTGGTTTTGGCCGGTACTAAAGTTCACAATACAAAACCATTATATGTTAATTAAAACAAAAACTACACAAACACGGATAATACAGACGGACGGATACAGTGGATGAAGCAATAATTTCTACAAATAATGTCTTTGTCATTGCGTGTCTTTATTATTGCAAATAAGGCGATGAGCGTTAAAGTTGTCAGTATAAAAAATTAAATTATCACTACATAGTATAAATCAAAGTCGCTCTTTCTGTCCTATATCCCTATGTATGCTTAAATTTTTTAAAGTACGCATCGGATTTCGATGTGGTATTTTTTATTATATAGAATGATTAAAGAGGAACGTTTTTATGTATAACACATGCTTAATATTGTAGGTATGGTTTCCATCAGCATGGCTCCCGTGCGAAGCAGGGGCGGGTCGCTAGTCCAGTATATGCGCAAAAACTGACAAGGTAAAACTTAATTAAAAAAGCATCTGTGTTAAAGTTAGCAGCAAAAATAAAGTTAGTTCGTACATAAAAACGTTAACTGGATTGTCAAAGGAATTATTCTTAAATCGGTCGCATTTTAGAAGTATTAGAATGATGTATGGGAAAATTAATATCTATTATAAAATTATTAAACACAGCTTACACATCATAGAATGATCATTACTTTTGACATGTTTAATATACTAAAATCAAAATTTAATAAAAAAATAATCTGAAAAACACACCAAGCAAGTTAAGGGAATTTCAGATTTCAATGTTTAACACCTTAGTAATTCCCACTTTGAAAAGAGGTGACATATCTTCGCTAAACTAAGCCGGAAAACCGAAACGGGATCGCAACATTAAACACCCTTTACCCGTTTTCCCTTAAATACCGTTTTGCGTCAAATTGATATGTCGGGATGTGGAATGTGAAAATATTAGTGTGGAAACGTATACAGTCTGTACTTGTATTAATACAAACATATACATAGTGCTGAGTAGTATGAACTTAACAAATTAGCAGGTTATGAACATTTATGTGTAGGCAATACCAACTTTTATGATTTTATTGCAAAGCTAGTATGCAAAAAATCAAATCATTTTTGTTTATAACGTCATTGAAATATATAACATTATATAATAAAAGAAAAATAAACGTGCTCAGCTGTCAGGTCATTGTCTTGTGATCTGTTTCACTCAACTGGGGCTAGATCAAACTAATCAATCTGGTGCCATGGAAAGTCAACAAACAAATATCAACTATCGTATTTGGTTTAGAACGTGTTTTGAAACAGTAAACAAGTCAAATTGTATTGTACGAGTACCATCATAACACAATCATTTATTTTTGACCTACTCTTTAAACAAAAAATTAAATTGAATATCGTTTAAAGTACTATTTTTTTTATAATCAGCCAGCTATGTTACATCTATATTTTTTTACAAAGTATAACGTTTTAATAAATATCATCAAACATAGACATTTCCATCAACTTATGATTAATCGTTTATTCACTACACAATTATCATACAATCTAATCTTTGAATAAAGAAAATTTTCAGTACATAAAAGAACACACTTGGTGTTCAAAAATCATGTAAAAGTATTTTTTTTAACTAAAGATTTTCTATTCCGTAGAAGGGTTTTATTAAATAGTTTATTGAAACAAGGGTTTATTTTCCTTTTTTTATTATACTTTCAACAAGATGACAAATACTATAAAATATATGATAAATCTACGAGATTAAAGATATATAATTGTATTACAAAATGTATGTCTTAAATATTGTGTGTGATCTTATGAATTAGGTTTGGTTTAGTTTAAAATGGAAAAAGCACAATTCATTGTTGAAACCACTCCGTGCAAGGAAGTTTGTGTTAGGCATACTGAAAATTATTCTAAATCGAAAGTAAATTAAAAGTTTGAGCAGAAAATATGAAAATTGAACTAGCTCTATGGTTCTAATTAGGATTGTGTCCGTCGATCATTTTTTGCAACCCAGATCGATCATAACCCGTAAGCTAGACAACCAAATCACAAACATCCGATTGTCTAGCAGTTCGTGGGTCGTGTGCGGCATTAAGTTACTTTGTGTTAGTCAAGTTGTAGTAGTTTTAGTTTTCTGCGGCTTACTATACTAACCCGTTACCCGATCACACACTCTGTCTCTTTTTTTTCGGCATGAAAAAGAACGGGGTTCTCGATACTTTTGACGCCGACACGGTTATTTCAACTGCATAAGGTTACTTTTTGCTTAATGTGAAGTGTAGTCTAAAAACGATCGAATAGTTTCGTAATCCGGCACCTGCTCACTCGTGTATAGGTTTCGTTCAAATCACTTTGATTTGATCGATCGTGATCGAGTTCAAATACAAAAATATAGGCCATGTCCTTTGTTATACGTGGCATACATGATATTAAAACCATGATGATTAATTGTTGATTGCTCAACCACTAATCTGCTTGATGTTGAAATATATAAATATTAATATTACTGCGTAGATAATACGTATGTAATCATTTATGTTTTAGTAATCGTATTATAAATCTACAGAATACGTGGATTGCCGTGATGTGTTCGTTATAAAAAGGTGAAAACTTTTGGCAAACGGTCTGAAAACTTGATATTTAATACATTCATTACATTATCATCATCGTCATCATCAGCCCGTGTCAGTCCACTGCTGGACATAGGCCTCCCCTAATGCACGCCACCGCTTCCGATCTCCGGCTATTCTCTTTCAGCCCACACTGGCCACTTTGCGAATGTCGTCACTCCATCTTGCCGCAAGGCGTCCTACATAACGTTTGCCGAGCCTCGGTCTCCACTCCAGAACTTTCCGACTCCCGCGGTCGTCAATTCTGCGGCTTATATGACCAGCCCACTGCCACTTCAGCATACTCATCCGGCGGGCTATATCGGTGCCTCTGGTTCTCTGACGGTACATTACATACCGATAAATTAAAAAAAATATTGCGATTTTTGATCGAACAACTCATGTCTACGTCAATGTAGGTTTATTTTTTTGTTTGTGAATTTAAGATTCAATAATTATTTGCATCTATATTTTCTATTCATTATTTGAAAAGAATCTTTATGAAAACTTTCGAGCTCTCTTATACATTTTTTACGCTTTCAATTACGTTTACTATCCAAATATATTTTACCTAATTGTTAAACATTCTTTTGGGAAATACCTTCGTCTCGTCATTAAAAACTTACCCTGGAGTAATGCAAACTGAACTAGCTGTTTGGATTGCAAAAACTACATCTAAGTGAGTTTTAATGTCAATATTTTAAGATCATTATTATTTTTTATACATCTTGTTGATAGTTAAAAATAAGTGCAAAAATTTAATAATGGGTGCGTTGTTTATTTCACATAAAAATATCAAAGATTCTTCTTTTGTTGTTGAATACGGAAATTCAACTAATTTCCAAGTAGTCAACTCAAGGAAATTAATAAAAAATGCTTAACGTGCTCAGGAAAACGCTCCAGTTAGCGATTACTTGAGGGTAAAAGATATTACATTTCTCTTTCAGGATACGTAACCAAATATTTCTGTAAATATTGGACAATTGCTTCATATATTTTTGCGTCAATTTTTTTTATCAATTGATATTTCTGACATTAAATCCGTGACCTAAACATGACACAGACAGGTTTATGTCACAAAGTGAAAAATACAAAATTTTTACGTTATTATTATACCTAAACTATTGTGTTAAACCAATTTACCAAGACATGAAATCCAATTTGATTTCCTTTTTAATAACAAATTCAATTCAATAAAATATTTTTCTTCTCAAAGTTAGTTTTCGAAAGCACTTAAATACCTTTTATTTTTATCGTAATATTGCAACGTAAAAAAATAAGTTGGTGATAAAAAGGGTGATCAGTAATCAAAGAATTAAAGTATAAGCTTTTGAAGCGAATAAAAACAACCAAATTTTCTAATACAATAAATATATCAGACTAGGCAACTAAATAAAATTGTAAAATTACTTTAAGTTCACTTCTCTTGTGGAGAGAACCACGTTCGGTACTTTAGTACTTTTCTATTGTTGTAGTCGAGTCTTATGTTATATATATAAGATTCTACCATCATTGACGTATTGAAAGGGTTGGAATGGTTCTAAATGCTTAGATTGGCTGGAAAAGTAGTAGTACAGTTATGAAAGAACTCTTAATATATACTCAATATGGTAGTGTATGTTTCCATCATTTTAATTTAAGTGAAGTTAGCCTCTATAAAATATGTGAAAACAAAACGAAAGACTTGTGAGTATTGTGATCATTAAGGATATTCTAACCTAAATATACAATACATCTATATGATTTGAAAAGTTCACGGTTAATTAAAATTCAGTAAAACAGTCTTTAAATCGGAATGTACAGTCAATATTAAAAATTATTGACCAATTTCTATACGTTTGTTAATGCAAATACTTTTCTAAACACATTAGATCATCAATTTGGCTTTACCAGAGGTAGACCAAGAGTAAATGCTGGTACAAAAGGTGACCGCTCATGCCTTGCTGAACTGGAAAGATCTGGACTCGTGAGTGGGACTCGAGTACTTTTTTAAGTTGTTTCCTAGTTCGTTAGGCCAACGCGTACCTTTGCGCACTATAATATCTCCTGCGTAGTTGGCAGATCTCTTAGTTTTAAATACTTCTCATTACATTTTTGTGATTTAGTTTTTAATATTAGAATCATTATTGTGAATTATTCTTCATTTATAAACTTACTTTAATTACTTAATTGTCTGTATATGCCCCCACTGCATCTTCGAATCGATAGAAAATCGAAGAAAAGCAAGAAAACTTTAGTAGGGGATATCATTATTATCTATTTTAATATATTTTTACGTAACTTATCTATGTGTAGTGTAGTAACGATTTTAATAAAATTAAGTGCCATTCCAACATTGTCCATTTAATGTTGCCTTAACTTCAATTTAGAGTACATAATTAAAACAGTCTCCGTAGCCTAGTGATAAGGGCGTGTGCTTTAGAAACCGGAAGTCGTGTGTTCGAATCCTGCAGGACCTTAACAACTGATCATAGTTGTTTCCTACTTGGTTATTTATGAATTAACTGATAAGTAAAGTGATCCATTCGTCGGATGGGCATGTAAAAAGTCGGTCAGCCCACCAGCCCGCATTGGAGAGAGAGGATTTTCGAAGCTTTTTAATAAAAAGAATTGCATATTAATAAAAAACATCATTAGCCTTTGTCCACCGCTGGACATAGCCCTTTTTAAACGCCATGATACCTGATTCCCTGCTACTCGCTGCCAACTTGAACCAACTAGTGCACGGAGATCGGCATCCCACATGGTCGGGAGTCGACAAACGCTTCGTCATCCCAAACGAAGCCTCCACTTCAGAACCTTATTGGCCCATCGGCCATTAGTTGTTTACGAAGCTTAATAACTAGGTAATTTAGAAATCTATTATATCCATATTTTATTTGGGTCAATTCGGTATATTTATGTCGGTTTTAATTAGCGTCGAAGATGTGTCGGAAAAAGATATTGATCAATTTTGTATTTACTATACAAAATAAAAATTACTTTAATTTGCTTCCATGGGTTGATTTTTATTAAATTTTTCCTCTTTATTGTATTGTTTTAAAATCTATAATATTTAATGTCATAGATTGTCCAAAACAAATAGTATTTTTAGGTGGATTAAAATCATATCCTTAACCTTATTTATCTAAATGTCGTCGAAAGGCAATTTGGCGGAATATAGGAAAAGTCAGTGAAGCGTTAGCATAATTTCAATCTTCGACGGTGACGGCTTTTAAGTTTAAATATGCCTTAATAATGACATGGGAAGGAATCGCTTATTATATTTTTGATTAAAAACAGAAAAACCTGATATTAAATTACACATTTTCCAAATTTTTCTTACTAAGATTGATATCTTGTAAAAATCGTAATGTGCATTCAATAACCTGAGGCAAACAGTTCTTATGCTCTAAGGAATTAATATGGGCAGTGGTTTACGGCAATGGGTCAAAAAATAAGAATATTTCTGTTTCTTTTGAATAATGTTCACGTATTTATGAAAAAAAAAATACTTACAATTTTTTTATTGAACTAGCTGACCTGGCCAACATTGTTTTGCCACATAAATAATTTTGATAGGGGTGATAACTTACCAAGTGATAATAATTGATGTTATCAAGCGGGATAAAAATTATAAAATTGACTATTAAAAAGCAGGGTTTGGTGGTGGAAAAGTCAAAATTTAGGGTGGTTTGTATTTTTTAATGCCACATAATAACACAGTATGGAATATAAAATACCCTTTATCACTCAGGGGTTCCAAAAATACATAGTAAGAGATTCTTTGACTTATGAAAAGCGCATAATAAATTTCATTGTAGGCATAAATTTGTTGAAAGTAAATAATAATACTTAATTCATAGCATTTTAATGTAACAGTTCGATTGGGAGTAGTCTTGTTTGCATTTTTTAATTCTACTTCGGATGCAAATCTATTTTTTTAGTGTCCGACCGAACTTTGTTTCGGTTTCGGTTTCACCGAGTTTCGGCCAAAAATCAAGTTTCGCCGAGTTTCGGTTTCGCCAAATTTGGCGAAACTTTCGAAACAAAACTGGTTTAGAAGTGTTTCAATTTCAAAATAATGGCGAATGGTTAATGCATCATTGCTACAATCGAGCTCAAATCAGTCGATTATAGTTCAGACAAACATTCCAAGTTTGACAAAAGAAAATGAGGAGGAACAAATAGTACTGAGATTAAAATATATATTCAAATTCAATATCTTTATTCAATATAAGTTTACACTTGCTTATTCATTTTCAAACACATACCACCGGTTCGGAAAGGACACCTCAGACCTGAGAAGAACCGGCGAAGGAAACTCAACGGGCTTTTTTGTCATCTTTAAAAATAACAAACAATTTGATAATTCGGCTTACATATTATGCAATTTGAAACAAGACCTGGAGCAGGCTTCCATTTTGAGGCTGTGTTATCATTTAAAATTCATTAATATCGTAATAACCTTTAACACATAAACGTTTCTTGACTACCTTTTAAATTTATTAATAGTTAAATTCTGGAACGTTTACTGGGTTTTGTTGAAAAAAATTACAATAAAATCTTCTAGTCTCTTTACTTTTTTTCTAATGTAGTCATTTGTTTGGTATGTGTGGAAATGTTCTTGAAAGAAACCATGCGACCTTGTCATTAAAAACCACTGTTATAAAAGTTAACAACGAAGAGTTCGCAGCTCCAAAGGCAACAGGGAAGAGACTGCTCTGTCATAATCAATTGGCGCAAGTGGGCTTTAATTTCAGTAGGGAGAACGTACAAGGAAGGCGAACATGGTTGCAGAAGTGCATCGAAGCCAGTAATCAACAAGAAACAATAAGAATATGCCATTCTAAAAACTGTTTTAGTGATTAAAATTATCTTCGATACCTAATCCAAGAAACGAGCATTTCATATAAATTACTCAACCATATTGACACAAATTTGAATATGAAAAAGTCTCCACAAGATGGGTGCAAATCAGAAAAACCGACTTCAAGATATCGTTGGCAAGTTTTAAGAAGATTCTAAAATTAAATCTAGTTTTTGGTAGTGGACAAAACAGGTTTATCGAAGGATCCATGCCGTGGCCGTGTATATGGCCTGGCCGGGGTAGCCCAATATTTGGGACTCAAAGGATATTGTTGTTTGATTGCCTAGAGCATGGAACCATCATTACAGATTATGCAGCTTTAATACCGAGGTTGAAAAATGCCGTCAATGATAAATAAGAGGCAAACTTTTGAACGAGCGAGCTGTTTCATCTTGACAACGTACTGGCAATAGGTTGGCATTAGCGATCCCTCCAGCATGCTAGCGTACAATTGGTTGAGCATCCCCCTCTTCACCAGATCTGGCTTCAGCTATTTTCATCTTCTCTCCAAATTGATACAATACTTAAGAGAAAACATTGTGAAAACTATATAACATGTAAACGATGCCGTAACGGACCTTTTGCAGGACCAAGACAATCCTTTTTAAAGGAATTGAAGCATTAAAAACTTGGGACGCTGGACTTGGTGTTTAGGGTGGACTCGGAGATTATGTAGAATAATAAATAATTAATCTATCATAGTCATTATATTCTAGCTCATTTTTACAACTTTTTGATCCTCCCTCGGAACTACAAATGCAAACCAAAGTATTATTTAGTAAGATTTCAAAATACCAATATTTAGTCTTTAATGCAACAGTCACAATTATTAATTTTTTATTAATAACTCTATTGCTTGAAAAATTTATTTAAAAAATATTGTATATTTTCAATTAACATCGTTAAATATACTGTTTCCATTCCATGACTAAAATAAAGCAAAATAATAGGCATAAAAGCTCCATATTTTAGTATTTAAATTTTTATACTTGATCACGTGAGTTTTCGGTTTCGTTTCGGTTTCGGCGGGAAACTACCACAACCGAACTTTCGGTTTCGGTTTCGGTTTCGGCCGGAAAAACAGTTTCGGACTCTAATTTTCTTTGACAAAATAAAGTAATACTTCAAATTTCACGTCAACGTTATATAAATGCTCGTTAACAAACCAGCGAATAAAAAATATAAGTATATACTCCCAACTTATTTCTTGTTTTACTATTTTGCTATCATAAGGCCTGGAATAAGCAAAGGTTGCCTAGAAATTGTAATTAATTGTTAAACCTAAATTATACATCCCTGCATAGCTCTGATGTGTGACCTCGTTGATTACTGTTACTGTAGAGTCTTATAGAATAGTACATTATATATATATATATATATATATATTATTTTTTTCTTTTTTTTTTTAATACAACAACGTAATGGTTTTACATACGCGACCGTCAATGATTATAAAATTCATCGTCATTGCTGACAAAGTTAATTTAGAAACATTCGTCGGTAGTTAATAAAAATATACAAAAATCGAAGGAAAACAACTAAACATTTTTTTACATGTTTGCCTTACTTAACGTAGAAATAAGGATAAACAATTTTTTTTTATCCATTTTTGGTGGTAAAATAATTTTAATTGTGAGACAATTCGCCGAGAAGCACCGATCACTTGACAGTGCTATTGACTTCAGTAATATCGATGACATGAGCCTTGACAAACGTTTCAGAAACCCAAAAGGTCGTTTGACAAACGTTTTTGAAGCAAAATTTAACAGCTCCTTCAACTGACCGGATAATCAATTCAAACAGTTTAACCGTTCATTCGGCAACTCAAATAGCGTTTGACATACCATTTTACAGCTGATTAGTTGATTTTAGGGTTGATCAGCGTTTCAGAAATCGGGCATTAGTCTTGGTAATATAAAAAAAACGAAAAGTTACTAATCACATTTCACGTTTGTAGTGTAGTGAAAATTAAAAAAAATGGCCTTGACTTCTAAGACCTGCGATTATTTTCTTAATAACAATGAAGTTCTTAGTTATATAAAGTTGAATTATGAAATAAGTTTATATACCTACATACTTAAGTTATTGGTAACTAAATAAATCAAAAATAGTAAGTTAAGCAGTTAAACATTTTATTGTGCTTGTGATTGTTGTTTCACATCTGACGATCCAATTGTCAACCTTAAGGCTAAAAAAGATTATATGGTGTGCGTTTCCATACATAGTGTCCATTAATAAAAAACTCAACAATAAAAAATATATAAACTTAATCAGTTTTTACATCACTTGACATGTAGATCAAATGACATTTTTCACTTGTTTGACATTAATAAATTCATAAGTAATCTTATTTTGACTCGAGATACTATTTATCTGCCAAAGAAAGCACAAAATAGCTATATTGTTGGCATATAACATTAATAGTAACAATGCAGTTTTTAATTGATTTTCTATTAATACTGAGGATAACACTTTTTTTAGTAGTGACAACAGAGAACACAATATCTAATTGTATAAATATTTTTATCAAAATATAAATCGATTTTCCGGCAAAGTACTAGATATAGAATTATTAATAGAAAAAGATAATGTAGATGTTTTGTGCTTTACTAGACATGGCTTAAAAATGTGTCATTCGGCAAACTATTCAGTTCCAGTATATTCAACCAGTGACTGCTTGGAGATGGATGCCTTATATTACAAAATTGTTTTAAATTTAAAGAAAGGATATCACACATACTCCCATCACAGCATACTCGGTTGAACGACAAATGAGTTGCTTGTGCAGAAAGTGAACATTACATTTTTTATGTTTAGACCTCCCTCTGGTGATGTTAGACATTTTTATAATATTTTGGAGGAGCTCTAAGAAAAATTAGTACAAAAGCATATTGTTGTATTGGAGACTTTAATATAGACATTCTTATGATTCGCGCACAAATTCGTTTTTAACTCTATTTAAAGCTTCAATCTTCAATGTGTGTTTAATGAACCAACTAGATTAAACCATCTTTGCCTCTTCATTGATAATTGTTTGTAAATTTTAAAGTTATAGATCGGGCTGTCTTAAGCGGTATTTTTCAGATCATAAAGCCTTAAAAATACACATCCCTTTAAATACTCCTATAAAACTTTCCTATCTTCTATAGACCTATTACCAAAACAAGAATTAAACAATTTAAGTATAATGTAAGCTAACTTCAAACCTAAAATTGACTTTGGATCCTGATAAAGACTTTGGAGCATTGTCTAATATTATTTCATAAATACAATCTGTTTTACTAAGAAAGGTTATTACAAATAATAAAAAACTAAATTTCAGTGACTGGGCTACTAAGGAATTAGGCGGATTTTTATCTATTGTACGATCATAAATCATTAACATCTAATGTAAAATTCCATAACTATGTGAGAACATACTCAAAAATATTTAAACAAGTTTGTTTGATGGCTAAGGCAATGTATTTAAATCATAAAATAAAGTCATCCTCTAATAAAATCAAGACTACTTGGCAAGTTATAAATACGGAAACAGGAAGAAACACAAAACAGAGGTATGACCTAGAACTAAATATGCAGGGTAAAACTGTTAAGGTAAAGGCTGAGGTAGCTAATGAGTTCCAAAATTACTTTACAAACATAGCTCTTGAAACTACAAAACACTTAAATTCTAGTTCTGATTCAGCCTTATCACACCTAAAACTATTGGATAGACAACGTTTCCTGATTTTAATTTTTGTAATGTTAGCCCTATAAATGTAGTGAAGGCATTTAATAAAATAAATAAAATTTTTCGAAAAAATTATGTTAGAACAACTTGTAGTACACTTTTCCAAACTTGATATTTTAAGTGATCACCAATTTGGCTTTACCACAGGTAGATCAACAGTAAATGCTGGTATAAAGTTAGTCTCTCATGTTCTACGGGCATGGGAGGATCGCTGCGATTCTATTGGAATCTTCTGTGATCTTTCCAAGGCCTTTGACTGTGTGAACCATGACATATTAATCAATAAGCTAAAGTTGGCGGGTTTGGTCTTGATTTTCTATCTTCTTACCTAGGCAATAGAAAACAATATGTAAACGTAAATGACACTCTGTCATCTGACTCCCTTGTGCGGATGGGTGTTCCTCAAGGATCAATTTTGAGACCTTTTCTGTTCCTGGTCTATATAAATGACTTGCCTCTGGTAGTGGAGAGGCTGTCCGAAGTTCTCCTTTTTGCAGATGACACTGCTAAGGGTAAATAGAAATGAACATAACGTTGAGATACCAAATAGGGCAATTAATATTGTGTCAAACTGGTTTGCGTCCAATAACTTAGTACTTAACGCGAACAAAACTAAATGCTTACGTTTTACTCTTTGTAAGTTGCCAGATTTTCAAAATATTAAAATTGACAGTGGGGTCATTCCTTACGAAAGCTCTACTACATTTCTTGGATTTTCTATTAATTCCAAGATGCAGTGGGGAGCACGTATTGACAAATTCTCTAAGAAGCTAAATACAGCAATCTTTGCCATACGCAAGATTAGGCAGCTGACTGACGAGGCAACTGCAAAACTAGTTTATTACGCGTACTTTCACAGCCTTATGTCCTATGGATTATTATTATGGGGATCTGCAGCCGGTGTGTACACAATATTTATACTACAAAAACAGGCAGTTAGGGCAATCTACAATCTGGGTTCACGGGAATCTTTAAGTAATGTTTTTAATAAAACTGAAATTTTAACTCGCAATACATATTTGAAAATATTATGTACGCTCGTCAAAATATTCACATGTTTGCTAAAAAAGATATTTGGCCGCGCAGGGATCAAATTGAGCCCCTAGAGATACCCTGATTTAGACTGACCCGAATCAAAAAATCTTTTATGTATAATAGTATAAGAATGTATAATAAATTAAATGCCTGCCAAACGCAACTAAATGATTCGAGCTTTCGTAAAGTTGTCAAAACAACGCTTATAAAAAAAGCATACTATTCTGTTATCAATTATATTGAGGACCAAGATGTGTGGAAATAGTTTATATTCTGCGCTTGAAAATCCCCTGGTAACTTAAAAAAAAATGTATTGGTCAAATTTTGTAAATACTAATATTAAAAAAAAAAGATCGCAGAGTTTCTTGCCGATTCTTCTCTAGACGGGTCTGAGTTTGTGAACCAGTGGTAAATTTAAATTTTTGACATTCATAAGTGCTCAGTAGAGCCTAAATTGAATAAATCATTATGACTTTGACTTTGACTTTGACGGCTCATGGTTTTATTTTTAAAGAATGTAGACGATTCGAATGCAATTGTTTACCTGCCATCAGGTAGAGTATTTACAATTTATCTGTATTTTAGTCTAAGTAGCTCACGTCACCGTAGGCAATTACGGGAAAACTATAAACTTTAATCATAAAAAGTTATTGAACTGATTAACGTACATACCCAAGTTGATTTCTGCTATTGATTGTAACGTTATTAAATATCACTAATTCCAACCAAAAAGTTCCTCAAAGTGGCAAATTGTTTCGGTTTTAAAGGCAAAATGTAATAAAAGTTGAAATACAGTTTTATAAGATTTTTTGAGTTGCACACTCAAGGTATATAGAACGTTAAAAAAATATTATATAAGTTTTTTCCTTAAAAAAAAAAAAAAATTTGATTTATTTATTGGTTCTTTTGAAATAGAATTTACAAAATTTGCCTTACAAGCACAATAGTTTGTTAATAAGTAAAAAAGGCAGTACTGAATACATTTTTATCTTCAACATATATGCACAAACATAAGAAATATATATCATAAGACTTCTTAATTAATTCCTCGGCAAACTTAGTGTAGGACGCCCTGTGGCAAGATGGAGTGACGACATTCGCCAAGTGGCCGGTGTAGGCTTGATGAGGATAGCTGAAGATCGGAAGCGGTGGCGTGCATTAGGGGAGGCCTATGTCCAGCAGAGGTTTGACACAGACTGATGATGATGATGATGATGACGATGAAAACTTTTGAAGGTTTTTCTTTTGATAAATGTATATCATAGTCAAAGTACTTAAAAATGTGGAGTACTTAAAAAATTTAAAGGTTTGAAATACTAAATTAATGTTAATGCAGACGACTTAAAGTAACCTATAAAATGATTTAAATCTTTTATAATTAATATATAAAGCAACATTTGTTGCTTTAAAACAATAGGGTGAACGTGTGCTGGAACCAACATCCATTACACATTTTTATGAGCTAAGTTGTCAGAGTTGTCAAGCCATCCGTGATAAAATTTTTAATAATTGTTTAATACACGCACCATTGAATTCTTGTCAACGCATAAAACATGAGAAACCCTAAAATATATAACGTCGTTTTCATTGGCCAGTTCGAAGAAAGTTTTATTCGTAAAAACTAGGAATAACGTTTTATAACTCTAATGTGGCAAAATTTTTAATTCAAATTGATTTACTCCACGTTCTGCTCCTGAATGTTAATAAACAAATATAATCGCATTTAAACCAATTTTAACTTTATGGAGTAGCTTTTATAAAGAGTTTTTCATAAGTCAATGAGGTGAATATAAAAATTATTTAACCACTAGTACATGCAAATATTTGTAGCGGGTGCACTCTGATAACGATATAGGGTCATTGTGTTTAGGCGTATTTTTAATGTCTCGTGTAAACCGATAACGTTTCATGGTTATGCAGTGTGTGTACTTCAGGTTTTGTTTTTGGGTGATTTTGAAAAAAGTAAAAAATGGCTTTATCGAGTTGATCAGTTTTTTTTTAATTTGTAAGTCGTAATTTATTCCTTGATTGAAAAAAATATTCTAGTCTTTAACTTTTTTAAGATAGAATCGAACACAGAAAATTTTAACATACAGATTCATGAGCGAATGATTTTTAATATGATTCTTCGATAATTTAAAACTTTATTTTGCAACGATAATTTGTTTTATAACTAAACTATGGTAATAAAATCCTTAGTGCAACAATTTAATTTTATAAGGAATAACAAAACGATACTAAGTTGCTAAAAAACTTAGACACAATACCTTATTTCCGTACAAATTGTAACCCGTAAATAAAGTACTATATTACTAATAATATATAAAAAATACTATGATTATTAAACTTACCTATTGATAACATTACATGAGGTAACTATAAGACTTCCCCGAGTCTGTTACTCAGGGGCCATGGGAGCCAGGAGTTCCCAGTACACGCAGGGACGATACTCCCAGCCCCCAGATGATAAGCTCCGCCGCTAGCTCCATTTTGGCCGCAGAAGGAGGAGAGGTCGATGATACGATGCCAAATGACCCGTCCTCTCACGGCCTCTCCACACCGCATCAGGGGTGTAGCGCCGCTGAGTCGCGGAGAACAGGGAGAGCGGCCCACGGAATACCGACACTCCTCTTCCCCCGCGACTCCTCCTTGGCTGCAGAGGACAGGGATGGCAACGCGTTTCCGCCTCTTTCCCGTCCGCTGCACCCTCCAAGCGCATCCGAAGCTGGCTTTTCCAGCCAGCTTGGAGCAGCCTCCTTCACGGCCGGCCTTACTCCTCAGGCCAGCCAGGTTCCTTTTAGCTTCCCCGCGGCTGGCCAAAGCCGCAGGTACTGAGCCCCACCGCTACGACAAAGCGAGAACCTGTTCGGGGGGACCCATAAGTGTACTGTGTCTAGGGTGTTCAATTGGGCCAACTCTCGGCTCTACCAGCCGTTCCATGATGGATTTTGCCATTTCATTAGCAATGTGTATGGAGGGCGCCCAGGTAGGCCGAGCCTAGGCTCGATAAGTACTTTTGGACTTTATTTACTCAATGGATGACCGTGCCTATCTAACTGGTGACAGTCGGTCTGGCACGTACCGAAGGCCATATGTAATTTGTTTAAGTGACTTAACACGTACGGCTTCACTGTCCTTCAATTTTTAATACTCATACGGCAAGAAGGGCTGAAGTATGTCAGGTGGTTTTTTGGTACGGCAGTATATGAAGTGGTCCAAATGGCCTTACTCCGTTGCAAAAAATACGTTAGTTTTTAATGGGTGTATCGACTGCACCTGATAGCTGATCTTGACAGGGAAGAAATAATAAAAAATATTATGTGTTGCGTTGTTGTTTACATTAACACGTATCTTAATTCATTATTAAGAATGATAAACGTTTGACGCTACTTCATAGTCATTGGTTATATTGTTTATGTAATTTCGTATCATTTTTTGATCAGGAATAAAATACCACACTTAAAAAGTTACAGTTGTTAATAACTGTTGATAGATGCATTCTAAGATATGTATAGCGATTCATCAATCATGACTTATATGACGCTTTACCGTAGTCCACCCTTTACTTATCTTGATTGATATTAAATAGAGATTGGATTAATAATGGCTTCATAATTTCGTTATAATTTTAATTGTAATACAGATCTACTCGAATCCCTTTTTTAAGCGTTATTTAAATATTTAATAATATTTAATCAGATCCGATCTTGTACAAGTAAGCATTTACAATTCTTGCAAGGTTTGTTGATATCGCAAATATGTTGAAAACTCATTTTAAAATTTTGTGCTATAGCAGTTTTTAAATTATCGTATGCGTAAAGAATTTTGAAAACAAGTTATAACACGTAACGTACTTATTATTTAATGTTGCTTATGAGAAATTGCTCATACCGAGTTAAATAAAATAACAATAAGCTCAAGAGTAGAAGTAATGATCACGCAAAGGCTTTCTTGCTTGGTTTGTTTTTGTTATAGTTATGATGTATTTTACAGTTTTTTTAAGAGCTTGTTTGTAAGGATAACGATTTTAGTCTTCAATAACCTTTGATAATGCGTGTAATGGTCTTTGTTATAATATGACACTGTTTTAATTAAATTTAAAGACGGCAAAGAATAGATTTCTGTTTTATGTTTATCGCAATAACCGTTGAATTATAATACACAAAAATTACTTATTATAGAGCTTTGCTGTTTAATTTAAAAATATAAAAAACTATACATACAATTAAAAAGTATATATAACTTTCATAAGATTTAACAGGACTTTGCCAACGGAGAGTTTTTTATCTATCTGCGTGGACAAACAATCTGGCTGAATTGGAAACGAAGCATTAACAATGTATTTTTTCATACAAAACATTTTCAAACAAATTTATAAAGTAAATGTCCACAGTTGAAAAAATGCAAAAGAAAAAGCTTTGCATGATAAAATTATTTTTAAGTATAATGACGACCTTTTAAAATCAAAACACCAGTGTAATCGAAAAAAATATTAAAAAGCCTTTTTGACTTTGGAAAACTATATTTAAATAATCATTACATCATTTAGTAATGCCACTTGACGTGATTTGACAAATTGTGAACATTTTATATTTATCTCATTAACCTATTAATGATATGTTTTCTGCTTAACCTTAAAGTAAAACTGTTATAGTTTCAGTTAAAACTATTCTTTACTATATTAAATATATAGATATTGTATATTGTTGTTTTTTCCAATTATTTAAAAAAATAAAGAGAATTGTTGTACTTCACAACACTATGACTTTTGTTTTTAATTTGTTTAAAAAAACTACTTAAATAAATATTATATATTCTTAAAAAATGTAAGCATGTATCAAGAGTTACATTTTTATTTCATCCGTATACTTACCGTAATAAAATAATAATCGACAGTCTCCTTCATTTAAGAAAGTGGTAAAAATAAGACAAAATATTAAAATATATTTAAATACTTTAGATTGAGTTTAATAATTTATTCGAGTGACTTCACCAAGTGGAGCAGCTGACATTTGTCAGCTGCTGTTCATGGTGCTCGTGCTCGTGTTTGTGGTGCATTTGGTTTTGGTTGCACCATACAATACATGAACATTTGTGGAATCACAGGCTGCTTTTAGTTAAGAGGAACCTGACCGGCCTGAGGAGTAAGTCCGGCCATGGAGGAGGCTGCCCCAAGCTGGCTGGACAAGCCAGCTTCGGGTGCGCCTTAGAGGTTGCATCGAACAGGGAAGAGGCGGTAGACGCGATGCTCTCTCTGTCCTCTGCAGCAAAGAAGGAGTCGCGGGGAAAGAGGAGTGTCGGTATTCCGTGAGCCGCTCTCCTTATCTTCCGCTACTCGCTGGGGTGCACCGCTGATGTGTGACGGTGTGAAGGTGCCGTGGGACATTTGGCATGGTATCGTCGATCTCTCCTCCTTCTGTGGCCGAATTGAAGCTAGCGGCGGAGCTTAACATCGGGTTTTCATATTAATGGATGTGAAAGTATCACTTATTTAATATGATCATTCATTGACATTTCGGGTGTTATCGCATTCCGATAAAGGTCCGACTTTTTGCAGGAAAATAAATTCTAAGGACATCTATAAACATAGTTAAAATACAATTACCTAACTATTTTTTTACAGCCACTTAAATTTCTATTTTTTTTTCTTATTATAACATGAAAGAAAACGCTTACTGTCCTTATATATTTTTGTATATGCCAAATATATATACAAAAGAATTCAAATTATAAAATGTTATACAAACTTTAGGCATTAAGCTCGCTGCGCACATTATCTTGTGCAAATAAATAAATTAATATTTTCGCTCAGCAAAAAAAAAAATTATAACAGGTAACTTTTACAGTTCGGTTCCCTCTCTTAAAGCACATAAAAGCGTTTACGAAACGCAATCACAAGGAAAAAATAATATGGAGTAGAGGTCCTAAGTTACCATCTTCCCGTTTTTTCGTTTAGTATTTTCAATCTTTAATTGAAGAAAAATTTAGTTGAGCAGTAATGTCGTAATAATATTATCAATATTTTCCTTATTACCATTGAAATTTTTTCTCTTATTTAAATATATACTAAAAATCGCTACGGTTTTACTTTATTTGTTTGATAAAGTTTTGATTACCTTAACAAATTGATAATTCCTAATTGTGAAGTCTTAAGAAGTACCGAGGAATTCTGTTATGTAATCAGGTGCAAATATGTCACGTAAATACGAAACGATCACCGTCTAAGCAAGATTAATTAGATAAAACGTGTTTCGTAAAGTTATTGATATACTGGCAATGCGACGCCAGAGTGTTATAAAGTGAATTATATTTCAATTGTCGCATTACTTACAAAAAGAAATAATACTGTAGAACGGTACAGCATGATTTATACTGATTTAAAAATCAATACAAAACGAGCCCAAAAATATAATAATTCCGGTGGCCAAGTGACTACTACATACTAAATATACATTAAAGCCCTAAAATTTTATAAACAGCACTATATTTAAAAAAAGCTACAAGCAACCATGGTCAATAAATAAATAGGACCTTTTATACCGTAAACTAAAAGCCGAAACTTAGGGCGAAGGAAGGGGTGGTATTATTTATAGCGCACATTATTAATAACGCACCATAACATATTCTTGATAACGACAAGCCAGGAAACATCACGATTTAAAAAATAAATCAGTTTTAACACAAGCAGTGATAGAGTTTTTTTAAATAACGGAACGTATGTATTTTTTTTAATTTAGGCACTTGTGTTATTTTAATTCTATTTCTTATTAAAAACCACGAACATAATTTTTATTAATCAAAATGTACAATATTTTGATTATAATACAGGTCGCAAATAGATTCTTTGTGTATATTAGTCGTGTACAAAATTTATTTGGTACATATTTTATAAACATAAGTGCATTACATTATTAAGAATTTGATGGAAGTTAGTTAAAAGTTTCAACCATTAAAAAGTTGGTATGCCTGTCGATTTCGTACCCCTGTACGAAAAGAATATTGCTAAAAATTATGTGTTGCCAAAATCTGTTCTAAATTGGTTTAATTAAATCATATTATTTAATCTTTCTGTCTGTTTGTTTTCTAGAAATCCAATACAGAAAACGTCAGTGTTAATATATTTTTGCATATAATTATTTCTTTTATTTACGCGATTATTATACATATCAAACCAATTAATTTACGGGTTTTTTCGCGTTAGTTATATATATTTTCATTAATCCCGATGTTTCGGATTCTTTCACCGTCCATGTTCACAGGCAGCATATACCAACTTAGTCTACCTGTGATCATGCTGGATTTTATTATAACCTTTTAATGCTAAACAGTAAAAAATTCTAAAAACCAGCAGACAAATGAAACGCTTCTAAACTCCCCTTTGTATATTAGTATATGCAGTGGAGATTTTCTTACTTATTAGCCTTTAGTATAACGAAATATGAATGTGCTGCATCTGAATAAATATGAAAGAAGTATCTTCATATTGTAAGTGATTTGAATTTCATCATCATCATCATCATCAGCCTGTGTCAGTCCACTGCTGGACATAGGCCAACCCTAATGCACGCCACAGCTTCCGATCTTCAGCTACTCTCATCCAGCACACAACGGCCACGTTGCGAATGTCGTCACTCCATCTTGCCGCAGGGCGTCCTCCACTACGTTTGCCGAGCCTCGGTCTCCACTCCAGACTCCGACTCCAGCGGTCGTCAGTTCTGCGGCTTATTTGACCGGCCCACTGCCACTTCAGCTTACTAATCCGGTGGGCTATTTCGGTGACTCTGGTTCTCTGACGGATCACATCAATTTTGATGCGGTCCTTCAGAGATACTCCGAGCATAGCTCTCTCCATAGCTCGCTGAGCGATTTTAAATTTGTGGACCAGTCGAACCGTAAGTGTCCAAGTCTCAGCACCGTGGCTTATAACGGGTAGGAGGCACTGATCGAAGACTTTCGATTTGAGGCACTGTGGGATGGGTGACGAGAAAACTCGACGAAGCTTATGAAAAGCTGCCCAGCCCAGCCGAATCCTTCTGTTGGCCTCCTCCTCAAAGTTGTTTCTACCTAGTTCGAGCGTTTGCCCTAGGTAATCGTACTCCGAAACTACTTCGAGGGAGGTGCCATCAACTGTGATCGGTCCCGGATCAACGTGCTAGTTGAACATGATCGATTTCAACTTAGGTACAGATTTTTAATTTGAATTTATTTAGAAAAAAATTACATGCAATAATAGGTCGTAATTTTATCACATAAAATATGTCTAGTAAATCACGCCGTTATGTCATTATTTAACTCGATTGGACTCAACTAACAAGCCAGATTAGATAGCAGTCAAAGATATAAAAGTCAGGTTATAAGTTTAAAATTTTTTGCATCAAATCTTAAAAAAAACCATAAATATTAATAATAATAATGTTCTCTTCATAAAATGGAATGAACTGTTTTAATTTACTAGTTTTATTAACGTTTATTTTCATTGCTTTAAACAAAAAAACATCACGAATTAATATAATCAACTTTGGGTTTTAAAAAAAATAATTTTTAAAACAAAACCTTTTTTTAAATTTTAAACATTTGTTTCTAAAATTTCCTTTTATTTACTTTTTTGTTAAAAAAAGCTTAAATACCAAGCCTCCCTTTTTTGTTTTTTAAAAAAAAAATAAAATTGAAATAATTAAAAAAAATTTTTAAAACCATTTTTATTGGGTTTTCCTTCCAAAAAATTTTAAGCAAATTTGCCCTTTTTTATTAAGGAAAATTTAAAAAAGGGATAAATTTTATAATAAAAAATTTTAATCCCTTTAAAAATTTTTTTTTAAAAATAAATTTCAAAATTTTTTTTAAAATTTTTTGGAAAAATTTTTTAAAGAATTTGTTTTTGGTTTTTTTCCTTAATTTTTTTTTTAAAAAGTTTAAAAACAAAATGAATTTTTATTGAAAAAAAAATTTAAAATTTTTTTTGTTTTTCCAAAAATTTTGGGAAAAATTTTTTTTTAAAAAAAAAAATTTAAAAAAAAATTAAAAACCCAAAAAAATAAAAACCCAAGGAAAAAAAAAGATTTTAATTTTTATTAAACCAATTTACCAAATATTTAACAAAAATAATTTCTGCTTTTTTTTAAAATAAATTTTTTTTGGGAAAAACTTTTTAAATTTTTTTAAAAAAATTTTTTTGGAAAAATTTAATAGGTGTTTTTAAAGGAATAAAATTTTTTTGGGAAAAAAAATTTAAAAAAAGGGAATTATATTTCCAAGAAAATCAAAATTTTCCCCAGCCAAAGTTTTTTTAAATTTATAAAAAAATTTTTTTTAAACCCTTTTTTTTTTTGTTTAAAATAAATTTAAATTTTTTAAAAAAAAAATTTACTTTTAAAATTTTTAAAATTTCTTTGGGTTTACATTAAAATCTTTTTTCCGGGCCAATTTCCCCAAAAAATTAAAAAAAAAATTTGAAATTTCTTATTTCCCCTTTTCCCTTGAAATTTTTTAAATTTTTTTTAAACCTCCCTTTTTTAAAAAATTTTTTCCTTTTGTAAATTTAAAAAATTTTAAAATTTTAAATTTTTTTTTAAAATTTTGTTTTAAAAAATTTTTTTTGGGGAAAACAATTTTTCCCCCAAAAAAAATTTTTTTTTTGCCGCCCAAAAAAATTATAAATTTACTTTTTTTTAAAAATTTTACTTTAAATAAAAATTGATTTAAAAAATTTAAAATTATTTTGATTTTAAAATTTTAAATTATTTAAAAGGGTTTAAAAAATAAAAAAAAAAATTTTTAAACAAAAAGGTTTTTTTAAATTTAAAATTTAAATTTTTCCCCTTTTTTTAAGTTTAAAAAGAATTTAGAAATTTTAAAAAAATTTTTAAAACCTGTAAAAAGTTCTCCTTTTTTTTTTTTGCTAAATTTAAATTTTTTAATAAAAATTTAAAAAATTTTTTTTAAAAGAAAAAAGGTTTTTCTCCCCGTTTTTAAAATTTAATTATAAAAATTTAAAATTTTTTTTTGGAAAGAATTTTTTTAATTTTAAAAAACAAAATTTTAAATTTTGGGATAAACAAAACCCCAAAAAATTTTAAAAAAAATTTTTGGAAAAAAAATTTGAAATTTGGGAAAATATTATTTTTCCCAATTTAAAAAA
The DNA here is from genome assembly GCA_029286875.1 of Lamproptera curius. Taxonomy (NCBI): domain Eukaryota; kingdom Metazoa; phylum Arthropoda; class Insecta; order Lepidoptera; family Papilionidae; genus Lamproptera; species Lamproptera curius. The sequence goes on from JAGSMT010000223.1 coordinate 70,906, forward strand.
ATTTTAAAATTTAAAAAACAAAATTTAAATTTTAAATTTTAAAATATTTATATTTTTTTCAAAAATTTTAATTATAAAATAAAAAAATTTAAATTGGGTTTATTTCACCCAAGCCGGGCCAAAATTACAAAAATTTAAAGGGGTTTAAAAGAAAATTTAAGAAAAAAATTAAGTTTTTTTTAAAAAAAAAAAATTTGTTTTTTTTTAAAAAAACATTTCTAAAAATTGCATAAAAAAAAAATAAAATTTTTCTTTAAAAAAAAATTTTTTTTTTAAAATTTTTAAAAAAATTTAAAATTTTGAAAAACCATATTTAAAAATTTTTTAATTTTTTTTTTAAAAAAAAAAAAGGGAAAGGTTGATTAAAAAAAAAAAATTTAAATTTTTGGAAAAAGTTGTTAATTTTAATTTTTAAAATATCAAAAAAAGAAAATTTTAACCCATTTAATTTTAATTTAATTTAAAAAGGGAAAAAATTTTAAAAAATTTGAAAGATGTTTTTTCCCTTTAAATTTGGAAAAGGGGAAAAACCCAAAAATTTTTTTTGGGGTTTGAATGGCATGGGGTTGTTTGAAGGAAAAAATTTTCCCGGGGGGGAAAAAAGGTCGCAAAAAGATAAGTCTTGGTCCCAAAAATTTTCCGGGCCCCTTTTTAAATTTTTTTTTTTTTTTAAAATTTTTTTAAACTTTTGGCTCCTTTTCTTGGGGTTTTTAAAAAACCCTTTAACCAAAATTTAATTCCTTTTTATTTAGGGAAAATACCCAAAATTTAAAATAAGGGGAAAGGGTTTACTTCCGGGCCAAATTTTAAAGGAATTTTGAAAAAATTTTTATCCCCCAAATTTTGGGCCCAACCAAATAATTTTCCAAAAATTTTTACTTTTCGGGTTTTTTTTTGAAATGCTGAAACAAATTAAATTAAATTTATGGAATACTAAATTTAACCCAAATTGGCCAGTAATTTTTAGTTTTTCAAAACCCCAATTTTCCCCCAAAAATTTTTAAATAAATTTAACCCGTTTTTCTTTTTAAAAAATAAATTTGTTTAATAATTTTTGGGGGAAAATTTAGTTTGGGCTACTAAAAAAAGAAAATTTTTAAAAAAATTTTAAAGTATTTTAATTTTTCCCATTTTTTTTTTATGAAAAAAATTTTTTTCTAAAATGAAATTTAACAGCTTAAAATTTATTTTTTTTAAAAATTTACGGGTTTGCTTTTAATATTAAAAACAAATTACGGCTTTAAAATTTAATGGTTTTAAAAAACAGTTGCCAATTTGGAATAACTCGGGAAATTTAAAACAAACATCAAACCGCCTCTTTCTTAGAAAATTATATGCAATTATATTTTGAATTTTGGTTGTTCTTTAATATATTATACATTAAAAATTTCTTCTTGAATCATTTAATCAACGTGAGATTAAAAATTTCATTTAAAAACAACGCGAATTTTATAATTTCACTAACAACGTCGTAGTTTACAATACCTGTTACAATGCGTTGTTGCGTTTTTTAAATGTACACAGAAAACTCACATCACATAATCAGCCTTCTGATAATCCACTGCTGGGCATAGGCCTCCGCTAATACACCTCTATCCATTAGGGGGTTTAGTTACATAAAATTAATATATATTTATTTGAACTTATTATTGGTATATTGTAATTGTTGTATATTCAAGACGTTAACATAATTGATAATTGTTTTCGTCTCAGTTTTAACTGGATTTTTGATTTATGTTTCAATTTGTAATTTAAACGTGTTTTTATCTTTCACCTACATAGTATAAACATGTTGTTTTGTTCTCCCCGTCCCTTTTTATTAAATTTTATAACTATTTAACAAGTTGTGAAGCGTATTTTCGTAAATAAATTAATTTAAGGGAAAGTATATGAATATATATGTTTTGAAAAAACCCGATAAATTTTGGTTTATTTTCGTGATATCTTATAAACTTTTCACCCAATACAAACCACCAGATAAACAAAATAATGATTTCGGATTAAGAAATTTTTTTGGATTAAGGATTACAAACTTTACTTTTCCGCATTTTCTATGACTTTATATTATTTGTATTTTGTCTTAGTATTAATTTTTTTCCCTTTGTTATTTTGGGAAATGATTAAATTATACTGAAGTTGGATTGTGATAACACAATATTGTAACAAAAGCTGGATTACAAATTGAAGCGACGAGCTGGCGCCTGAACGGAGGTTATAACATAAAATTATATCGCGCTAATTTGTTTATGGACGGATTTATTATAACTTAATTATAAATTAATATAGAAAAATTTTAACGACCTGAAAAGACTTTTGATATAAGTTTATATTTTTTTTTTCAAATCAGCTCAGTATTTATGAAAATCTGTAACTTTATAACATGATTGAAATGTCGAATTATTTTGATTTTGTAAAAATTAAAAAAATCACAATAAGAATTATTTAAGAAGACGGGCACAGTTTCGGTTCTTCGGTTCTTCTTACAGGCTTTATTATGGCTCATAGAGCCTAAACTAAATAAATAATTTTTGGCAGTGAATAAATATTGACTTGATACCTACAAGTTTTATTAAAACTACTGATTACAATTAAAGTTTTAAATTAATGTTAAGATTTTAAATTAATATTGAGATTTAATACCAGTACTAATTTTATTTTAAAAGAAGCGGACGGCCAAACTTAACAAGTTTAATTTTATAGAACAAAATAATTTGCCTAAAATGTTGTGTACACACGTCTGTTCCTTTAATGAGATCTTTTTATTTACCCTTTGTGAGAAAGACTACCGCCTCCGAGCATGGGTTGGGCATGTTTTAGAAACCGGAGGTTGTGGGTTTGACCGGGGACCCAACAAAAATTGTTGTTTCCTTGTTGGTTTAGGAAGGGCCGATCACCCAATTGTCTTTGAAGATGACCGCGATGGGATGTCAAAGTCGGTCCACCCACCAACCCCTTGGACCAGGTTTGGGATACTCCAACAGGGGCTGATGATGATGAGATGATGAGGAGACTACATCAATTAGTCTTTTTTTTTTACCAATTAGTATTTAAATTAGTATTGATAACAAACATTCCCATTTTATTTGCAGAGAGTTGGATTTAATTTTTTTAATATTGTATCTTCCGGTATGGTTAAAGATGACCCGATAATTCCCCATATCTTCCAACATCGGGGTCCCATCTTTATCTCATTATTCTATGACTAGAAATACGGAAAATACTTAAGGAAAAAAGATCTTTATTGACCGGGAGTTTGAGGCTTAAGGTGACCATTTCCATCAGCTGGACCCGATGTTTGACGCCTGATGCACAAAAAAAGTTGATGAACTGGAAAAATATAAAAGAACGTTTTGAAAAAAAATTGGTTAAATATCTTGAAACAATCCTAACAAAAAAATTTGTTTAAAACTTTCCTTTTGATCTAAACCCTATTTAAACGTTTTTTTAATCGATTTTTTTCCTTAACAAAATTAATTTTATAAATTTGGCAATTTTTTAAATGGGTAAAGAATAAATAAAACTTTCAAAAGGAAAAGTGCAATTTTTCCCAAAGCCAAAACTTTTTTTTTTTTTATAGCATGAAGGCAACGACGTCCCACCTGATGGGAAGTTCCCGAAACCCTGGGATTGATAACCAGTGGTTCGCCACGCCGCCACCGTGAGACAAGGGTTGTTTTTCCCAAAATACCTTTGCCGGGTTTCCCGGAAGCAGCATGTTTTCACCACGTTTTGGTAAAATAAACTGGGTTTTTCACCCAGACGGTTCCGAAACGGGATCCAAATTAAATTTGCAAGGGGAAAAAATTCCTAAAAGCCAATTTTGAAACTTGTTTCCCGGGTTTTGTCTTCCGGAAACCCTTTTCGGGTTTTTACCCATTTTAAAACGTTCAATGAGGCCAAATTTTGGTTTTCCAGGGAGTTCACCCCAAGAATAACCCTTGATGCCGGAAAGTAATTTTGTGAAATAAGTCGTCGATTGAACAGTTTTTAAAATTTCTATTTGGGATGATATAATTTTAAGATGGGAAAAAAAGGGCTTTTATTATTGAAATGTCATAGTAAATTTTGGGTGGTTTGCAAATTCCCTCTGCATTGTTTTGATACAGTCCTTTTAGTTAAATATAAATTTTAAGATAAATAATTTTAACTTTTCGGAATTTTACATTTTATTTTGATACGGGAAATTTAAAATTTAAATAATTTAACAGTTATGGGAAACCTGTTAAATATAAAAGTTAAACAGATTTTTAATACTATTTCAGTAGACCCGTTATTTTTTTTCATGAATCGACACTGTCTAAAAGAGTAAAACCAAATAAATGAAAAACTGGTAAATATAATTACTAGTATTTAATGGTTTACAATGAATAATCCCACCCTTTAGACAAAATTGATAATTAAAAAAGGAAATAAATTTTGTTTTCTTTGGCAAAGTCTTGTCCCTATAACAAAAAAATGCTTTTGAACTCTTAAGTACTTAAATTATATAAAAAAGTTTAAATTTAATTATATATAAAAAGATTTCATTAAAAATTCACTTTGGTATTTACAAACAAAGAAATGTCGGACAATCATAAATTTAAGTAATTACAATATACAAATCCAAAAATTAAAAATATCCCAAATAAAAATAACCCAAAACTAACAAAAAAAAAACATGGAACAAACTAAATAAAGTTGCAACTTAAACCATGGGACGAACAATAATGACTTAATTTCGTGAAAACTTTCTTTTCCGGAACAGACATGAACGTGGGAACATGAACAAAAAGCCCCGCCAAACAGGCGACGACATCCTTCTGTTGTTACCAGGTCTCTATTGTTCTAAAATTGATATTATAAACAGGACGTTGAAATTTTACCGCGGTCTTTTTCTTAAAAAGTTAAAATCCTCAAAGAAGACTTGTTGTTTTGACACCTCGATAATATTTTTCAAAACACAAATAAGTGAATTATGCAAAAAAATATTTATATAATATAAACATTAAAAACTGTAATGAATTGTGTAAAGTGAATTTATAAAGCAATGTTTTGTTTATCGGATATACGACTAATGTATTAAATAAATTACAAGAACCAATAAAAATTGTTGAATCATGCCCAAGCGAAATTCCCCAAACAGTTTTTTCTATTATGTCCTGTTCCAACCTGACCTGATTAAAATAAGATATGGGGGAAAACCAATAGGAACCACTTTTGAAAGGGTATTTTAGTCCGATACTAAAAATTTCTAATTTGATACCAAATTTATATACAAAGATATAAGTTTAAAAATAGGACAGGTTAATTTATAAATGATTTTTTATTATTTTACCAACATTTGGGTGAGGAATTTTAATTCATGATGATATCTTATATATAATATTTGACTTTATAACAACAAAGCAAATTTTATCCCTTGCATTTTTATTTATCTGACGGGATTGAAGATATAAACAACCTAGGTACCCAAATCTTGAATTCATAGGAATGAAGATGAATTGAGGGTAATTAATCAAAGAACAATCTTTATTGAAATAATTAAAATAGTTGTACTTTTCCTTAATAAACCCAAGGGCTTTAACCGCCTGGTATAAACGTTAAGGTCAATTGCCAAACGTTTGTTTGCCAAATTTATTAAAAATCAGTTGCTATGAAATATAAAAATGACTACAAAATTAATGGGATAATGTTACCGAATTGAGTATGATTGAATTATTACTTATCGAAGTCGATAACGACCTTTGTTCGAGAACCCGCCAGGCCAGTGCTTTATTTGAAAAAAAGGTTTTGCCAAAAGCATTCTACGATAATATCAAATTGAAGGGCTGACCTGTTTACTGGGAAAATCTTTAAAACCTTGTACAATTTATTTAATTGGTGACGATTTCTTTGAGATCCGAAGTTTTTAAATTTTGTGTAATTAAATTAAATTATTATGGCATTTAAATTGCAGCCTTGCTTTTTTTTATTCAATTAAAAATTGAGTTCCTTTACCAACCCAGCTTGGGTTTGAAAAAACCTCCTTGTAAACCTCACAAAAATTTTTTTCAATCACTTTAACTTAATAGAAAAAGGTTAGAAATGAAAATAAATTAAAAAAAAAAAATTTATTTATTTTATTTTATTTTTTAACATAAAATTTGGAAATAGTTTTATGAAAAAAAATATGTTTGTTTTGTAACCTTTTTTAACTAACTAAATATGATTTAAACAAAATGGCCAGAAAAAGTTTATGAAATATAATTATGAGCCCTGGTCCTATTCAAAATAGGAGCACTTGTTTTATTACAATTTTTTGTAAATAATTTAACCCTTCAGATATTATGGAAAAAATGTCTAATTTTAAAATTTTTAAAAAAATCAAAAACCTTTTTAACTGAAGAATATAAAAAATTTAAAATTTTTATACGAGTAAGATTGTACTTAAATTTTGTTATAAACGAAGTTTGAAAGCGAAAAATTTAGAACTCGTTTTTCTGATTTATAATTGTTTTGCCAAATTTTGTGTATCTTTGATAATTACGTCAATTTCAATATTTATTGCTTTTCCAAATGTTTTGTTTAATTTTTTGATATTTGAAAAAATTAATGGAAATTATTGCATTTCGGTTTTATTATATATTTAACATTAGAATGGTTGCCTCAAAAAGACAATTAAATTTTTTGATTCCACCAAAGATGTACATTCTATACAAAATTTATCTTCTTTTTTCCGGGAACAAGATAAATAATCTTTTGCTCTTAATTTTAACGACTCTGATTTTTTTAAACTTGTTTTTCAACCTTTATTTACAATTTTTTTTTGTTTTAGGATTTAAATATTAGAATAATAAGTTTGCCCAGGTATTTTCCTAGTTTTAAAAAATACACTTACGACAAATTTTTCAAATGAACAGTTTTAATCTGAACGGCTTTCTCAGATATTAATGTTTAGATTAAATGTGGATGAACCCTTTTTTTTGGAACCCTTTTGTTTTAATTACAAGGTAAAGAAAAGTAACAAACAAATCCAGCTTCCACTATTAAACATTTCAGTGTTAGGGTTAGATGCCGGCCTTAGTAAGTTTTTGGTAAAGAAACTTTTGGTTTAGAACTTCAAAAGAATTACAAACGAAAGATTCTGTCCAGTTTCCACATTTAGACAGTTAAACAACTATTATATTTGAATAGTTGGACCCATTAATGACATGAAACGTTATTTATGTTATGAATCAACTTGCTTTAAAATTCACACATTAAAGCCTTCGCTATATCTACGTCACTAACCCTTAGGAAATTAAACAACCATGAAGATCTTTTTTTCTAACTTCCATTTCAAGTTTTTTAAAACAGCGACCACCCCTTTGATGATGATGATAATGATATAAATAAACCTTCATATTAATTATATTTTTAGTATTGAATGCATCATAAAGCACCTTACAATGTTTTTTCCTTCATTATATAGGCAACACATTATTAAGAAATTACACCAGAATAAAAAAAATACGGTAAGTTAACTAAAAAAACTTTATAAATGTTTTATTCAACCCTTTAGTTAAATTATATTTAACATTTAATGAAAGGTTTATTAGAGCCACAAGATTTTTTCTGTACTGATTATAATAGTTATTTCATAAACAAAATGAAATTATAATAAATATATAAAAAAAGGTTCTAGGAGATTATTAGACCTTATTAAGAAGTAACTAAACCAGTTTACAATTTAACTTTAGATTAAAGAGATAAAGTCGCAGTCAACATAGCGTTTGAAGTATAAAACGTAAGTACAGTTTACTTGGACTTCACTCTAAGAAGAACGTGACAAGTTTAGGGTTTATTAGAGCAAAACCATATAAAGGATCGAAAGAACATGATTTGAGTAAACGCTTTAACTTTACGATGTAACATATATGTATTTAAATTTTGAAGGAGTAGCATTTTTAAACTTACCTGTTTTTTGCTTTATCTAAGCTAATATCACCTAAAATCAACAAAGTTATTTTGCCGATGGGTTCAAACCTTTCAACCCTTTATATTAAATTCCTAGGTGGAAGGTCCCTTTTTGGGGCCGTCTGGGGATACCACCGGGGATTTTCCGCAAAAGCGTTCCGGTTTGAAGGGCACGGCCAGCGTAATTACGGAAACGGAATAACATCCTTGTTAGGTGGCAAAGGGCGTTGGTGATACCAGTATTGCCAATGTCTATGGGTGTCTGACAGTTTATCAGGTGGGCGACCCGTCTGCGCGTTGCAATAAAAAAAACCATTAATTTTATATTTATTCTTGATCAAAATAAAAAAACCCTATAGGCCAAAAAACCAAAATTTGCCTTGTAAGTTTTGAAATTTCTTTTCATCAACTTTAAATATATAAATATTAAACAAATTAAAGAAAGAAAGGTTTAAACGTGGTAAATATTTGCAGAAAATGTTCCTTTTTAAATCGTTTTGCAAGAAAAAAACCGTAAATATCCTTTTTATAAACGGATAACTAAAATATCTATCCACGATTAGTTTTGTTTTGGTTCATTAAAGAAACTAAGAATCAGCGCCTGAAAGGTTAAGAATAATCAAAGATGAAACTTAATCTTCATAAATTTAAAAAAGCATCTAATTAGCGTTCCATTATTTGATAAAATTGAAAAAATTTAGGTTTATTATCCTTTATATCCAATTTATTTTTATATTTATCTACAAAATGTAAAAAGTTTTGAAAAAAGAAAAATTTTAATATTTACTATCGATTACATTTATAATATTAATCTATTATAAAAAATATGTTTAATTTATCTCGTATAAGAACCGGCGGGGGTACAACACTTTATTTGACACTAAGGCCAAGGTTGTCGAAGGTAGGGAAAATAACGGTATTTACTTCTAAGCGTTCTGTTACTTTTTTATTGTCTTGTGTTAATTTACGGACAGAATTTATATTGTCCTTTGCATTATTTTTATATAAGCAGTAACTAGATATAATGTTAGTATATATGGAATAAACGGAATATATTTTAATTTATTCCGTAACATCTAATTATATAAATATTTTTTTTCAAAGATAAATAAAAATATTTCATAAATTATTATCCTGCCTGACAAATCCTAATAAATAACTGGTAATGTATGTAAAGGATTTTTATGACTTGGCCCTTTATTTTAGAAAAAGAATATAGAAATTTGACAAGGTTTCATATTGTCTTGTCCTATTTTGATTTCATTATATTTTTAAATAATAAATAATTTTTTTCCCATTTATTTTAAATAGTTTTGTAATAAGTTTTAATAAATAGAAATCAAAAACTTTTGGGTCAAAAATCTCGGTAATAAATTTGCAAACCAAAAAATTTTTATTTAATTATTTTTTTAACGTCTATTACCCCGGGTTTCGTGTACGTCTTTAAATAGTCTATAAAAACACCCATTCTATGTTTTAAGAACACCAAAAAATTTTAATGTGAAACATTGTTAAAAATTTCAATATATTCAAACCTCATTTATAGTGGTATATAAGGATAGGGTAAGGGTGATAAACAAAAATTGATATTTTTTTTAATTTTTAATCTGCCCCAGTTTCCAAAAGGGCAGGGATTCGTCAATGGGGTCAAGTCCCTTGCCAAGCATACTCTTTATTAATGACATTTGGTTTCCTTTTTTGAGGCGCATTCCTTTTTGATTATATTTGGGTAAGAAATTTCGGATTTACAGACGCTTTTCGTATTTCTCTATTGAACTCAAATGTCTGTTCGATAGACTATAATTTTAGAATTTCGGTTTTGTAAACCATGAAACTTGAGCCATCGATCTTAATTTTGCATTCAATGCAATGTTGAGTTGTTACAGTTGCTTGCACTTCCCTAATGCTCATCTTTGTGCGGCATCATTAAACTTTCAAGACATACAGGAGGACAGTTTTTGAAAGGGTGAAGGGAAAGTTTTTTTGACTTTTGAACCTTTGAACTTTTTTTCCGCGCTTTGAAAGCCTTTAAAATTTGAATTTTCCCCCTTTTTTAAAAAAGGGCCCCTAATTTGTTTTATAAAAAGTTGTTCTAAAGGGTTTTTTTTCCCTTTTTCTACCGTTAATTTGGCTAAAAAAACAAATTTATTTTTTAAATTTTGCAATTTTCTTTATTAATAAACGTTTTTTTTTGTTTTACACCATGAAATTTTTCGGGATTTTAACTTTTTAAACTTTAAAATTTTGATAATTTTTAAGGGAAAAGATTTTTAAAACGCCAGCCGGAAAGTTTAAAAACCGTTTGGGTTTAGGTTTTTGTTTTGGTTTAAAGGCAAGTTTTTTTTTAAAAACCTGTTTTAAATTTATTAATTATTCAAAAAATGTTTTTATTTACCAGTTTCTTTTAAAAAAAATTGGAAATTTTACTGTAATCCTTTAAAGGTTTTTAAAAACTTTTAAAAATTTTTTCTTAAATTAAATGCTTAATAAAAAAGAAACAGTTTTAAACAAAGTGCCCACCCTTTTTTCGGGTTAAAATTTTTCTTTTGTTTAAAAAAACAATTTTTAAAAATTTTTTCCCTTTTTTGTTTTGAAAAAGTTTTAAATCACAAGGCCCCCCAAAAAATGGTATTATTTAGGTTTTGTAAGTAATCAAAACTTAATATAAACGTAAAGTTCAAAACGAAAAAATAACCCATTAAAAAAAAAACTTATTTATTATATTCAAATATTGGTATCCCCATTTGGTTTAATCAACCAAAACAAGTAAAACAAAGTTTTTTCCCAAGGTTTGAACCATACCTTTTTGTATTTTAAAACCAAGGGTTTTGGTTTATAAAACATGACCCATTGCTCGGGAGCTTAGAAATTTTGTATTCTTGGAATGTGTTTTTTTGGGATTCTAAAATGATTCCTTAGTGTATTTTGCGTTTAAAAACTCTGGTTATTTAACAAAACAAAAATAATAATATGGAATATTTTAAGGAAATAATTTTGCAACAAGGTACATAAAAATAATTTTCCCTAATTAAAAAACTTATTGTTGAACAAAACTTTTGTTATTTTTTATAAAAAAAAAATTTAAACTTTGAAAATTTTAGTTTTATTTAATAAAAACCTGTTTACTTAAAAAATTTTTTTTAAAAATAAATGAAAAATTGTTCAAAATAAAATAATTTACTATGAAAAATTAATAACCTTTTTCTTTTCAATTTGGATTTTTCCAACAAGTTGTTTACCGAGGAAAACAATAAAACGAATAAATTTTTTGTCATTTAGGGTAAAAACAAAAAAAAATTTTGGTTCAACTTTATACCTTTTTATTACAAATAAAAAATTAAGCGAAAAAAACCCATTAAAAAAAGTTACGTTAAAACTATTTTATTTTAATAAAATTTTCAAAATAAAAAATTTATATTCTTAGTGCCCAACATGAGAAATTTCATCAACATATCTAATCAAAATAACAACGTTAAACATGTTTGAGGATTAAAATTTGGGGTATAAACAATAGGTTTCAAACAAAACATACTAATTTGCTTTATGAAATTTTTAAATCTTCGTATAGTTTTTTGTTAAAGGAAAACTTTCCTGTAAACGCCAGTTTAAGCTTCGTTAAAAAGTTTTCTTAAAGACAATGGTATCCTTTGGGGCAACTTTTTTTAAAAATGGAGACGGAAATAATAGCTAAAATGGTTTTTAAATTAAATTTAATAAACGGAAAGGTAAAATTTTATTTTTATTAAAATTTAAAAAATTTAAAATCTTAGGTATTAGGTTTTCCCCTTGTTTCTTACGTTAATTGACGACGAAATAAATAATCTTTATCGTCATATTTGTTTTATAAGTAATAATGTGGTTAATCCCACAAAAAAATCTTTGAATTATTTTATTTACAAAATTGAACAAATTAGTTTCCTTTTTCATTTGCTTTTGATTTTATACTAATTTATAGAAAATTCTTTTTCGTTGTCAAAAACTTTTATATACTTAACTTTAATTTTAATAGAATCATAACAAAATTTCTCACAAACTTTTAAGTTTCAGGGCAGATTCCTTTTCCATTGAAAAAGTTAAACTTTAAATTTAAAAACTTTAATTCAGGCCCCCTAAAATTTTTAACAAATCAGTTTTCTTTTTTGATAAATTAAAAAAATTTCATCTCTTTTTAAAAACTTCCCTTAAGAAAGTTTTTAAAATGCATCCAAAAGTATGTATGGTTTTATTAAAAAAAAAAATATTATTATCTTTATAATACTAATCAATTTCACATAATTTTCAATTTAAAAGGGTTTCTTTGCGGGTCATCAAAACAAATTCTAAGTTTTAGGTTTTGGGAAAATAAATTTTGTTTTTTCTATTTTTGTTTTTTAACATTAAATTGTTTAAACAAATAATAATATTTGAATATTTAAGGTATAAAAAATTTTTTTTTTTGTTTAAAAAAACTTGCTTTAAATAAGAAAAATTTTTAAAACCCATAAAAATCTAACCAAAAAGTTTTAATTTAATATTACAAACAACTTTTTACAATTTAAGCAAATTTATTATTTTTTTTTTAAAATGTTAATTTTTTAAACAAAAAAATTTTTTTAACTTTTAAAAAATATTTTTTAGGAAATTTATTACAAATTACGTTTTGTTCTTTTTAGCTGAACTTTAATTATTTTAATAAAATTTAAAAGGAAATATGGTTTTATTTTCCCAAAAGGGAAATATAATTCCTTCCCACTTTCTTTACCAAATTTTATCAATTTAAAAAGGTTTTCCAAACCTCTCATTCCCATTTATAAAATTTATTTTCTCTAATAATAGTCAATTTCAATAATTTAGAATTAAGAATATTGGTAAATTTAAGGCATTTTAATTATCAATCTTTTTCGGCAAATTAACCCAAATCAAAAAAGACAAAAAAATTTTTAAAGTCGTTATCACACTTTTCAATTAGTTTAAATTAGGCCCGGGAAATAAAATAATTTTAAAACAGGAATTCTTTTTTTTAAAAATTATTTTTTTGTTAGGTTTTTAACAACTCTTTTTCTTTTTTTTTCTTGCCGAATTTTTAATTATTAAAAAAAAAATTTTTTTTACATTTTTTCGGTTTATTTTATTTTTCCAGTTTGAACCTTCCCCCCGGGGGTACCTGGAAAGTTTACGTCAATTTAAATGTAAAAAAATGAAAACGTAAAAATTTTTTTACCTCTCTGCGAATTTGAAAAAATGCTGGGTTTAAAATTGGCTTTTTTTAAGTTGCCCAAGTAACTTTATGATTTTTTAAAAAAAGAAAAAACTAGGTTAATAACACGACCCATATTTTATATTTGCATTAATTTTAAAATTATAATTTAAAATAAAATTAAATACGAGTTTGCCAATATTTTTGACTTGGGGCAAAGTTTTTCCATTCAACTGAAAATTTTTAAAAGGTATAGGATAAAAACTAATATAACAAATCAAATTATAAAATTAAGAAAAGATTAGTTGTGTAAATATAATTTAAAAAAATTGTAAAATTTTTGATCAATTTTAGTAAAATTTTAGATTAAATTTTTAATTTAAAATAAAAAAATAAAGTAAATTTTAATATCCATTAAAAATTTCATTAGATTTAATTTTAAAAAACTTTTTATAATAAAATATAAATATTAAGGAAAATTAGGATGAAATATAAAATTAAAAATAATTGGGTTTTTACAACGCCGAAAAGAAAAATTACAAAAATTTTTATTTAAAAAGGGAAGAAATGAAGTAAAATTTAACAAAAAAAAAATATGTTTTTTTGTTAAAAAAAAGGAATTAAAATTAGCATGGAATTTGGACCGTAAATTTTTTTTCTTTAGATTCTCTCCAAGAATATACCACAATTTTTAAAATGGGGGAAAAAACTAATAATTTAAAATAAATTGACTTTTTTTAAAAAAAAAAATTTGAGATGGGAATTATAAAACGAAAGTTTAAATTTTTGTTTTAAAATTCCCTTTTAATAATAAAATGTCATTTTTATATTTCTTTTAATACAATTTTATTTTAAAGGGTCCGGTTAGGGTTTATAAAATGTATAAAAGAATGTAAGGTTCTCCAAACATTTAATTTGAATTCTTATGGATTTATTTTCAAAAATTCACCCAAGGATTAGAAAGCTGAAGGGCAGTCCCGGGGTCGTAAGCCGGAACAAGACCACTGGAGGGGAAAGTTCTGAAGGAGACCAGGCCGGAAATGGTGTGGGATGCCTTGGGCTGCAAAGTTAGGAAGCCGGGACCACCGTACTAGATTTTTTCTTCTAAGGCCTCTTTCTCATTGACTATGGGGTTGTTTTTAGATCATTTAACTTCCGGACTGGCCGCCTCGATCTCCTATCGGTAAAGTACTAACGAGTTGTGAACCCGTCAACAATTTAAAACCAGCTAATTTTTAGGAGACATTTTCAATCAAACCAAATTTTATTTTTACCAAATTATAATTTAAATTTTCAAACATTATTTCAGAATTTTATCGTTAGTGTTTCAAAAGATGAAGAATATAGGAAACGATATGTTTAGGGTCGAAAAAAACTATAAAAAACTTGAACAAGATAACATATGGAAATTAGGTTGTTAAATAACGGTGAAACTAACTTTTTCCCTGATAGATTTGCTCTATCCACTGAACAGCGTGGTATTACTAATTGAATAATAACATTGTTTAAGTAATTTTTGCCGAAAAATTTTAGCTGTTCGACTAATAAAATATGATTTTAAAAATAATTTTTTTTGCCTAGTTTCGAGTTTTAGCATGTGGTTTAGATAGAAAAAACATGATTTCCACAAATTTTTAAAAAAACTTTGAGTTCTAAAACTTCTTTTAAAGCCTTTCCGATGTGTGGATTTTTGGAGAATGACGTATTAGAACCCAAAATAGTCAGACTCATATTTGCCCGAAACCCCGATGGCCCCATGACCAAGTCTTGATCATCCCCTCTTTCCTCATTCTCCTAAATTTTCCGAAACCTGTCCATAAAAAGGTAGTTTTAATTGTATTGATCCCTATTTTTAATTGAGCAGAAGGTCTTCAATTAACATAATTTTAGATTTCGAATCGCATCACAGATGCAAAAGAGTCTGCCCCAATTCTGACCCAGTCATAGAATTTCAAAAGAGTACTTCGTGGTCTAATTTGGGACCAAAAGATAATCGCCGCTTTAATCTTATCCATAGAAATTGGGAAATTTTTGGAAAAAGAAAAAAGTTCCTACTTTTATTTAATTTAAACTGATCCATTAGTTTTAGAATTGGAAAGGGTAATTTTTAAAATTAATGAATTTGGAATATTATCTTTCCCCAATTTTTCTCAAGGCCAGTTTTTTTACCCAAAGCTCGTTTGTTTCTGTCCCAAACATTAAAAAGGAAATTGGGAAAACCATTTGTCGGCCCAAAAGAGTGTTGACTATTTTAAAATCGACATTACAAGATCATCTAACCATTTTTAAAGTTTTGGTTATTAAAATATTTTAAAATCAGATCATTTTGTGATGAAAATTTATCCCAAAACAGATATTTTAACCTGAAGAGTGAGGGAACCGTACTGAGGCAAACAATAGTACTGGGATTGCCATTTTTCGAGTTTTAGTATTTAAACCGTTTATGTTTTAAAAAAATAAATCTTGAGAGATTTCTTGGTTCTCAAAAGTCGGGTTTCAAATGTAAAACTTTACCACTTTCCAAACCTTAAATATCCCCGATTTAAAAACGTTGGGAACCGTTTCTTATTTTTATCCAAAATCCAAAATATAAAATAAACTATTTTGAGTAATTTCCAACTACCTGAATCTTTTCCATTATTAAAAACATATCCCCCAATAAAGCAAAAGGGATTTGGAGTTTAAACAACTATCATGATGAAAAACTAGAAACTAATTTAACCGTATATACTTTTCGATTTATATATATTTTAAAATAAAATCAAAATACCCGGCTGCCATACAATTTTTAAGGGTGTTGGCAAAAAAGTGAACTATAAAACTATTAGTTGATGTTGCATTTTCTTCTTCTTTCTTTAAAAAAATTTTATTATCAAATTTAAAAAAATTTTATAAAATGACTTGGTTTATTTTCAAGGTTTAAAAGTCGGGTTCCTCTGTCAAAAACATATTTGGCAGTCGTTTTGATTTGTTCAAGTTTATGACCAATTTCAATTCATCCGGAATGATTTACCCTTTGGGTTTGGAAGGTCGTTGAAATGGAATTATTAGGAAGACCCAGGATAAAAATAAAAAATAACTTTTAAAGAAAAAAAGCTGTAGTTTAGTTTGATTTACCGCTCCTTACCATTAGCGATGGCTCATACCGATCTGGTATTTTTATACAAAACGTCTGTATACTTTATTTAGTTTAGACACCTTAGCAATCTCACCTACTAATTAAAATTGTAAACGTATATGGAAATGTTAAAATTTAATTGAAAATATTATTGGTAATTAAATTTCTTAACTTTTAAATCATAAACCTGGCCCCTGCCAGTGGTGAGGGCGGTACTTCAAAACCGGGGTCGGGTTTCGAATCCTGTGGGGACCAACAAATTTTAAATTCCCCAATTTTGAAAAGAAGGGTGGTCCATCCGGATAGGCATGTAAAAAGTCGGTCCACCAAGTGCTTAGACCAGGGTGGTTAGTCCAAACTAAGGAGGGTTTAGGGGCCATATCCAGCTGGACTATGGCTGATGATGAAGTTAATTAAGACTATTTTTAAAACACAATTTAGTCAGTTTCTTTCTAATGAATAGAATATCAATTTGTTAATTTATAGCCTACCTATCCTAGCTCACTTGTAAACAAAAAACACGCAATGTCTGTAAAACTTTCTAGGAAACGCATTTACTTAATAATAATTAAATTACTTAATATTAATCAAATTGACTTCAAGAATGTTAGTATTTAAATAAAATAACAAATTTTCAAATTCATTTCGCTTGGATTGCTTTTAATTGTAAAAATAACTGTTTTGCCTTATAAGTAATAATATAAGTTTTAAAACACAAGCATTTCAAAAGTTTTGGTTTACCTACGTTATTTGGGCTATTTTAACGTAGAAATATATGCCATGGTTGACTTTTTAGCAAACGTTTAGCCAGTGTATCTTATTTAATTGCACAGATATTCACTAGATGATCACAGAACATTTGTAATATGAATAAAAAATGGTTTAATAGTTTTAGTTAAACCAAATTTAACACAATTATATTTACATCAATAAAAAAAAAAACAAGTCCAAATACCCCAAATTGATTAAATCGTTTAAAACCAATCTCAAAAACTTCCAGCCCCAGATACCAAATAAAATTAACCCACCTTACGGGTAACCTGTGGAACGGCATTTTGGCTTAAAACATTGAAAAATGTTTTTTTCGGGAGAGGGCCATTGGCGAAGATTTTCGTTGATATGAAAAGCAATGGAAATATTCAAACTGTTTCATTATTAAAATTATTTTCAAAATTAGTTAGATATTGGATAGAATATTATATTGCATTAGTTCAGCCCTTTTAAACATAAATATCCAAAAGGTTAAAAGATGATTTTAACCCAACATCTATCTTTAAACTTTCGAATTTGGCAAACATTTTGGGATTGTAGATCCCCTTTTTAGTGGTTCCACCGCGGTGCCAAAGCGTGGAATGAAAAACACTATCGTGTTTTAAATTTAAAGGGCACCGTAGCCAGCATTTACTGGGCAAACGAGACGTAAACTTTTGTCCATGGAGGTGGGCCGATGAAACCCATGGATTGACTAAAGGGCTTTGGTGACCGTATGCCTGAGGCTTTGTTGGAAGAAAAAAAAGAACTTTTGTAATGGAGAACAACGTTAAACTTGTTTAGGCTTATTTATTAAAATTGTTTAAACCCTTTCTCTTTTTGGACCGAACCAGGTTTTCTTAACAAATTATACGATAAGGTAATTTTATTAATAATCATTTGGCCGATAAACCGGTTAATCTTATAAATGTTCCAAGGGCTGTGTCAGTGTTTCGATCATTTTTGAACCGGGTCGATCATAACCGTTATAGACAATCGAATCCCAAAATTGATTGTTTAGGGGTCTGGTGTGCCTCGGTTACTTTTGTAGCGACGATCCGGGGTTATTTTCCGTGGGGTTCGTGTCGCACATTTTATCATCAAATTGAAACATGGGTCCAAATTAATTTTTTATGTAAAGTTCAATATAATATTTAAAATAATTTTGTCTATTTTATTTATTAATAATGTAAACATTATAATTCACTTAATTTTCAATTTTAAAATTAACAAGTTTATCAAATAAAAATTACAGAGAAAATTTAATAACCAAATTATACATCTTTTTGATTTGAAAGGTTATTTCGACTGCATAATTACTTTTTGCTTAATTTGAAATGGGTTAAAACAATCGAATGGCACCTGCTCACTGCTTATGATTTTGATCAAATCCTTTGATTTGATTGATCGTATCGACACAGTCCTGTTTCCTTACTGCTTAATGTTTTAATTTGGGGACCACTATTTATTTAATTTGGGGCCCAAAGTCCTTTGAAAAGAAAAGAATAAAACGAACAGGGCGGCGTGGCCGGGGGAAGGGGGTAACTTGGTTTTGGGAATTTAGCCGAGGAGGTTTACCGGGGACCTGCGTTTAGTGGGTGCCGGAGTTTTATAAACGACATTAAGTTTGGCGGGTAAATTTCGAAACAATGTTTACAAACTTTTACGAACCCAACTCTTCAAACGGTTAAGAACTGGGTTGAAAGCGAGGGAGACAGGTTCGACGGAATAAATCCGGTTGGGTGCAAGGATTTTGAAAAAACATAGACACAGTGTCGTTATTGAAAATGACACAAAACTGTGGCGCCGCATTAAACGTGGGGCATCGACAACGGTTTAAAAGATTTAATATTTAAAAAATTCAGTTTTCTTTGTAAACATAATTTAAACAAATTGATTCTGAAAGAAATTGGTATTTCGTGATTCGGGGTCATTCAATGGTGGCCTTTTTGTCTAAAATTTACTTACATGGCCTTAAACATTAAACATTTTTTTAAAATTAATTAAATATCAGAGAACTTTGGGGAAAAGGGCTCATTTTACTAAAAGTTTCGGGGAAAAAAATATTTAGCCCATTACTTATATATAAAAAAATTTTAAATAAATTTTCCCCAACCTAAATATTTTATTGGAGAAAAATTTAATAAAAAATTGTCTATCAAAGAGAAATAAATTTAATTAAAAAAATACTTTCAATTTTTTTATTAAAAAGGCCAAGGAAAACAATAATGTATAAAGCTAACAATTATTTAGGATAATTATATAAAAAAAAAAATTTAAATATTTTTGCAGCCTATTTAAATAAATTAATTTAATTGCATTAAATATTAAAATATAAAATTGATTTTGACATTTGATAATGTATATTAATTTTATATAAAACAATTGCTAGGCATTGTATTTTTACACCCAATGGCTTTCCGACCCCTTTCTATGAGAGGATAAACTCAACTTAATTTAACGTTTAAGAAAAATTAAATTTAAGACAACGGAGGAAATTTGCCAATAAATCAAAATTATTTTAAAATTTTGTATTTTAAAAAAAAATTTTAATTAAACCTTTGATTACCTCATAAAAATTTACAAAATTTTATTAAAGAAATAATTACACTTAAATAGTTGTAAATAATTTTTATTTTTTAAACAATTTATTAAAATTGTTCAATTTACATTTATGTATTTTTATGTACCTTTAATTTCATAATAAAGTTCGGTTGGGCTTTTTTTTTAATTGCAAATATAAAAAATCAAAAAATTTGTTTCCCTTATTAACGGTATTGAAAAATTGAGTTTTTTAAAATTTATTTTTACGTATAAGATCCCACCATTGCCTTTTAATTGTTTAAAGAAAAATTAAACTATTAATCTAAAATTAAATTTGGGTCTTTTTTTATTAGATAATTAAAACAAAAGTTTAGGCATTGTAAACTAATAACCTTTTATAATTTATTTCTTAACCAAAATAAAAGTTCCTCCAGTTGAAATAATTTAAAATTAAACCAAAAATAAGTAAAATTAAAAATTAACTGAAACTGTGGCCCTTTTCTTTTAATTAAATAAAATACGGCAAAATACAAATAAAAAATTAGTTTTTCCCTGAAAAAACTTTGGAATTTTTTTATTCAAAAAATTTCTTTTATTTTCCAATGTGTTAATACATTGTTCTCATAAGGAAAAATTTTAATTACCTAAACGGGAAATGGGTCTTTACTTTGGGAAAAAAACACAGTTGGAATTCAAAACAGGGAAAGAATATGGTTTACAGTGAAAAACCATTAATATTCAGTTTTTTACATTCAGTGTTTTCAAAATATTTAAAAATTTGAATCGAAACCCTATCATAAAAAAATTAAAAATTCACAACAAAATAAAAATGAAGTTTAAAAGTAAACGGAAGGGGTACAAGAGCAATAAATTAACTCAAATTTTGAGCTTGAGCCAAAGATGTTTACTTATTTGAAAATTTTCCGGACCCGGTTTTAAAATCACTTTATTTCCAACAATTGCCGAGCACATTAAGAAATTAAATTGAATTCAGAAAAATTTCGGCTAAATACCGGGGATATTGTTAGTCATTTAAAACTTTAATAAAAAAAATGAAGGGATTCGTTACTGATAAATTCTATTATCGATGTTAAATTACCTCATGGCACAATATTCAATTAAACAAAGGGCGAGTTCTGCCTAATGAAGGGTTTTAGCAAAATTTCGTATTTAAATCAATGAATACGGAAAATTAATGCCTACCAAAAATTATTTGAAAAACTTTATAAATCAATTAGAAACTTTTAACTTTGTTTTTTAAATGCAATCTATATTTATGGGTGAACACGGCGGGATACTAACAAAAGATTTTTGAGGTTTGGAGCATAAAGGAGCTTTAGGATTTTCTATCCAAAAGGCTTTTTATTTTAAAAAACCCGAGGACCCCTGTAAAAATTAGATAGGAAAAATTACCGACCAACCTTTGTTTTTATTGACCATGATTAGGGTTGACAATAAAAGTTCCCGGGGGTAAAAAAAATTAAAAGGATCCATTTTGGTTTTTTTCAATATAAAGACACCACGTGTTAAATAAAGCGGGAAATAGTTTTTCAGTGATACCTCCCTGATTTTTAAATTGAATGTAATAAAAGGATGTAAAAAACCTCTAAGTGCTTTAATTTAAGGGTTAATCTTTGTTAAACAAAAAAATTAAATTCATATTAAAAGATTAAATTTGAAGAATTAAAATGGGACTTGAGTATTGAATAACTGAATAAAATAATTAGATCAAAAATCTGGGGCCCCCTTTTTTAAAAAATAAGCCCAGCCCCATAAAAAATTAGAAAACCTGGGAAAGCCGAGTATTTTTGCTTTTCATAATTATTCAGGCTTTTGGGGGGCGCGGTACTTACGTCGCCCAAAAAATTGGAGTCTTAACCGGGAAAAATCATTAAGAAAGTTGTTCAAAGAAATAAAAATAATGCCTTGTTCTCAAACTTTTGAAAATTTAAGAGTGCCAGAGAGATTTCCTAAAGGAAATTTGTGCACTAAATGATACAAGGGCAAAACATAATTTAATTCTTCCCAAAACTAGAACGGCGGGAAGAAAAGTAAGTATTTTATGGAAATGTAAGTTTTTTCAAAAAACCCGTGTTTTTGAAAACAATAAATTTAAAAAATTATTCAAAAATTTATTGTTAATTTAATATTAAGAATTTTAATATAAAAAGTGGTAATGGAATTCCGGTCCTTTTAAAATTAAAAATAAATTGAATTATAAATTTTTTTTTATTTTTAAAAGAATGACATAAAAATAGTTTGAGTTTTTGGGGTTTTCCCAGGTCTGGGCTCCTTTTGCTGGTATGTGTTTGACCAAAAGCAAGTAAAACTTCTAATTTGAATAAAATATTTAATTTGAATTTGAATTAAAAAAAGGGAAGACAAAATTATGGAATGAAATATTAATTTTACTTCCTTAATATATAATGTTTTGCGGGCTTTTCCCATCTTTAACGGAAATTTAAAATTTGGTGGAAAAAATCAATCCAAAAAATTAAGGTAAAGCCTTAATATGAAATGAGTTTTAAAACCAGCCTGGTACCCTAGGCCTTATTTTTAATGGAGAGGGGAGTCTTTACGTGAGGTTGTGTTTTTGTTTTTCTAAGGAGCAAAATTTTAAAATGCCAGGACGTTTTTTAAAAATCCACTTAATTAAATTTCCCGTTATTAACCTGGCAAATATTTAAAAGGAATTTTGGTCCCGTGTCAGATTAATGATTTTTATTGGGGCATTTTAAGGTAAATAAAAAATTCCCAATTGAGGCCTAAATAAAACCCCAAAAATACAAACTTTCAAAAAACGTGCGGATCACGAAAATTTTAATTTTCAAGGTGGTATCGAAAAGGAAAAGGGAATTTTTCAATAATTCGTTTTTTAACTTTTTTTGTAAAAAAAATTAAATAATTTAATTGGTTTTATTTAAAATTTTTTTTAACAAAGGACTTTGGCAAAATAAAATTTTCATAATTTTGGATAAATTATTAATTTGAACTGGTACTTTGTAGCATTTAAAATACTGACGTTTTTAAATAAACCAATAAATTTTATCCCGTATGTTTTCATCTATTTAAAAACCCAAAAAATTCTTTAAAATTTTTATTTTTCCTTTTATTATCCAAAAAATGGTGCTGGGATAAAATAAAGTGCTGGTTTTAAATAAAAATTTTAAATGAAATGGAAATTGCTATGAAAATTTTAACTATTAAATAATTTTAATTTAAAAAATTTAATCTAAAAAAATTATTTAAATAAATTATTTTTAAACAAATCAATAAAATTTTGGAATAAATAATTGTCCGCCTGCGCCATCATAAATTTGTAATTAAAATTTGGCTAACCAAAATAAAAGTTTTGCTTCTTAAAAAATTTTGAATATAATATTTTTGGTCATGTTTAATTTATTATTTTAAAACAACAAAAAATGCCTTGAACCCTTGTTCTTATTTTTAAAACAAAAATTTCAGTTTTTGGGAAATTGTTTATTTCTTTTTAAAAAGAAAAAAATTTTAACTCGCCTTTTAATGGTCTAACTTTTTTAATAACTAATTAGAATTGGATAATTAATAAAGAAAGGGGTTTAAACTGTTTAATATTTATTAATTTGTTTTAAATTTTAAAACAAAATTTAAAAATGTATGATTAAATTTTTTCGCAAAAATAGCTTAAATTTTTTTTATTTCATAATAATTTTAAAAAGGTGGACCCTTTAATGACAAAACTTTAATTAAAAATTCCAAAATAAAATTATTTCAAAAAAAATTAATGGTTATCTAAATGAAACATTTACAAATAATTCAAAATTCAATTCGGAAAGGACAAAATTAAATTTATTTTTAGCTAATGACTAAGTAATTTGAAGTTTTTTAAAGTTATCCTTTTATTAGGTAAAAAAACTAAGTAAAATTAAGTTAATTCATTAAAACCTTAAAAAAATAAAATTCCAAAAATAATAAATTTTCCCAAAAAACTTACAATATATTTAATGATAAAATTTCGATCTTGCCCGCATGGACCCAAAATACCTTTCCCCGATTTTTAAATATATTGAAAAAGGATTTAATAACAAAAGAAAATATTTTAAAATTTTTCAATTTTTTTTAAAATTTATTTTTTATTTTATTTGTGCAAAATGAACTCCGTTGTGATTCGATTTTTGGATTTTTTCCCAAAATTGGGGAAAAAATTTCTTTGCCCGGATAATAAAATTGGGCAATAAAAAATTTAAAATTACAATTATTTTCAATTAATTTAAATATTTTTTATTATTTTTATAAACAAAATAATTTCATAACAATTATTTTTAAGGCCATCAATAAAAAATATTGAATAAAATAGCCCAGCCTGCCAAATTAAAAGTTAAAAAAAATTGTTTTTTCCCCCAAATTAATAAAATGATGTTGTTTCCATTAAAAGAAATATTTTTAACTTTCGGGATTTAAGGTATAATTTAAATTTTTTTTCATATAAGTTTTCCCTCGGGAAATTTAATAATTTTTTTTTTATTTTTTAAAAGAAACCAAAACAAAATTAGTTTTTGGGGGGGCTCCATTCCCTTAAATTATAAATATAGAAAAAGTAAGAATTAAAAAAAAATTATTTCCCGGCACAAAACCAATAAGTTCTTATAAGTGTTATTTTTATTTATGGTATAACAAACATACAGTCATGTTTTTTTCAAATGACATTTAATTTTTATTTTATTTTTTGTTTTATTTTTTACTTATTAAAAATAGTGGGCCCATGACCGATAAATTTTTCCTTCATTTGAAGTTAAATTTTTTTTAAATTTTATTATAAAAAACTTAAACCCCCAAAAATGGAAATACAGAAAATATAAACAATTATCTACTTTAAAAAGGAATTAATCTAAATTTTAATTATTTAAAAAAAAAAGTTTTGGGTTTTAATTAAAAAATTTGCAAAATTACTCAATTATTCCAAAGAAGAAATAAAAACAATCTATGCTTTCCGAAAGCTAATGGCGGGATTTTACAATCGTAGGTCAAAACTTTTTAATTGCCCAAGTCCCCGTGATTTAACCTTAATTCTTTACTAAAAAGACCAATTTAAAATCTTCATGGCGAAAAATTCCTAAAAAATATTATAATTTTTGTTACATATTAAGTTTTGGAACAAATTCAATTTCACCTACTAATTAAGCAAGGTTGTTTACAACGGGCCACCGTTTAAATATTATTATAAAATTATAAAATTATAAACTAAAAAGAAAATTTTTTTTTTCCACTTTTTGGAATTTTTTAAATTTTGTTTTAATGTTACAAATCCTAAAAGTTTTACACCCTTTTTAAGATGACGGGCCCAACTTGATGGAAAATTATTTTATTGAACCCAGCCAAACCCAAATAAAATTAAATTCACTAAAAAACCCATAGTAAATGTAACATTTTCACCCGGATAAATCATTTTTAATCAAAATGTTTTTTGCGTTTTTGCAAGAATGAAATTTTTATTAAACATATTTTTTTGACTTTGTGAATTTTGAAAAAAAAAAGAAATTTTAAGTTATCTTAAATTAGCAAAACCAAAACCTCAAAATTATTTATAAATAACAACCTTCAAGCGATTAACTTTCCTTCATTCAAAAACGGAGTTGCTTTCTTTGTACCAAAACGATTTTAAAAAAAAGAAATTTTTTTTAAATAACATTTCTGTTATAATATTTTATAATATTTCCAAAAAATTTAAGTTTTCAATCTTTTGGGTTTTAGTATTAAAAGATAAAATTGAATAACGTTTTAAAAATGCAAAAATACACTTTTGAAATTTTGAAATTAAATTTTCTTAATTGGAGAGAAAAAATTAACGGCCAAAAACCTGAAAGTTTGATAAAGGGGATTTGAGGGATTTATATGTTTATAAAAAAAATATTTAAAAAAAAAGGAGAAAAAAAAAATTTCCATATTCTTTTATTTCTTATTTTCTGTTAAACCTTTAAAATAACCGGTTTTAACCTTACGAAAACACCTTGCAAACCAGAGGGGTTAATTTGAAACCCGGAAAAACCCTTTTATCTTTTTGTATTACATTTAAAAGTTAAATTTATTAATTAAAAACCTATGTCTTAAAATAATAAATGTAACCGCGTTTAAAATGATTTCACGCAAGTAGGTTTCCTTTTGCATGGTTAAAAGAAAAACAATTGCGGGTTTCCTTTGACAATAATCATTTAGAAAAAAAAATTTGTTTTTTAAATAATTTTTTGGGTGTTGGGCTTCCACCATCCACAAGGGAACCCGGTGTCAAAATTTATTTAGCCTTACTTGGCGGGCACAAAACAATCCTTTTATTTGTCCTGGGATCTTTTAATCAAAACGATTAAGAGAAGTAAAAATATTATCACCACCATTCCAAATTCGGATCCCAAACCCTTTTCTTTGGGTTTAAATTCCCCTTGTTTTAATAATCCGCACCGAATTCAAAATGGAGAATGCCATTTGTTAAAAATATTAAATTTGGTTGCAAACCCAGATGGTAACCCACTAAACTTAGAATGGCCCAAAGGTGTGTTGTATGGGAACCCCACCATTTTCAAATCACTGGTGAGGTAAAATATTCCCTTTTTGGTGGCAACCCAATTTTTTTTTTGCTTTTTGGTCTTTTTCCAAGCCAAGCTTTAAATTTAGAATGTTATTTTTTCAAGCTATTTGTTTCTTCAAAAAGCCCTAATCAACAATTCTTGGCCTGGAAAAACCCTTTTTAAACATTTTAAAAATGCAGAAGGACCCTTTCTGGGGAACATGTTTTTATTAACCTTAAAACCCCAAATGGCCCCTACATCAGTAATGTTCTAAAGTTTATTCCAGATAGCAGTAGCCTGTAAAAAAATTTAAAACAAAAATACAAAATTTTTTTTCCTTTTGGTTATTTTAAAATTATTAAAAAAAAAGAAATTTATATGAAAAAAAACTTTTTTGAAGTGAAATTAAAAAAAAACCCTTAAAATATATAATTTTAAATTTTAGGGTAAACCCTTTTTGAAATCCCAGTTTCGGGATCCCCCAAATTTTAAATAAAAAGTTTAAATCAAAATTACAAATTAAAAAAAAAAAATTTCTTCTGTTCGTTTTTATATTTTTTTAATTTCCCATTAATTAAAATTTTTTAAAAAGGAAACTTTAAATCTTATAAAAACGACCTAGTTGAACGGGGCCAAATTAAGGGAGGAATTACTAATTGTACAATAACCACCAATTTTTTGGGGGTCATTAGGGGGCTATTTTCAAACTTCAGGAATTGAAAAAAAGGGCGGCAATGAAAAAAGGGGAATATAATGATCCATTTTTTAAACTAAAAACTTTTTTTTGTCTAAAATAGGACTTTTTAATCATTTAAAAATATATTTAAATTAAAAAAGGGGGTTTTACTTAGTTCTTTTCATTTTCAGAAAAAAAACGTAAGTCCAGCAAAATTCTATTTTATTTTCCCCCCTTTTAAAAAATCTAATTTAAAATTTAAAAGCTTTCAAAATTATTTTTAGTGCACCTTTCCGTACCAGTTCATTTCAATTCCAACTAAAAAAATTTTATTTTAACTTTTTTTAGGGAATTTGGGCTAAAAAATTGCTAAAAAAATACCTGGTGGTTCAGAAATTTCCACCCGGATTAATTTTGGTTCCATCTTTTAAAATTTTAAGCGGGAACAAAACAAAAAATTTTTGATTTTCTTGGGAAAAAAAAAATAAAACTAAATAAAAAAAAAATTTATGAATTCCCCTTTTTCAAAAATTTCGTTTTTTTTTGTTTTTGGTTTTTTCTTTTTTATTAATGAAACTTGTAGTTCAATTATGGTAGAAACCCCAAATTTAGGAAAATTAAATTAAAGAAAATTAAATAAATTTGATTACCCTCTTGGGAAAATTCATCTTTTTGATTTTGAAAGCCTCAAGGTTTAAACCCCTTTCTTTAAATTAATTTCTTATTTTGTAATTAAATTGAGAAAATTATTTCCTTTTTTTTAAATTTTAAAATAATTTTTTTTTGGGGCCCAAATGGTTGAAATTAATTTTTTTAAAAATTTCATTTTTTAAAAATTTTTAAATTTTCATTTTGAAAAATTTTCAATAAATAGGCTGAAATAAACCAATTTTTAAAACAAAAATATTTAATAATATTATTAAATTTTTTTAAAACCCATTATTTGTAATTGTTTTTCATATTTCCCCCATTTTTACATTTCACTATTTCCCTATATAAATTAATTTTGCCAACTAAAAATTATTTATTTTAATTACCTTTATTTATTTAAATCATACCAAGGGTTTTTTTTAAAAACTTCTTTATTTTTAATTTAAAAAAATGTCCTTATTTAAACTTTTTCTCCAACTTTTAGAATTACTTCTTAAAAATTTTTTAATTAAAAAATATTTCAATGAAAGGTTTTATTTATATATTAAAAAATTTCCGTAAAGGCTTTGGAATTTGGTTATTGTTTAAAAAAAAAAACTTTTTTCCAAAAAAATATTTTAAAAAATTGTTTTAAATTTCCGGGTTTTTTTAAAATTTGCTTTACCCAAAAAAAGAAAATTTTTTAACCAAAAATCCTTTTAGCCAAAATTTAAATTTTTTTTTCCAAAACCATGGGAAAAGTTTTTAAAAATTTTTTCCCAAAAATTTTTGTTTTAAAAATTTTTCCAAAAGTTAAAAAATTTCGATTTCTGGTTTTAACTAAAAAGGGAAATTTTGGGCCCCATGTTTAAAATTTCATTTATTCCCTTTTGGGGTTTGGGCCTTTTTTTAAAGGGTAGGTTTTAATGAAAAACATCCTTATTTTTATTACACAAAGGTATTAAAAAAGTTTTGAAATTTTTTGGGTCCTTTAATTAATTTAATTTATGTTGGGTTCCCTTTTTTTAAAAAAGTTTTTCCCACTTTTTAAATTTCTTAAAAAATTTTAAATTTAAAACCTTTTAAAAATTTTGTTTCGGAAAAGTAAATTTATATTTTAAAAGAATTTTTAAAAACTAAAAATTTGGGAAATTTATTTCTTTTTAAAAACAGTTTTTTAAAGGGTTTATTTCCCAAACCTTTATAGAAAACTAAAGGTAGGGCCCGGGGGGGAAATATTTTCCCACGTTTTAGTTTTATTTTTTGGTTTTTTTACCTTTAAAAAAATTTTAAAAAATTTTGAAAAATATTTTTTTTGAAAGTTTTGCTTTTAAAAAAATTTTTCTTTTTTTTAAAAAATTTATTTTAAAAAAAATTTAAAAAAATTTTGGAAAAGGTTTTTTAAATTTTTTTTTTAAAATTAAAATACCCCAAAAAAACCTTTTTATTTTAAAATCCAATTTTTAATAAATTTATTTTAATTTTTAAACCAATTTTCCAAATTTTTAAAATAAATTTTGATTTAAAAAAAAAGGGGTTGAAAAAACTTTTGGAAAAATAAAAATTTTTTTTTAAATTATTTTTAAATTTTAAAAATTTAAAAAATTGGTTATACTTTTTGGGTTTACAAAAATTTAAAACAATCTTAAAATTTTGGTTTCCCCCCCCCTTTTTTAAAACCCTTTTATTTAAAATTTTTTAAAAAAGGGAAAATGTTTTTTTTTCAAAAATTTAAAATTTCTTGTTTCCAAAAATTTTATTTTCATGGGATTATTTTTTAAACTGGGAAATTTTTTAAAAACCCTGGAAAATTATTTATTTGGGGGAAAAAATGTTTTTTGTTTAATTTAAACCAAAGGTTAAAATTTTTTTAAAAAGGTTTTTTATTTTTAAAATTTTCTTTTTTTAAAAAATTCAAAAAAGTTTTTTTAAAAATTATTTTTTTTAAATTTAAAAAAAAATTTTTGCCCTTAAGGGGAAAAATCTTTTTAAAAAATTTTTAAAAAATTTTTAAAAAAAATTTTTAAAAAAATTAAATAAATGTAAATTTTTTTAACAAAATTAACAAGGTAATTTTTAAAAATCCTAAGGGGTGGGTAGGGGATTAACGGATTTTATCACTGATTTTTAAAAAAGCGAGCTTTTTTATCCCACCACAAACAACCACCACGGCTTTTTAGCTCAGCCAGATTTCTATTAACGTTTTTGTGGTTTGACCAAACCGCCAACACTCTGCGCCACCATGGCCACAAAGTGCATCTCCTCAAAATATACACATTATTGTTAAAGTTGGGTTGCATAACAACAATATTGTTGAGGCATAACTCTTGCAACAAATTATGTATTAAAATAAATAATAGAATAAAAATTCCACATACATTTATTAGCGGCAAATTCATACAAAAATATCATTTGCGCTGCAGATACTGGTAAACATCCGCACCATTTCATTTGCTACTAATTCATAGATTTATTAATGGCCTGCTGGCCATTTATATATATCCTATACGCTTATTCATTAAAACTTTTAAGCGTTATTACCCGCCGTAAACAATTTATTACATCATTAATAGACTATAAGGCCATGGAAAAAAGTACCTGTGTAATGACGTAACGTGATGACGCTTTGTGCCACCACGCAAAACCTTGTCCTTATCTTTTTTAAAAAAGCAATTAGCACAAGGTGTGGTAGAACTGTTATCTATACATATAATAATCTTATGGGTGTTTAATGATTGGCTACTTTTCCGATATGATATGATGACTCTTTCATATGCACCTCTATATAAGCAGTATGGTACACACGGCGTTACATCGATAGTTTTTATGATATTAAAGTCATAAAAGAAGATATTAAACTTTTAAACAAAAAGTGTGTGCGTGTGGGAGCGTGTGTGTGTGTATTTGCTATTAACAATAATCTTATCAACTATAATACTCAAATTCATGTAAAGTCTACTTTGGTTAACGGTTAAACGCTAATCACCCAAATATTTTAAATAATTGTTAATTAATATTCTCTTTAGGATCGATAAGAATAAGTTAAAGACGACTTTTGTTGTTAGAAAAATTAAATGGACAGAGAATAATGATTTTTATTATTTAATTTGAAAGCCCATTATAGACTTCTTACTTTTTGTTTTAAATCTGAAAGACTTCCAAAACTTCGTTCATGTTTTTTATAAAGAACTTTTTCTGTGTAATACAGTTTAATTAAATGTTGTCGGTAAATTTAATTGTAAAAATTATAGCTTCAATTTGGAGTATTCATTAAATGAATTCACGCTCTACAGCTTTCAATTACTTTTAAAATAGTTTCTAGTAATTCTTTATTATGTTTACATTATATTTATGTTGTGGGGTATTTTTTACAAAAAAAAATAGGTATTACTACTAACCCTAATGATAAATCGCTGCCACAGATGAACCGTAAAGTGTCTTACACATAAGTGAAATAGTTCTAATCCATAACAAATATATGTACCGATACACATTAATTTACAAATAAGATATTTACAATTGCCGTCTTAAGACTATTTCATTATCTACCATCATTGTTATATATTTTAACAACGGTTGTCATTTTGTCTTTTTAATGCGGAACAAAGTTGCAATTACCACTCAAACGTGTCACGAAAGCTTTAATCATATGAAGGTCAAAACTATTGAAAGTGTTATTTGGATCATATGAGATAAAATACTTTATGTCTCGTCATACTATTTTAAAGTAGAAAATTATTTCATTTTATTAGGGTTTACCAGTAAACCCTGATAAAATGAAAAATACTGATTTACTCCAAAATCCATTCTTTTCTTTTTTATTTAAAAAAACGTTTGATACAGTAGACAAAAAAATATGGCTATTTTATATAACATCAGCGACTATTACATTACAAGTACACCACAAAAACAATATAGATAAATGTCTCTATCTAATTTTTAAGACAGGCTATGACTTTGTTATGTTTTTGTTTAAAGTCCTATAACAGCCACTATAATCAGGTTAATTTAATAACTCACATTCAACTAATGTGAGACGAGAATATATGACGTTTAATATTGTATTTTAATATCAGGTATATAGTGAAAATTGCGTTTGTTATATTCTCTAGTTTTCTTTTTCGCATTGTCTGTCTTTCACAAATAACGAAACATCTAATCTATCAAATATGAGGCCCAAGGTAAGTTTTTAACGCTCGCTTGAAAATAATT
Source organism: Lamproptera curius (assembly GCA_029286875.1). Taxonomy (NCBI): domain Eukaryota; kingdom Metazoa; phylum Arthropoda; class Insecta; order Lepidoptera; family Papilionidae; genus Lamproptera; species Lamproptera curius. Next base: position 102,465 of record JAGSMT010000223.1, read on the forward strand.
TTTCAAAAATTTCTTTTTGTTTATAATTTTTTGTAGCAAAATGTATTCTACCGATTACACGCTCTCATATATACTTTCAAACTGGTTTAAAATAGCGGTGCTTCTCGCAATCTGCAATAAATCTGAACATTGCCATAATTTATAAACAATATTCAAAAATACTGTATAATTATGATACGTATAAAGTTATATTTTGTATATGGTAGCAGAATTTTATAAACAGAAATGAAAAACTTGTATTGAAATATTTTCTCCAAACCGTTAATCATCTCGGTCATTTTCAATCTTTGCTTTCGGATTTATGATAATGAGTCGTATTATTTTCTTTATGATTTCAGTGCTGTTTAAAAAGAAAATAGCTTGCATTCGTCATAAATTCAAAAATTCTTGCTGTTTTTCGAATACAACTTTGTTTTCGTCAATAAAGCAGGGTTTTTAGATTTTCTTGTTAATAGAATTACAAGTTAAACTAACAGTTTAAATTGCTTTTTAATTATTAATTATTTATGTAGATGTAATATTATTTACGTGGCTCTTTAACTAAGTTATGTTTGAATAGCAGCCCACCCACGGATCTGCCAACTGGTTTTCCCGGGTAAAAAGTAACCTATGTTAATCAAGGTGTAGGAATATAATAATAAGAAAATTCTTTAAATAGTAGCTTTAAAGTTTATTCATAATAAACATATGGTAGGTCCCCTTTTTACAGGAGACCGTCTGGTGTGGACCACCACGGTGCCTATTTCGGCGAAGAGTTTGTGAAACACTGCTGTGTTCCGGTTTGAAGGGCACAGTATCCACGTATTTACTGGGAAAAAGAAATTAAAAAGATATCGATGAAAATAATACAAACCTTTTCTTTATAATTTTTCTATAGATAATTTTTGTGACACTTTGTTTGTTTCAATTACTTTTAAATATAATAGTGTAACTGTTTTGGTGCTTATAAAATTTAGAAATAAAACACAATTTGTGTACTACAAATATTATAATACTTAAATATAATTCACATTGACTAACAATCTAGATGAATCAATATAAATTAAGTAAGTCTTTATGGGACAATGTATACGTTTTTACAACAAAATCCCAGTAAACTTTCAGAATTTAACTATTAATAAATTTAAAAGGTAGTCAAGGAACGTTGATGTGTTAAAGGTTATTACGATGTTAATGATTTTTTAATGATAACAAAGCAGGTTTTGGAATGCTCGCTCTAGGTCTTGTTTCAAAATTGCATTATATGTAATGCCAAATTATCAAATTGTTTGTTTTTTTTAAAAGATGACATAAAAAATAGCCCGCTGAGTTTCTTTCGCCGGTTCTTCTCAGGTCTGAGGCGTACCTTTCCCCACCGTTGGTGTTTGACAATCAATAAGGAAGTGTAAACATCTATATTGAATAAAGATATTTGAATTTGAATATGCTTTTATTTGTTTGTTTATTATTTCAATTATATTGTAAAAGATGACAAGAAAGAAGGCCCGCTGAGTTTCTTTCGTCGGTTCTTCTCAGGTTAGAGGTTTCCATTTCCGAACCGGTGGTAGATTTTTGATCAATAAGTAAGTGTCTCTCTCCCATGTTGAATAAAGATATTTGAATTTAAATAAAACTCGATCTAGGTCTAAGGTCTTAAGTTCATTGGAATTCAGAGCTCGATACATTAAGTGTTCCTACCGTCTCGTCTAAACTTCCCTTAATCTTATAGATAATTTTAAAAATATTTTGAATTGTTTAAATTTTTATTATTATAGGAGGTTACAAGCTGAACTGTGAATATGGTCTCTCTTACAAAGGCCAGACTAAGAGATCCATCAGGACAAGAATCAAACAACACATAGCTGATTTGAAGCTCCAACACACCTGTTGAAGTAGTTTGCAGTTTGTTATAACATTTTGGACTAGCCTGAATATTATATAATATTTTATAAACCACAATTCTTGGCAATAGAGCACCGATTTCCACCAAGGATGATTCGCTAGGCTATTGAAATTTAAAAAAAAATCTTAATTTCAATAGAGAATATGGTTGACTACCAAATTCTTAGGCTCCAAATATTTCCAAGATTAAAACCAAGCACACAAGTACTACAAGACCTTATGATACTGTCAGCTCAGTGTACATAAATCGGATCACATAGTTTTGTCTTTAAAATAAACAGCATCCCAAATAAAATTGACATTTAGACGCCCAATAATTTAGTAGGACCCATGACCAGAAACCCTGGGAAGAGTTGTGAAACGTCGGTTATAATGATAAAAAATTGTAAAGTAATTAAACGTGATAAAATCCGCAAAATTATATTATAATTAATGAAAATATAATATTTGCTTAAGCAACAGCTATAATAATGCCGTTTTTCTGAGTGTTTAAATTATTTTTGGAAAGTGCTACGTTGAAATATAAGACTAGTTAATAAATTAGATCCGGCAAATATATTTAAATTACTTGATTTATTATCCCGCTGGAGATCATTCTTCAGCTACTTATTACTTCCTCTATTAGTTTACTTCGTTTCTTATCTGAGTTCAAACCATTCCCAGATATGTCCCTATATTTAATCTAACTTAAATTACTCTTACGTCATCCGATATGGGGGTAACTTATCTTTTTATTTTTATAATTGTACATGTTATTATATATTTTTCAGACCACATTACAGAATAATTTCCACACCTGTGTATTTTCTCACCTACGGCGATGACTATTATAATTTTAAAAAGCGGTAGTCATAATATTAAAGATTAAAGTTGACTATTCTAATATTCTTTAAGACAAGTCTACAAGATGGAATAAAACTGAAATACCTACTGAAGCAGTAATACCTTCGTCCTACGTACGCGAGGTTGTAGTTAAGCTGATTGCTCAGCACTCCAATCAGTCCGGTATGCAAAATACTATGAAATAAACGCTAATATATACTACACATATGCTGGAATAATAAAAGAATTATAGATTGTGTAATCTTGTTGTAACAATTAATAATATAGCTTATTAAAATACGTATACGTACTGTATAATATAGCTGTAATTCATCGTTCGATTAGTCTTACACCTAAACAAACGGTTCAATTTAAACCGTCATAAAAATATATTTATATCATTATATATCCTTATTCAAAGTCATAGTATAGGTTAACTTCTTAAAACGCCATTTACCAACGTAAAAGATGGCTTGGACGTATTTTTGAAGTGAAACTTCTTTATCGGGGTTGGGAAAAAATTTAGTGTAACATTTTTCCGTTACGCGCCATCTTATATTCATCACGTCACTATTATAACACAAATTTATAATACGGACATCAATTATAGTAATGATTCTATTGCAATAAATGAAATTCAATAATAATCTTTGTAATAATAAGCTAAAATGAAATCATTTTAGAATTTGTATTTATGTCTATGATAATAAAAGCCTTTTATTAAACTTTATCTTATTTAAATTTATTTAACCAATTTCTGTAAAGTTGCATATAGTAAATTATTTTCTGAAAAAAAAGGCTGACAATTATTTATACCTGCCTATAAAATTTACATTAAACATAAAAAAAATCTTTTATTACATAAAGATAATACAAAACTTTATGTGTTAATGAACATTACGTAGTCATCATTCATTTCAATCTAATTCATCTAAATTGTTCAAGTTTTGATCATTAAAGCGGCCAATCTTAATTGAGACTTCCTTATCAAGCATTCGCTCCCTTAAAAGTTTTAAGTTGTGCTTTATATTTATTTTCGACGGCCACAGCTGCACGAAACAACAATATCTTAATACCGAGTTACTTACTCAATATTAAGTAAGCATAAATAAATTTAAGGATTTATTTTCATCATACTCCTTTATATTAAAAAATATTCACTTTTTACCTTTATTTTGTTACAATTTGTTTAAATTTATGCCAAGGTCCAATTATTATTTATAGTTTGAGCATTTCTAAAATGACCACATATAATTTTTTTTATACCCAAACATTATTGATTAATGATACTGAAACGTTATAATGTTTTATTTTACTGCTTTTACCATATAATAATTAGATACCTACAGTTTAAGTTCACATGAAAAATAAATTAAGTATTTAAAAAAGTTTTCATTCTTTGTTTATAAAGCTTGTCCTAGACGAAATTTTGATGTAATGATTACCTTAAAAGTTATCAGAGATTTAAAAGTGGCTGAAAACGCGACATTATTTCCTACGCAGAGTACGTGGTTACCTTCATATATTGCATAAAATAGTTATACGCTATTAGAAGTCGGTCATATATTTTTGTTAAAATTACACTTGTTTTATTTACGCAATTATTCTACATATAAAATCCACTTTTTACCGATTTTTCGTGTTAATTATTTATATTTATTACCGACGATTCAGATTCTTTCCATCATCTTTGATCACGGGCAGACTAATCTGTATGTCAATGTGTTTCTAATAATAGTTTGGTTTTTATATTAAATTTGACATATCCTTTTATTTTCTTAATTTTGAACTTTGCTTTGGCGAAAATTGTGACTTTATAGATTTTACATCACTGGGTAAAATTTTTAAAATTTTCGGGTCCCACGCAGGTGGTAAAGACCACAACCATACTCTCTATTAAATTAAGGATATTTTATTTTCTTAAGCTTCCCGCATCATAAAATCTAAAATATTGATTAGGTTTTTTGTCTAAAGTATGGTCGCAAAGTGCTGATTTCTATAGGCGTCGGTGCTCAACATCGGCTATACGTCTTTAACTATGGTTCTTATTGGTCTTTTTGTTTGTCCTATGTAACTGCGACCACAATCACAGTATAGTACACAGGTACCAGACGTGTTGATAAATGCTACATTTGACGAATGTTATAAATTGAACAATGTTCTTCGGTGGCTTATAACATATTTTAATTGTAGGTACACGTATTACAATGTTTATTCTAAATTTGATATAAAACGTGTAAGAAACATACGTAATTCCCTATTTTATCGATAAAGGGCGCCGTAAAACATTCCAGTAATGCCTGCGATTTGGCAGTGGCAACGCAAATTTATCGCTATTGAGGTCCACAAAAAGCGTTTGTAACCGTAAAACATTAACAATGCGTATTAAATATTTTCCTTGGTAAGAATACCCGCTATAAAACAATAATGTTAATATCTAAAAATAAAGGTCACAGAAATTAGTTCATCAGAATTGCATTATGTTAGTAAAACTAAGAACAATTATAAATGGAATATACTATTAAAAATTATGCAAGAATACATACTTTATCTTCTTAAATCAATTTCAGATTTTTCTCGGTACAAGCAATTAAAGTATTAGATCTTCAATAACGTAATCAGATTAGAAAAGAATATGCGAATTGAATAGGTTTAACTAATACAAGTTTAATAAAATATTTTGTGGTTATTTACGCAAACGTTATTTTTTATTTGATTTTTTTAGCAAAAGAGTGCGGTTAAATATTTTTGCAGTAACTATTTTTTATAACGGCACCCGTATTTCTTAACAAGTTGTACATATTTCAGTTTGTTAGCTGATTTCATACAACACTCTAGGGTGGTGTAAGTTTTCATGTCGAGCCCAAGCTGTCTTGCCAAGTTTAAATTTATGTTTCAGTAACCGAAGAATTGGATTCCATACAGTTACGCGTCAACCTGTGTATGCGTAAAAATCCACGAACTGTTTTAAAAATAATATTTGTTTAAATTTTTGATTATAACAAGGTCTTAACAATTGTCGAAAGACGTCTTTATGCGCCAACAGTAAAATTAATTATCCCACAAAAGTAATCAAAATAAGGTACAGAATTATATGTAGAACATAATTAACATTTAAAGTTATTAAGATATACCTAGTCCAGCCATAAGTACTAGTTAAAATGAAATTGCGTTTTTTAATGAAGTAATATAATAATATTAAAATGTATAGCCAGATATTTATTAACGTTTCAGCAAAATATAAAGAAAATATTCATTTCGAAATGGCCACCTTTAGCTTTTATACATGCGTTAATTCTGTTTGACCATGAATTTATATTAATCAGAATTTACGCACTGTTTCTGAAATCTAAAATGTTGAGGTCCGAGTTTGATGAGGGCCGGTCTTCAACTCTTATAACGTCCATAACGTTAACGGTTTTCAGCCAGGCTTGTGGAGTTCGTGCCCTATGATCAGGTGCAGAGTCCTGCTAGAGAGTCGACTGTAGAATTAAAAAAATGTATTGGTGATTTTTCACAACATTATCCAGGACTGTATCTTTTTGACTTTAGCTGAAGTTTTCACTGACGCAGGATGATGACTACGTTGTACCTTTCCGACAACTTGAACAGCTTCTTTTAAATTGTGAGCGTACTCTTTGTCATAATAGTTGAATAATCTTCTAAAGCTATCTCTAGCTTTCCCTAATTGAGCATACAGTGTTCATTCGAATCGCAGTCGAAACGGATTCACCTAATATTCGTCAGTAATCTGTTCTTTGCACAAGTCCTCATATAATTCATATATATATTTTATTTTGCAGTGTCAGCCTACGCAGTATTAAACCATCGTCCTTATTAGTAAAATAAAATACCCGTTACAATGCTCGAACAACTGGAATACAATGGGAGCCTCAATATATTCATAATTATATTGTTATACTGGATTCGCAAAGCGTTTTAAGCAAGGTAAGTATGGGTGCAAGCACACGTGCATACTATACAGGAAAATAACCTGTTTTATAAGTGTAAAAATGATTAAAATGCTTATAGTTAGAAAGATTTGGAAACATGTTCAACGCGGCAGCGATTATTCTATTGTATCCATTACTGTTGTACCAGGTGTTGTACAACTGGTCTTAAATTAATCATTGTGGCGGTTCAGGGCGGTGCAGGTTCTATAATTTTATAGTGTATACACAATAAAATTATAGAAGTGATGCCTTGTAAACCACAAAGATGTCAATACTTTTCTTAGCTGCACTGTATTTTAGGCGTGGACGAGGTGTTTTCGATCTGGTTGCGCACTTAACGTGTTAAGTGATATTCATTTTAATAAGTAAGAATTGGCAGTTGATTTTAATGTACTTTCTTAGTAAACTACTTTGAACCCGGCTGATAGAAATACTATTATTGAAAAGAGGAGTAGTCTATAACATGGCCCCAAAGTAATAAATATTAAACATTTTAGAATATGTAATGTAGTTCCATAAATATATTTTGTTCTTCTAAAATTATGAATTAGCAACAGTTAAATCTTTCATGAGACAATTATTAAGTATACTATTGGCTCAACAGAGTGAAGCGCAATAATTTTTACATATTTGAAGCTTTCTTTAAAAACATATTCATATTTTCATTCATCAACCATGAACGTATCTTTTTCAACTTAGGTTATATGATCTTTAATAAAATTATTATTCACTTTGTTCACAAATGACCATTTTTCTACTTTTGTCTTTTATATAAATATTTTGTTATTCGTATGACTTATTTATTCCTTGCAAATGAATCACATAACTGTATGGGATATATGAGGCAGAGAGTGCTACTAATATTAATAAATACCTAAAATAAGATCAGAGATTTTAAATGTGAATAATAATAATTACGTAATATTTAAACATATAAATACACTATTAGATTTACACACTTTTAGTTAAAATTTGAATCAGTTATGAAACATAATTATTTCTATTGCTTGCGCGAATATTATACATTATTAAATAAAATTACTTACGGATTTTATCGCGTTTATTTTACATTTTAAATTCCACTTACATTCAGTTAATTTCCAGCGGCCGTGACCACGGCCGCTGGAAAGTGTAACACTAAAATCTTTAATATCTAAATAAATTTTTCGATGCTCGCCACCTGTAATTTCATAAATTTATATATTTATACCATCAAAATAACTTAAATTGTGCTTTTTTGCTTTTCATATCGAAGAACCTTTAATTAAACTTTGTTAATCAGAATTTAGCCGAGGGCTGCATTATAGCAACGAGGATAAATTTTCGTTTCTTGTAAGATTGGAAACAAAAAGTCTTGTCTTTTCAAAGGATATTTTAAAATTTAACATTCAAAATTTATTTATCAGTTACCAAGTTAAGTTTAGAAATAATATGAAGTGCTGTCATTTGTTTTGTCAATTCCATTTAAGCATTTACAGCAAAACCGTTATCAAGGTGCAAAAAATGTTGAGATATAATATAAATTAAAATGTACGCGATAAAATCCTTTCTTTTATTCAGTAATATGTAAGTATTTAAAATACAAAATGGTACATTTGCCGTACCAAATCGACCGTGGTAGGGTCGATTTGGTAAACCAAATATTTACTAAAATGCGGAAATAGGAACATAAAGGACTTATTGTACGAACAAGATTCGTTTCAAAAACACTCTTCCCTTGGAGGTAACTCGACATCAATCTCACCTCGTTAAAATTATTTGGCATGTTTCTTATACAGTATTGAATTCTGTACAAATAAGAGAGGTAGAATGTTTTGTATGAGCATGCATAAGAAGAATAGACTTTAGTATAATAAAGTACCAGCATCGAATCATCACCTACGATGTAAAGCGTGATACAACGTGATTTTTCGTTTTGTACATAGATTATGCACGCCAACAAGAGTTTCACTTAAAAATTTATTGTATGAAGTTACAAGAATTTGCAAGTGTTATTTCCTGCACTATTGGCTTAGCGAAAATATGGTCACCCTTCGCGTTAAGTGGGCACCGTAAATGAAATTTAATTACTTGCGACACAAATAGGAATTGTAGTTCGTTCGCATTGCTATTGCTATCATTAAACTATGTACAAGAAATAAGTTGTGATTATATTTTCCATCCCATTATTAACAGGCTTACAACTTTCAAGATGATTAATTGTCTATAAACAAGCATTTATTGTAATACATTTAATAATGGTATAAAAGTTGTTTGTCACTATGATCCAAAAAGAAAAAGTAAGGAATAACAAGTAAGGAATTCGAAAATGTGAAATTATCGATTTTTGATTAAACTCAACAGTTTAGTGTAGTTGCTCGGTACAAACAAAACATTTTTAATGTTATATTAAAAATAGTTACTCTAAGTTATTTCTATATACATAAAGTACACATTGAAATATTTTTATTAATTTACCTGAAGTTAAAAAATTATAGAAACAAAAATAAATGTAACTAGCTGTTACCCGTAACTTCATCCGCGTGAACTAGGAGAAATGTCCGCGAATTATATTGAAAAATACTGTGTAGTATACTATATATGAGGTGTTTTTATCGTAAATGCCTATCATTAGAGGCAAAGTTTTATGGCTTCGACGATGAAGAATTTGAAATTTGAATTTTTTAATGACTTACATCCCCATTTCAATCCCTAGTTCACATAGTTCATCCCTATACAGTTTGAAAGTACAAATTTGCTAAAAAACACCATTTATGGCAGTTTTGAGTATCTGGACACAAAATTTCATCGTTTTTTAGTCCAACAAAGATGAACTTTCCGTATAAACTTTCCACTATTTCATCTCATTCAACCAATTTTATCGCAATAATTAATACTCGCCATGTTGTTATTAATAACCTTGGAATCTATTTTAAGTATGAACCAAATTTCATCGTAATCGGTTTAATGATAACTTCATCATTATAGTAAAAATCAGTTTATACAAACTTTTATAATAATGTGGAAAGCGCCAACACATTCCATAGCATGTCGAATCACAACCTATATATATAATTAAATACCTGATATAACGTACACGCTGATTGAAGAAGTTTGCAATCATGTCAGTCTATTGTGTTTGTATATTATTGTGTTTGTCCCAACCTTTCAAGCACTATCCTGCGGATTTTCGATAATTACAAGCTTTATAATTTTAATCGTATTTGTTTTTTCAGTCAAATGAGGTAAAGATTTATAAAAATTTAAAAAGAGATTTTATTAAATTTTAAAAGTATTTTAAATAAAGAATTGAAAATAATATAGTCAATAGTATACAGTAGTATTACAATCAGACAATAAGCTAATATTTTTGTACAAAAAAATATTTCATTTATATAAGTAGCAAATTGAAGTCATAATATTACTTCTACAGATCTTTTTTATAAGATAACGCTTTACGAAAATTTAAACGAGATTGCTCTGAGGATTATTGGAATCATTACAAGTTAGCCAGATACTCTTGTAATCAGATGTTATGGAATGCTTAACGCCATCTTAATTTCTTTATTATTTTCTGCTGATATCTAGGTAATGTACATTAGTTCCCTGATAAACATATATACTATATAATTGACATATTTAATTCAACATCTATTAGATTATACTTAATTCACTTATAGTATATCAAGAAATGAAATGCATTGTATAAATAAACTGGAGACATAGCTTAAATTGTAAAGTAATTTATACTCGGTTCAAAAAATTTTGATCATAAAATAATTTACTTGTTTCCTATCACGACGCGGATATAAATAAACTGACAAACCGCGGTGCGTAGCTACTATAATATATTTTTGTATTTGCTATTATACTAGAGTGTTGTAAATAGGCTATAATATGAACACGGTTTTAAAAATATAAATCTTTACATTGATTTGAAGCGGTATTTTAATAATGATTCTGAAAAAGATAATAATTCTGATGATTACGAAAATGGCTCTGGGTTTTGGAATTCCGAAATTAGGCCTTCTTACTCGGTATGTACTGATTTGTGAGTGCTTTAAGCCTCTTTCATCTTTTGGTTTAAAGAGTAAACATTATCTTTACACAAACTAATTAAAAGCCTTTCCTAAATTTTTAATCTGCGAAACGAGAACGTGTACTTTTTGTTTGTAATTTATTCGTTTTTAACTCTTGCTATAGATCGACATCTAAATTACCATATTCATATTTTAAGTACTATTGCCTTAAGCTTGCGATGATGAACTTTATAACACCAAATAACGAAAGTTTTCTTTTTAACTTTTTTTACATTAGAGCTTAGTCAACATGTACTTATTTTTGCTAGTTATTTTTTTACCCTTTTTGAACCACTTTGCGTATGTCGCTACTACATCTTGACGCAGGGCGTCCCACACTCCCCTCAAACAGGTTCTCATTGCGGTGGGGTTCAGTACCTGCGGCTTGGGCCAGCTGCGGGGAAGCTAAGAGGAACCTGGCCGGCCTGAGCAGAAAGGCCGGCCGTGGAGGAGGCTGCTCCAAGCTGGCTATAGAAGCCAGCTTTTGATGCGCCTTGGTGGGTGCAGTGGATAGGGAAGAGGCGGTAGACGCGCTGACATCCCTGTCCACTGCAGCCAAGGAGGAGTCGCGGGGGACGAGGAGGGTTGGTATTCCGTTGGCCGTTCTTACTATCCTCCGTGACTTGGCAGAGATACTTCGATCATAGCCCCATAGTTCCCTATTAGATATAATATAGTTTGAAAAATCTGACATAATTTTTTTACCGTCATCTGCAACAGAGTCCTTTAAATTTTATTTGCACGTCTATATGTATATAAATTAATATTTTTTTAAGTGTTATTAATTGAATTAAAATTGCCTTTGTAACAAATCGCCTTGACTCGTTTTAATTTCGAGATATTCTATTCACAAATTTTGCGTCAATAGTACGACGCTTTAAACCACACGGATTTTTTAGAAAATAAACGAACTTAAAATTATGTATAATTATAGCTTTTATTTAAATTACCTAATAAATTATAGTAAAAAAATAACAGAAAGGTTATTGGACCATGATTTCAAGGACACAATAACTTAATTGCTCTTACATGATCTTGTAGACCAAAATTCGATATTGGATACGCTACCTTTCCGATAAACTGCACGCAAAGGAAGCCATTCCGAAGCTCGTAAAACACTCGGGTAATGTTGTCATTTCGGAAAGGTGACCCATATTTATTGGTAACGGCTTTGCTATATTACAGGTATATAATCAAAATTATTAATCAGATTGCGGTGCTTTTTACAAATTTTCAATGTATAAACTACTTTGTTTATAGTATTAGACCTGCTATACTCATAACTTTACATTTGGTCACATACAAACAAATTATTCTTACTAGTATTATTTACCTATTGTAGTTTCAAAAAAAAAAATAAAACTCACGAGTCATAGATATATGTATGTGTGGTAAAACTTCAAAATTTTGGTTTGTTTTGGGCGGCTCGTAAAGTTCACAATACAAAACCATTCTATGTAAATTAAAACAAAAATTACACAAACACGGATAGTACAGACGGACGGATACAGCGGACGAAGCAATAATTTCTGCAAATAATGTAATGTTAATGTAATGTCTTTACCATTGCGAAGGAGTAAGTTCTCAGCATAATAAAATTACATCCCTACATATAATAAAACAAAGTCGCTTTTTCTGTCCTATCTATGTATGCTTAAATTTTTTAAACTACGCAACGGATTTCGATGCAGTGTTTTTAATAGATAGAATGATTAAAGAGAAAGGTTTATATGTATAACACATGCTTAATATTGAAGGTATGGTTTCTTTCAGCATAGTTCCTGTGCGAAGCAGGGGCGGGTCGCTAGTCCAGTATATGCACAAATACTGACAAGGTTAACTTAATTAAAAAAGCATCTGTGTTAGGGTTAACAACAATTAATAAGGTTAGTAATTAAAATAAGCTTAATCATTATCAATACGATAACAAGTACTATAGTTAATGTATGAATAAGCCAAGAGATTAAAGATATAAAATTATATTTCAAAAGGTTTGTAATAAGTATTGTGTGTGATCTTTTGAATTAGATTTTTAAAGTATAAAATATAAAACACTCATTTCAACTTTAAAACCAATTCGTGCAAGAGGGTTTGTGTTAGGCATACAAACGAAGAGTTCTAAATTAAAACTAAATTTGAAGTTCAAGAAGAAAATATGAAAAATCTCTTTGATTTAAGTAAAAAAAAGTATATTTCATGTCCTTTGTTATACGTGGCATATATAATATTAATAATATTTAAATTGTCGTTTAAACGGTCTGAAAACTTGATGTTTAATACATACACACATTACATGCCGATATTCACAAAACTTTTTTGCGATTTTTGATCGAAGAACTGATGTTACGTAAATGTAGTTTAAGTGATTATTTATCGTATGCCTTATATAATTTAATGTGTCAGTATGGGGCTTCTTAATTATGTTCTACTGGCTTTAGATAAACAACAAAACAAAATTTATAAAATCTTACCAGCTCTCTAATACATTCTTTTTACTCGTGTCGGAATTTTTTTACCTTTTATTTTGTTGGGTTTTTTTACCTTTGTTGTGTAAATAAAAACTTATCCTGGAGTAATGCAAACTGATTAAAAATAAGTTGAATTATTTATAAATGAGTGCGTTGCTTATTTAACATAAAAGTATCGAAGAAGTTTCTTTTATTGTTGAATTAGGAAATTCAACTAATTTTCAAGTAGTCGATTCAAATAAATAAATAAAAAATGCTAGGCGTGCTCAAGAAAACGCTCCAGTTAGCGATTACTCAAGTGTAAAAAAAATAACATTTCTCTTATATGCGTAACCAATTATTTCTATAAATATTTAACAATTGCTTTATATATTTTTCACAATTGATATTTGTGACATTAAATCCGTGACCTAAATATGTTACAGACAGGTTTAAGTTACAAAGTGAAAATTACAAAATTTTTACGTTCTTTTTATACCTAAACCATTGTGTTATTGTAATACTTTTTTTAAATATATTAAGTCATCAAACGATCCGATTTGATTTCCTTTTTATAACAAATTCAATTTATTAAAAAGTTTCTCTTCTCAAACTTTGTTTTTGAAATTCACCTTTTATTCCAGCTTCGCATTTCCAGTATCTATGTGAAGTAAGCAGCAAAAATCTTCGCTCAGCGTATAACCATCTGCTTCAATGCCCTGTTCACCGTTCTGACTTCATCCATTCGTCATTACCCGTACAAGCGATTACTGTGGATTAGGTTACTTGAGGAAATCAGAATGGCTGACAGTCGTATTGAATTTAAACGTATAATTAGCAAAAAAACTCCAAAGTCATTTACAACAATGAATTGGTTGACTGACAGAGAATGACCTTTGCATCAAGTCCGCCATAGTACTGATTTTGAACAATTGTAAATAAATAAATTTTACAAGAGATCGCCATTTCGGAACAGCATGGGAAAAAATATTTTGCCGCAAAAATATATATTAGAGATAATTATTGAATTATAATGCCGTTAAAAACTTATCGTTAAAATTTTTAAAAAGAACTATGTTCGTTGTTGTGTCATTAATGTTAATTGGTGTTGGTAAATTATATATTTATTTCGTCTATATTTAAGATAGTTATTTCAGAAAAGAAAGTTCGCATTAAAAAAACTGGTCCAAAAGATATTATTACAGAAGTATTTGAAAAAATACTAGAACAAGGCTTTTACCTTATAGTATATGAATTCTAAACCATAAACTCGTCAGCAAAAGATCCTTGATATAGCTTATAAAAACTTTGTCGCCAAGAAATTACTCGCATAACAACACGGAACATGCAATAAGAAAAAAACCTGCATTTTTAGTTGATAACTTTTAAAATTACTTATATTTCTAAAAAAATACTTATTACATTTCACGTTCGCTAAAGTCTGCCAATTTAAAAAAAAATAGTATTAACTTCCATGATCAGCGATTATTTTGTTAATAATAATGAAGTGCTTAGTTATTAAACTTAAATTATCAAACCAAATACTTAAGTACGTACATAAGTAATTGGTTATATTAATCTAAAATTTATAGTAAATTCAATTTATTTAATCTGATTTTACTTACAATAGGTGTTTTCGAGCTTTATCTTAAACTAAAACAATAACTAGTATTGCATATCTTCAAAGATATTCCGTTCCTTAGAAAAAAGGATTATTTGAAAGATTTATCTCTAAAACCCGTACCCGTATAGACTTAGGAGAATAAGGTTTTAAGCAGAATAGACAACTTTTTTGCTGACAGCATTGAGATAAAATGCAATGAAAAACCTGTTTATGTATGAGTATTAATGTAATAAACAGTAGTTAATAGATCGACTATTACTGGATCCTTATCGTAATATAGTAGTTAACTATTGAGGTTGTTTCCTCACGACTCATGGTTGAATTTTGAGAGACTGCAGACGAATCAAATGCAATTGTTTATCTGCTATCAAGTGAGATATTCAGGATTTATCAATATTTAGGTATAAGAAGCTTACGTCACCGTAGGCAATTACTGGGAAAACTTTAGACTTTTAGTCTTAAAAAGTTACTGACGTGACTAACGTACACTAACGCACGTTAGTTCATTCTGCTATTGATTGTTACGGTATTAAATATAACCAATACAGACCAAAAAGTTCCTCTTAGTGGCACATTGGTTTGCTGTTTAAAGCAAATTATAATAAAAGTTGAAATTCAGTTTTATTATAAGACTTTTTGCTTTGAATAGCAAACTCAAGGTATATACAACTTTAAAAAAATATTATTTAAGTTTCTTCCTTACAAAATGTCCCTTATCATTAATTTAATAGTTCTTTTAAGATTTCAAATTATGCTTTACAAACACATTAGTTTGTGAATAAGTAAAGACAGTACCGAAAACATTACTTTTTCAACAAATACACAAACATAAGAATTAATGACTTCTGTAGATTTTTGATTTATAATTATCATCAGCCTGTGTTAGTCCGCTGCTGGACATAGGCCTCCCCTAACGCAAATTAAAGGTTTTTTGGGACCATCCGAGGCATGGATCATCTTTCTTTTACAATTGGGTGAAAAGTGTAATTAACAGTTCTGAAATGCAAACGTATCCCAGAAGACGATTTAAATTGTCAATAAGATATTTAAACACTTAATATAAAAAGCTATATGCGTTAAAACTTACACGATGAACGTGTGCTGGAACCAACATCCATTACATTTTTTTTTACAAGCTAAGTTGTCAGAGTTTTGAAAGCCATCCTTGATAATTTTTTAATAATGGTTGAATAACCAGCTTAAAATTGCTTTATAGCTTGTTCTTTATTGTATTTAGTTTTTTATATTATTTGGATACACAATAGAGGATATCATATTATTAAATTTTTGAAAGAGACTATAATACCATCGAAAGTTTGCCATTGGCTATTAAAGAGATACAAAACCACTCGGTCAATTATTTGACGAGACGCTTTTTAACAACTAAGAGTGCAACAAAAAAAGAAATTTATTCTTTAAACGTTTATGTAATTTTAGATAATAATTAAATAACCACTTAGTAGTAAACCGATTTTAATAAACTTATAATAATGATTTTTACTTGTTAGATATATTTCACAAACTTATATACACATTTGCATTTACATACACACATATAGACGCGCGCGTGTGATCTCACAGGGCTTCTTTTGTTATCTTATCTTATCTTTTGGTATCTTTTTTACTTTAATTTAAGTTTGAGAGTATTTTTTATTTTTTTTATCCATTATTTACATCGGTTTTAATTTTTGTATGTAAATTAAATAAAATAAAAAATAAGTAAAAGAGAGGTACATAATATTTTTACCTTTTTTTTAAATATATCTATCTTTAACGAAAATAAAAAAAATAAAAGATCTGAATTTGGAAGCCTAATTGAACTTTTTATCTATATATAAAAGGTTCCCATTATTTGACCCATTTCAGATATTTTACCATAAAGGTAAGACTTGTTTGGTAGGAAATTACTGGTCACTAAAACGGATTTTACGAAATTGCACCCACAAGGGGGGTTGGGGTGTAGTTGTGTTTTATAAATTTCTATCTTGAAATTATTAATTAAATATCGCCTTTTGATCTAGGGTAAATATTTCCAGCTTATTATTTGCACTGCAGCACTGTCAAAAAAATGTTTGGCGTAATTTCCTAATGCTGAAAGCATCCTTAAATTCTTATCCACACTATTTATTAATTCAAGTTAATTTTCTACCACTACCACGTTCTGCCTCTACCGAATACAAAGTTTCAAATAGACGTCTGAGTTTTTAATGAAAATGGCCCAAATTAAACCAATTTTTTATAGAGTTTTTTAAAAGTTTGTCCAAAAGTAAAGGAATGAAAATTATTTAACCACTATTACATGCAAATATTTGTAACTAAAGTACTCTGATAACGATATAGGGTCATTGTGTTAAGGCGTATTTTTAACCACATGTATAAACCGTAAGTTTCGGTTTGCAGGTGTTGTTTTGTTTTTGGGTGATTGATTTAAAGTCAAAATGGCCGTTTATCGGGGAATGGTTTTTAATTTGTGATCGGTTTTGCTTACATCGTGTTTATAATGAATCGCCAAAAATTTAAAAAACAGATTTAAAGGGATTATTTTTAATATGATTCTTGATAATTTAAACTTTTTATGCAACGATAATTTGTTTTTATAAAAAAATTTGGGTAATAATTTAATTTTATGAGGGAATAATAAAGATACTAAATTGCTAAAAACTAAGAACAAAACTATTTCGAAAATTTAACCAGTAAAAAGTACTTTATTACAATAAATATAAAAAAAATACTATGTTATTAAACTTCCTATAATATTACAAAGGTAACTTCCCCCGAGTCTGTTACCCAGGGGAAAGGAAGTTCCCAGTCCACCAGGGATGGTACGCCCCAGCTCCCGGTTGCCCGCCGCTGCTCATTTCGGCCGCAGAAGGAGGAGAGATCGCGAAACGATGCCAAACCCACACCGCACCAGCGGTGCGGCCCGAGTCCGGAAACAGGGAGGCGGGGCCAGGAAACCACCCCTCTTCCCCTCTCACTTGGCTGCAGGGACAGGGATGGCAGCGTTTACCTTTTTCCGTCCGCCACCTCCAAGGTGTCCCGTTTTCCGCCAGCTTGGAAGCCCCTCACCCGGCCTTACCCTCAGGGGGGTTCCTGATTCCCGCCTGCCCAAAGCGGGTCCGCCCCTCCACTCGACGCGAAAACCGTTCGGGGGACCCAAAAGTGTACTGTGTTTAGGGTGCAATTGGGCCAACTCTCGGCTCTACCAGGCTGTTCCATGAAGGATTTTGCCATTTCTTAGCAATGGGAGGGCGCCCAGGTCCGGTGGGGCCGATAATACTTTGGACCCAATAATGGATGACCGTGCCTAACTAGGACAGTCGTCGACGTCCGAAGGCCATATGTAATTTGTTTGGACTTCCTTTGGCTTCACTTTCCTTATTTTTAATTGTCATTGGCCAGAAAGGTTGAATATGTCAGGTGTTTTTTTTTTTCGGTATATTATGGTCCATGGCCTAATTGTTCAAATTATGCCAAAAAAATACTTAGTATTTAATGTGTGTATCGGCTGCACCTGATAGCTGATTTTGACAGGAAAAAATAAAAAAATATTATTGTTTTTTGTTTTTAAAGCAACAATTCATTATTAAAATGATAAACGTAAAAGGCGCTACTTCAAGAATTTTATATTGTTTATATAATTTCATCATTTTTGATCAGGAATAAAATAAATTTTATAAGTTATATTTAACTGTGGATAGATGCAGACGAATCTAATTTTCATGGAGGCGTCGCCGTCCATTGACCAGTGGAATCATTAGAAAAAGAATAAAACCTTTAGAATAAAAAGTTTAAATGAATGTAACACTTAAAGAATTGAGTTATGGTTCGGAACAAAAATGGTAACCATTATTAGCTAGACAAAATTGTTGTTCAAGATGACGGAATACAAATCATCATTATCCGTAATTATTTTTAGTTCATTTGTTGAATATTTTGTGTTAAAAAATAAACGGAAATTAATCATTAACCGATTTAGTTAGTACCTTTAAAATATGTTGCGATTATCAATCATACTTATAGCCTTACCGTAGTCACCCTTTTTATGTGTGATTAATCAAAAGAGATTGGATTAATGAATGTTTCATAATTTCGTTATTCTTTTTAAAGTAAAGACTACTGAACCCTTTTTAATATTAAAATATTTATAACATTTAATAGATCGATCTCCAATCAAGCATCTTCAATTCTTGCAACTTTGTTAATATGCAAATTTTTGGAAACCCTTTTTAAAATTTATTGTTTATAATTAGTATACGAAAGAACTTTAAAACAAGTTTAAACATGTAACGTACTTTTTTTTTTGAAGTTCTTGGAAAATTACTAAACTAGTTAAATAAAAAACAATAACTCAAGAGTAGAACAATGATCACAAAAGGCCTCTTGTTTGGTTTGTTTTTTTATAGATATGATGTATTTCACAGTTATTTTTAAGAGCTTGTTCGTAAGGATAAATATTTTAGTCTTAAATAACCTTTGATAATGCGCGTTTTGGTCTTCGTTATAATATGACACTCTTTTTTTAGGTATCGAAAAAAAAGGTAAACAAAAAAAAATGTTGAAAGCACTACTACTATTCCAAAGAGAATTCAATTTTAAATAAATTTAAAAACGGCAAAGATAAGATAATAGATTTCTGTTTTATGTTTATCGAAATAACCGTTGAATTATAAACAAAAAAGGATTATTATAGAGCTTTGCTTTTTTTAAAAAACAGACTATACAACAATTAAAAAATATAACTTTTATAAATTTAACAGGACTTTGCCAAGGAGAATTTTTTATCTATCTGCGTGGCTCTAAATTGAAACAAACATTAAAATGATCATTTCAAACAATACATTTTCAAACAAACTTATAAAGTAAATGTACACAGTTGAAAAATTTAAAAGAAAAAGCTTTGCATGATAAAACTTCTAAAAGAGAATTAGGAACTTGATGAGACGTAAAATTACGTGTTTTACGCTCTTTTATGTTGGATACGTATAGATTTTTTTTTCTTTGAGCGATTCTGTGATAAAATCAAACGTTAAGTTATTTTTAAGTATAATAACGACCTTCGAAAATCAAAACACCAGTGTAATCGAAAACAATATTAAAAAGCCTTTTTGACTTTGATAAAATATATTTTAATAATCATTACATCATCAAGAGGCATTACACTTTATTTGATGACTTGATTTGACCAATTGTGATCATTTTACATTTATCTCATTAACCTATTCATTCATCATCATCATCATTAGCAGCCCTTATCCGTCCACTGTTGGACATAGGCCTTTTTCAATGAACGCCAAGACGGCCGATTCCCTGCTACTTGCTGCCAACTTGAACCAGCTACTGCGTGGAGATCAGCATCCCACCTGTTCGGGGGTCGACCAACGCTCCGTCTTCCCAAACGCGGCCTCCACTCCAGAACCTTATTGGCCCATCGGCAATCGGTACTTCTTACTATATGGCCGGCCCACTACCATTCAACGAGCTAATCTTTTGAACTATGTCCGTGACCTTAGTTCTTTGACAGATAAATTCGTTACGAATTTTATCCGACAAAGAAACTCCAAGCATGGTGCGCTCCATAGCCCGTTGAGCTACGGCAAATTTGTGGACCAGTCCAACAGTCAGAGGCCACGTTTAGGCCCCGTAGGTCATCACGGGGAGTACGCATTGGTCAAAGACTTTCGTCTTTAAATTCTGCGGTATCGGTGACATGAGAATATGGTTTAGCTTCCTAAATGCTGTCCAGCCTAACTGAATCCTCCTATCAGCTTCCCTCTCGAAGGGGAAATGCCCCTTTGAAGGACGGAATCGAATACCTTTTGAAACACACTTAGAACAGGGTCCCCCCTGTCAGAAGTCTATATCCTAGGGCTTTAACTAGATCCTCACGCTGCTGCAGTATGCGAGTTAGACTAGCACGGGGATCGTTAAACCAGTAATTAGGTTAGGAGCCTGTGACGCGTACAATTTACGATAGAAGTCCTCTATCTCCGACAAGATCTCAGGCTTAGTAGAAACAGTCGAGCACAAACTGTTCCTGACCTTCGACAGATGGCTTCTTCCGAGCTTTTCCGCAAAAACCTTCGACCTTCTATTCTGCTCAATCGCTCTAGTTATTCGTTGCGTATTTGAGCAGCGAAAGTCTCGGTGTATAAGATTGCGGATCCGCTTTGAAAGAATTTTCACATCTGTCGAAGTGGTCTCCTTATGCTGCCGACGTTCCTCCATAAGATTGAGCGTCTCATCGGAGAGTTTGGACTTCTCGCCAGTACGCTTACTCCTACAAAACCTTTGACCCACATCCTTATGCAGTCACCACGGCATCGAGAGCCTCGTCAACTGCCATTGTGGTTTCCGATATGTTAAGGGCATCGAACCGGTTTTTAATTCCAGTTGGAATTTTCCGAGCCATGACGGTTTGCCGGAAGTTAGGTCGGAGAGTAGACCTCACTCAAGCGGACCCGCTCTCGCTGGAAATCTAAGTTCAGGGTGCCTCTCACCAGTCGGTGATCACTTCGGTTTTGAACCGATTGATCACAGAGACATCCCTGAATATGTGTTTCCGGTCCGTCATGATGAAGTATATCTCGTTCCTTGTCAGCAGTATGACTCTGCCATGTCCACTTCCTGTGAGGCCTCTTCTTAAAATATGAACTCATTAAGAAGAGCCCTTCCTTCTCGAGGAAGTTTACCAGCATCTGTCCCCTGTGATTTCAACTACCGACACCGTGGGGTCCTAAACACGATTCAATCCCTGTTGTACCTCACTTTGCCATTAAAATCCCCATGACAACGTTATAGTGGGTGTTATGTAAGGCCCGGGAGACATCCTCGTAAGTGGCTTCCACTTCGTCGTCAGGGCGTGTCGAAGGCGCGTACACCTGTATCACTTTGAGGGAATACCTCTTAGTGAGTTTAAGAACAATGTACGCTACCCTACTCGACACGCTCGAAACTACGACAATATTGTCAACGAGGGATTTATTGATAAGGAATCCCACGCCGCCTTGCGACGGATGGTCGCTCTCTCGGAAGTAGAAAAGGTGACCCGATGGCAAGGTTATGGTGTCCTCTCCCTGTCTTCGAACTTCATACAACCCTAAAACGTGCCACCGGATCTTGCCCAGTTCTACCTCTAGCTCGGCCAGGTGTTCGCCAAGTCTCAACGTTCGTCCATTATACGTAGCCAGTTCAAGTTTTTGCTGGTAGCAATCCATAACCCGGGGATTCTTCGCACCCCTTGTCCCACCGTTACCTTGGCCGCTACCGCGGCAAGGAATAGTGGAACTACCGGGAACTAGGGGCTGTTTTCCTTTTTTGGCGTTCATTGGAAAGAAAATGGTCATAATTGCCACGCTGAGCAGGCGGATTGGAAATTGACTAATTGCACTTGTACTACGGATCTATCTTACCCTCAGTAAGGCTGATCCGCCGTCAAGTAGTAAGTATCATTAACCTATTAATGATATGTTTTCTGCTTAACCTTAAAGTAAAACTGTCATAGTTTCAGTTACAACTACTGTTTTGATATATTGAATGTATAGATATTATCTATTGTTGGTTTTTCCAATTATTTAAAAAAATAAAGAAAGTTGTTGTAGTACACAGGACTATGATTTTAGTTTTTAATTAATTTAAAAAAAAACTACTTAAATAAATATTGCATATATTAAAATACTTTAGATTTAGATTAATAATTTATTCGAGTGACTTCACCAAGTGGAGCAGCTGACAAATATCAGTGTGTTCGTGATGCATTTGGTTTTGGTTGCTTTTAGTTAAAAAGGAACCTGACCGGCCTGAGGAGAGTAAGGCTGGCCATGGAGCAGGGTGCTCAAAGATGGCTGGAGAAGCCAGCTTCGGGTGCGCCTTAGAAGGTGCATCTAACAGGAAAGCGGCGGTAGACGCGATGCTCTCTCTGTCTTCTGCGGCCAAGGAGGAGTCGCGGGGAAAAAGGAGTGTCGGTTTTCCGCTTCTCTTATCCTCCGCGACGCGGCGGTGCTGCACCGCTGATGTGTGACAGTATTAAGATGCCGTGGGAGGTGGAGACATTTTGCATGGTATCTTCGATCTCTCCTCCAAAATGAAACTAGCAGTGGAGCTTAACATCGGGTTTTCATATTAATGGATGTGAAAGTATTACTTTTTTAATATGATCATTCAAAGACAGTTCGGCTGTCGTCGCATTCCGATAAAGGTCCGATTTTTTGCAGGAAAATAATTTCTTACGACATCTATAGACATAGTTAAAATACAATTATTTTTTTAAAGCCACATGAAAAGAAAACGCTTAATGCTTATTTTTGTATATCAAAAATATGTATAAAAGAGTTCAAATTTAAAAAGGTTATTCAAACTTTAGACATTAAGCTCGCTGCGTACATTATTTTGTGCAAATCAATAAATTAATATAAGCTTAGTGAGATTTTTGTAAGTAAATCGGAAAAATATTACAACATTCTAACAAATAAACAATGCCGCTACAGAGAATGTTTGAAATGCATATAAATTTCGTTCAGCAAAAAAATTATAACAGGTAACTTTTACAGTTCGGTTCCTTCTCTTAAAGCACATAAAAGCGTTTACGAAATGCAATCGCAAGAAAAAAATAATGTGGAGCAAAAGTTCCTCAGTTACATCTTCCCGCTTTTTCGTTTCGTATTTTCAATCTTTAATTGAAGAAAAATTTAGTCGAGCAGTAATGTCGTAATAATATTATCAATATTTTCCTTATTACATTTGTAGTTTTTTCTCTCATTTAAATAAATACTACAAATCGCTACGGTTTTACTTTACTTGTTTGATAAAGTTTTGATTAGCTTAAAAAATTGATAATTCCTAATTGTGATGTAATTTAAAGAAGTACGAGGCATTCTGTTACGTAATCAGGTGCAAATATGAAACACGTTAATACAAAACGTCATATCGTCTAAGCAAGATTATTTAGATAAAACGTGTTTCGTAAAATTATTGATATACTGGCAATGTGACGCCAGAGTGTTATAAAGTGAATTATATTTCAATTGTCGTATTACTTACAAAAATAAATAATACTTTAGAACGGTACAGTATGATTTAAAAATCAATACAAAACGAGCCCAAAAATATAATTATTCTGGTGGCCAAGTAACTACTACATACTAAATATAAATTACAGCCCTAAAATTTTATTTGCAGCACAATACTTAAAAAAAGCTAAAAGCAACCGTGGTCAATAAATAAATAAGATCTTTACCGTAAACTAAAAGCCGAAACTTAGGGCGAAAGAAGGGCTGGTATTGATAACGCAAATTATTAATAGCGCACCATAACATATTCTTGATAACAACAAAACAGGAAACGTCACGATTTAAAAGATAAATCAGTTTTCACACAAGCAATAATAGAAATTTTTAAAATTAAATAACGTATGTATTGTTTTTTAATTTAGGCAGTTGCATTAACATCCTATTTCTTATTAAAAACCACGAACATAATTTTTAATAATTAAAATTGTACAATATTTTTATTGTAATACTATTAATAGATTATTTGCGTATATTAGTCGTGAACATAATTTATTTGGTACATACTTCATAAACATAATTGCATTATTAAGAATTTGACAGAATTAAATAAAATTACTTTACGGATCTTAATTTTTATTAATTATTTTTTTTTAAAAAAGATTAAGATCTGGAAACCCCGCTTCAGCACTGGCAACAAGACGCATGACATCTCAGTCTACCCCGTGACCACGGCCGCTGGAAAGTGTTCAAAACGTCGGGAATTTAAAATGTAAAATAAACGCGATAAAATCCGTAAAGTAATTTTATTTAATAATGTATAATATTCGCGCAAGCAATAGAAATAATTAATTTGACAGAAGTTAGTTAAAAGTTTCAACCATTAAAAGTTAGTACGCGTGTCAGTTTCGTACCCCTGTACGAAAAGAATAATGCTACAAATTAAATCTCGCCAAGATCTGTTCTACATTGGTTTAATTAAATCATATTATTTAATATTTCTGTTTGTTTGCTATTTCTAAAAATCCAATACGGAAAACGTCAGTGTTAATTTATTTTTGCCTATAATTAATTCTTTTATTTACGCGATTTTTATACTTATTAAATCCATTAATTTACGGGTTTTTTCGCGTTAGTTATAAATATTTTTATTATTCCCGATGTTTCGGATTCTTTTACCATCCATGATCACAGGCATCATATACCACTGCCTGCCTTAGTCTGCCCGTGATCATGTTGGATTTTATTATAACCTTCTAATGCTAAACAGTAATAAATTCTACTATACTAAAACCAGCAGACAAATGAAATGTTTCGGACGCTTCTAAACTCCCATTTGTATATTAGTACCTGCACTGGAGGCTTTCACATATTACGTTCTTAAATATTACCCTTTAGTATAACTAAATATGTATGTGCTGCATCTGAATAAATATACAAATATTGTAAGTGATTTAAATTTAGGTACGGATCATTTACTTGCTTCTGAAAAAATATTATCTCTAATAATAAATCAAAATTTTATCATATAAAATAAATCTTGTAAATCACGCCGTTATGTCTTTATTTTAACTCGGTTGGACTCATCTAACAAGCCAGATTAGATAGCAATTAAAGATATAAAAGTCAGGTTATAAGATTAACATATATTAACATTTTTTGCATCAAATCTTAAAAAAAAAGAAGTGTGGTACTCGAGGACTGCCGCGGTAAAGCTATTGCATAGCATTTTGTATCAACTTATGCAATTATCATTTAATTTATTTATTTTATTCATGAAGTATTTTTTTTCTTTGATATTAATTCAAGTTACACTTTTTAAGCGTGGTGATCGAAAAGAAAACAAAGTTTTTTATTATTAAATAAATAAATAAAAAAAGTTAATATTGTTTAAAATATTTTTATTATTTTACAATACATGTGGGTTTTATTATCTTACAGTAGCTGTTGGTTATTCAGGAATATTTATCATTGAAACTAAAGGTTTATGTTAACTGAAATAAGAAACATAAGTTTGCGACTTAAAACCTTTAAATACCTGGAAAATATCGCGTCAATGATGCTCCCATATATTGTTGTGGTCTCTTGTGGATCATTATTCATTTTCAAATTCAATGTTTTTGATAGAAAAGTTGTCAACCGCTCTGATTTATATTTTCAAAACACTTTATAGACAAATTTTACAAGTACAGCTATTCACTGTTGTACATAAATACCTACTAGCGGGCCCTGCCACGCATTGCTGCGGCTAGAATTTACTTATTTTACATTGTAATAAACAATTTAAGGGCGGAAGATAAACGGATAAGACGATTTTTTATTAGATAAATGTCATTTGTAAAAAAACAATGACCTTGATAATGCTACCGTTACACCTAAAATCGATTGGATTTGAAGATAACGTGGACAGACTGAAGACGATTAATCAATATGTTTTTTCTGTTGATATTGTGCAAAATTCTATATAAAAGAGTTAATTTTAAAAATTGTTAATGTTTTTCTAATTCTTACTTTTCTATTAAATATGTTATAATTTGTACTGATACGGAGCACTCCCACCAAAAGCATAATTTTAACGTCGTTATTAAAAAACAAAGAACAAAAGTTGATTATATTCGTTGCAGGCATAAGGAAACAACTATCGCAAGAAATAATAAATAACGAATATACAGTACTTTCAATCGTAACCGCCATTGAATATGTCATAAAAATATTTCATTTATATAGGATACAACATCGCTTGTATTAATTTTGTTCTGTAAAAATGCATTTCTAATTTTAACATTTTATATTGTTGGCGCATGCTAGGACGCTACTATTATTATATTATTCATTACTTTTTTTTTATTGATGGCTTGGTATAAAATAACGGCGTTATAAAATTGCATTATTGTTTAAACAATAAATAAAAAATATTATAAAATTAACTCATCAAAATTAATAAATTTTTAGCAATTACTTTTTATTGTACCAATTCCCCTATTATCAATGAAAAGTTTATAATATTAAACCGCGCCATCTATTGACACACACAACGCAATCCATAGATATCGCCAAATGTCACAATCGTTTTGTAGCAAACATTTTGCAGTAAATAACAATAGAAAAATAAATTGTTATAAAACATTATTGCGATTATAAATTAAGATGTAAGCTATTCTATTTTTTAAGTTGGATTAAACTGCACATGGTGGGCAACTATATTTTAAAATCGGTTCATTATTTTAGGAGTTCATCCGGGGCAAACATCGTGACACGATATTTATATATATTAAGATATACTTTCTCATAAATAGCTGCTTATGTATTCGTCCGATTTTGGAGCAGCTCATCTCCAATCGTGCGAGTTTCATAGAGTCGTTCAATACGTCTAATCGCACACAACGCCGTGTCGAAGACTGCCGAACTGAAACGACGTTAGACGATGCACGGCCTTCAAGCCACACCTCCTTGCCCGTCGGGGTGGGGAGCGTGAGGTTTTTTCGTTACGGAATTTCTAGATTCGGTCACCACGCTCAAAGCCCACGATAGAAGCTATGCAATAGCTTAAAAACAATAAAATAATAATGTTCTCTTCATGAAATGGAGCGAACTCTTTTAATTTACTAGTTTTTTTAACGTTTATTTGCATTGCTTTAAACATAAAAATCGAGTTAATATAAAAGTTTTTTATTAAATTATATTGGTTTGACCTATTCAAATTTTCTAATATATAATATACTAAAATAAATAATTAAAAACCACAATGCATATTGTTACATAACAAATACGCTATAGAAGTTATATGTTATAGAAGATAAATAACGCTAGATTATTTATCTTCTATAACAGCTTTGTTGTGATTTTGTGATTAATGATATCGTTTAATTCGAAACATTACGCATTTGTAAATGATTAAAAGCTTTAACTTAATAAGTGTGGGTTAATAAATCCTATTTCAGTAACGGTGCATAGTTTCCGAGAGCTGTTCTGATCCCGTGGAACGACTGAATGGCGCCACTCGAGTGAGTGCCGGTGGGGCCGAACAAGCGCCAGTGGCGAAGTCTGATTGCTGCGATTTGTGCTAATGGCTGCCGCCGGCAACAAAGACTCTGTGAATAACGGTGCACTTCGAACTTAGACTTGGATCCTTAGTTAACGATGAAATTGGTACTGGCATAGAATTCAAAAAATACATTTCAGAAAATTTTTATTACTATATAAATATATCATGATGAGAAAACATGTCAGAAAGTAAAATAAATTGTTTAATGAAATGTCTTATACTTGAAAACTTAAGTAAGTTGCATACTATACAAACATACTAATAGAAATTAAGATAACTTTAACACTTTGCCATGATATTATTTGCCAAGAGTATCTATCTCTACCATATAAGATTTAATATTACCATTTACGTCCGTAACTCCTCTAATGTACTTTGAAATAAGTCGATTAATAACTAAAGATACAAATAGTACCTACCTTGTTTTTTTTTAATAAACACTATCTTAGTTATTTAGTTTAATCACATTGACTCATCGTGTAAATAACAACGCAATTTTATTTTCTAAGCTGACATTCGTATCATAAAACAACTCTACTCGGTATTCAAAGTTATTCATAATTTTTGGATACCAGCAGGCAAAAACTTATTGCGAATTTTACTTCGAGAGCATTTGCATTTTAGCACCTGCTGCTGTGGCTTTCGAATGGTTTCATTATATTCGGTAGCCCATCACATTCGTACATCTAAATAGAGGATGAATATAAATGTGCCGTTTTAAAAATGCAGTGGCCGTGCTTTGGATGCTAATATAATTACAGAGCATGTTCAATGTGAAAAATAAATGTCACCACACCTTACAGATTCACTCTATAATATAGGAGCTTGAAATTGTAAACAAAATTTAATCGAATTATTAAAAGAAGGCGTTACGCAATACTTTTCTTATAGTAGACCGCATACGAAAACGCATATTTTATTTGAATGTGTGTCTGGTCATGTGATGTCATTCTTTAATTTCACCATAATCATCATCAGGTTGTGTTAGTCCACTGCTGGACATAGGCATCCCCTAATGCTCGCCTTCTCCATAAGGAGGTTTTTAGACCGTATTGTACCACACTGGTCCAATGCGGCTTCATCATCATACTCTCGAATCATCTTACTTTTTTGACAATTGGATGATTGGCCCATATCGCCGTAACGAACCCGAAAACAACGATAACAATTTTATTAGACAATTATTAAATAATTCAATATATTTTGTTTAAAGTCCCACCCACGCCCTCCGGTTTATAAAGCAATATTGCAGTTTATATAGCCGATATTGGTAGGCAAAAAATAGCGGAAAAAATAGTGGTTTTTAAAGGTAAGTATACTAAGTATCTACACACATAATTTCATCGTCTTATGTTTAACAAAGACGAAATCACATATAAACTTTCATCCCCCATTTCAACCTTTTCAACGACATTTATTGCAATACTTATTTGTTTATGTTCTTTCTTGGAATCTATTCTAGGTATCTAACAAACTTAATTAAATGGTCTAAATGGTTTAGAGGGTAAAGACGGATAGACAGGACTTTTAGACAGATAGATAAACAGAGTAACTTTCGCATTTATATAGACAGAGTAAATTGACGGGAATATTGATAAAAAATTATAGTCTCGTAGCCGTTAGCAAATGTAATTAGCAATTGAGCATATATATACCGTTTTATATATTTAGCCAGATGTATCTTATTATTTTCAAAACTTATACACTAAATCAGTCAACAGTTCAAAGTTTAAAAATAGAAAAATGAAAAAAAACTGGTCTCGGCATTTATCCATATTTTAGGTAATGAGAGTAAAGAAAGAGAGATTACTTATAAATATGTGTCCGCGGACAAAAGTGCCTACATAAGATATAACTGACTTCAAAATCACAACGTTTATATAATTGTTTTGTCACACTCGGCAAAGCCCCTTAAAAATGAAGTGTAACTCCGAATAATTCAATATTTATTTTATATTATATTTGTAATTTGACCTTTGCCCAAGAAAACTATTTTTTATAATAATGTGAGATAAATCATTTCGTAAAAATATGTACTGTACTCATGTACACTCAGCTTGGTAAGCGACTTAAACATTATTGTAATGCATCGTAGTATTGTTATAGATACGATTAACTTATAGCCAATAATTTATAAAGATATGTGTGAATTAGTCATAATATAATAAAAACTGTCATTTATTTAGAAAAAGAAACTGTCGTTTGAGAGCAATTTCAGCGTGTGTGCTGTTAACCATACAAATGTATAATGTGTCATCATCATTATCACTCATCATTAATACTCTCACCAGGCCAGCTAAAACGAAATAATTGATAATAGTAATTGTTCTTAGTAGATAGATATTTACTTCTGGCACATAGTTGTCGATGGACTTATATGGACCTAATACAGGGTGGCCTATTAGTCCTTTGAAAAGTAAAATTTGAATAAAACGAACAGGGCGCGCGTGAGCGGTGCAGGAATCGGGGGGAGTAGCTTCGGTTTCTGGGAATTTAGTCGCGATGGAGCGTTTTACCACAGCGGACCGTGCGTTTTGTGTGCGCGAGTTTTATAAAAACGACAATTCGGCAACCGTTGTGCGGCGTAAATTTCGAGAACACAAAGGTTTACACAACTTTGACGACACTCCAACTCTTCAAACGATTAAGAACTGGGTTGCTAAGTTCAAGGAGACCGGTTCGACGTTAGATAAACCGCGGTCGGGTCGAACAAGGACGTCACGTACGGAACAAAACATAGACACAGTGACACAGTCTATTCGCGAAAATCCGACACAGTCAACTCGTAAGCGCGCCAGAGCATTAAACGTATCCAGGACATCGTTACAACGGATTTTTAAGAAAGATTTACATATGCACCCTTACGAAATTCAGTTGGTTCAAGAATTAAAGGAAACTGACGGTATTCAAAGACAAAATTATGGGAATGAAATGTTAAATCGGTTTATTTCCTTCAATAACATAATGTGCTCTGACGAGGCTCATTTCCATCTTAACGGGCATGTTAGTAAAGAAAATTGCCGCTATTGGAGCCCCATTAATCCAAAACTTAAGCATCAGAAGCCCTTACATAGTCCGAAAGTGACTGTTTGGGCCGCTATGGCAGCCCATGGTATCCTAGGGCCTTACTACTTTGAGGATGGCAGAGGGCGCGCAGTTACTGTTACGTCGGAGCGATATGTGGCTGTGATCGAAGAGTTTTTCATAACAGGATTGCAAAACTTTTCAGGCTTTAATGCCAGGACGTGGTTTCAACAGGATGGGGCCACTTCTCACACCTCTAACACTGCTATGCCCGTTATCCGTCAACCTTTTCCAGGCAAAGTGATCTCTAAGAGAGGGGACATTTCCTGGCCTCCACGTAGTCCAGATCTGACCCCGATGGATTTGTTTTTGTGGGGCTACCTTAAGGCTAAAGTATACGACACAAACCCGCGGTCAATTGAGGCCCTAAAAGAAAACATCCGCAGAGAAATGACAAGCATTTCAGCAGTGAAGTGCCGCGCAGTCATCGACAATTTTAGACGTCGTTTGCAAGAGTAGCGTGATCGCAACGGATTACATTTAGAAGATGTTATTTTCAAAAAATAATTCCCGTTTTTGAAGCTTTTTTTGTAAATAAAAATTTAATTCATAATGCAATTAGTTTTATTTTAATATTTTTTTTTCATATCAAAGGACTTATAGGCCACCCTGCATAAAAATGAAATTGAAAAATTATGTACTATTATATCTTGAATTGGTTGTTATTTAATATATTAATACGTTTAAAATTTCGTCTTAAAATATTTAATCAACGTGGAATTAACAATTTTATTCAAAAACCTACACGATTTCACTAACAACGTCGTAGTTAACATTACCCTTTACAATGCTTTGTTACGTTTTTAATATGTATATATAAAATTAATTTGTATTTATTTGCTTACTTATTCTTAGTTGTTGTAATTGTTGCCTATTCAAGACGTAAAAATAAATTGATGTGAATTGTTTTTGTCTCAGTTTTAACTGGCTTTTTTGATTTATAACCTCATGTTTGTAATTTACGACTACGTATTTTTATATGTTTCAACACTACATAGTATAAACTATAGTTGCTTTCGCTGTCTGTCCGTCCCTTTGTATTTTTTAAAAGATAAATTGATTTAAGAGAATAGAGATAAGTAAAATACTAAAAAAAAAGTCTGATAAATTTTATAGTATCTTACGAGATGTCGTTTGAAACAAATTTTTCCATTTACATTGCAAAACCTACGTAGAAAATTCAAAATAATGTACTATAGTATTGCACACCTTACAAATATTAACAAAAAAGTCCACGGTGTTGCATTTCTATCACTAAAGGATAACCCAGAGCAAGTGTCAAAATGCGCACTCGACCTTCTGACTTCGTACTTGAGCCATCGAACTCAGAGAGTTGACGTGAACGGCAAGAGATCTCCAGGACGCAGGTAGGTATGGAGTCCCACAGGATCTATTTTGGGGCCTTTTCTCTTCCTGGTCTATATTAATGACCTACCACACAGGTTGAGAACAATAACGAGATTGTATTATTTGCTGATGATACTTCTTTAATATTTAGAATAAAATGACGTAACTTGCAAAATGACGATGTAAATAATACCCTCTCAAAAGTAAAATACTGGTTTAGTGCAAATAATTTTTGTTAAACAAAAATAAAACTAAATGTATAAGGTTTATAACTCCTAATGTTCCTCAAGCTGGGTGTGATGTGGTCGTAGATGGAGAAGCGCTAGACCACGTACATTGCACTGTATTTCTCGGCATCACAATAGATTCTAAACTGCAATGGGGCCCTCATATTCATAGACTGGCGAGTAAACTTAGCTCAGCGGCTTATGCAGTCAAAAAAATTAGACAATTAACCGATGTTGAGACAGCCCGTTTAGTATATTTTAGTTATTTTCACAGTATAATGTCTTATGGCATTCTACTGTGGGGAAACGCGGCTGATATTAATACTATTTTCATAATTCAAAAAGAGCGATTCGAGCAGTCTATAACTTGGGCCCCAAAGAATCGCTGAGAAAAATATTTACAGAAATCAATGTAATGACTGTTTTTCTCAATACATATTTGAAAATATTATGTATGTTCATAAACATAAAAATGATTTTGTAAAATATTGTGACACACATAATATAAATACTAGGAATAAGCATAATTATGTTCTTACAAAAACTAGGCTCCGAAGAACAATGAAATCCTTCATGGGACAATGTATACTCTTCTACAATAAAATACCAGAAAACGTTCAGCTTTTATCTGTAAATAAATTAAAAAAGTTGTACGTTCCTTACGTTTGTGTGTTAAAGGATATTATTGTTGTAATGACTACTTAATAGATAACACACCTGGTAATGAACTGTTCGCTCCAGGCTATTTCAAAGTAGTAAAATGTAAGGTTTTATGTAAAAGTTTTGTAAAATTTATTGAAGAAAAAGGAAAAAGAAAAAGTCCCGCTGAGTTTCTTACGCCGGTTCTTCTCAGGTCAGAGGCTTCCATTTCCGAACCGGTGGTAGATTATTTGACAATCAATAAGAAAGTGTAATGCTTCCATATTGAATAAAGATATTTGACTTTGACTTTGACTTTGTCAACCATTTTAATTCTTCACAGTATACGTGAAAAAAGTTGTAAGCTTTGCTCTATAGCAGGTAGGTTATCCTTGAACCTTGTGTGTCTCTTTTTTTGGAAAGTCAGTCAAGTTCAGTCAAATCATTCTACAGATAATATTAAATTATTGTTGCATAAAATATTGAACCTATGATGTTTAAACTACGTCTAATCATGAATTGCTTATGCTCGTACTTTCTACATCCAAAGTCGTAATTTTTACATATTTTTTAGCGTATCGATTAATTTTGTAAACACAAAATTCATTTATAAAAATAATTAAAACCTACATTAAAAAAGGATTTTTTTTTAAATTACGCATTATAAAAATTTACTTTTCTGTATTTTCTATGGTTTTATAATATTCTTATTTTATCTTAGTATTGATCTATTTTTCGCTCATATTATTGGAGAAATGATATCAAAATGACTATTGAAGTTGCGACTCGTGACCTCAACACAATCAATTTGTAACAAAAGCTGGATAACAAATTGAAGCGACGAGCTGGCGCCTGAACGAAGGTTATAACATGAAATTATATCGCGCTAATTTATCAAAGGGTGGATTTTTATTACGACATATATATGAAGATATTAAATAATTAATATAGTGAATAATAAACGACTACAAAAAGTTTTTGTTATACGTATAAGTTTTTAAAAATTAACGGTATTTATGAAAATCTGTACCTTTATAACATGATTCATTCGACAAATTACCTAAATTTCGTAAATAATGTAATTTCAAAAAGCTCGGCAGTGCCTAAATTAAATAAATAATTTTTGACTGTGAATAAATAATTTATTCGACTTGTACTCAACATGTATTTAAACTACTGGTTACAAATTAAAGGGTTTAATCTGATTGAAAGGAATTTGTTTATTTTTAATTGTTAGGATTTGATATCACTTCCAATTTAATTTCGAAGCGGGCAAATTTAACATGTTGAATTTTAATTATTTCTTTTGTTTACGCGAAAACTATACATTATTAAATAAAATGACTTTACGGATTTCATCGCGCGTTAATTTTATTTAATAATGTTGAATTTTATAAAACAGTAGTTTGCCTAAAATGTTGTGTGACACGTCTTTGTTCATTTAATTAGATCTTTTTATTTTACCTTTGTGAGTGACTATTTTTTAAAAAATCACTTACAAAGGTTATAGTATATATGTACAAATTAATATTAATTACAAACATTATTACTACGTGTTAGCTATCTGCAAATAATGGTTGTGAGATGCATAATTTAAATTTGATATGCCGTTGTATCGTGTCTGGTCTGGTTAAACGAACAGCAAATAAAATAATACACTTACATTTTAATACATCAGGGTCCACCTGCATCTGAAACTGATTCTCCTGTTATCTGCTCTTGTATTCTTTTATATCAGATTAAAACCATATTATCATGATATTACCTGAAGACTCCAGTGACAATATTTCAAAGAAAAATAGATCTTTATTTGACCTGAATGCTTTTGTGAATATGAGGTACTTTATTTTATGAACTGTAAAAATGTAACCAATAATTTAAACATGTATGTCTCGATATTAATTTATAAAAGCACATCTGTTTGCGTTTAGATTTTAATGAGTAAATTTGAGTCTCAAGTATCTCGAAATGAATCTCTAGTAGAAATATTGTTACATGCATCATCAGCCTGTGTTAGTCTACTGTTGGACATTGGCCTTCCTTTATACACCCCTATCCATTAGAGGGTTTTGGCTGTATACCACCACGCTGGTCAAATGCGGGTTGGTGGGTAAACCAACTTTTTACATGCCCATCCGACGCGTGGGTTATCTTACTTGTCAGACAATTGTGTGATCGGCCCCAATTAGGCCAAATGAAAATTTATTGCGTCTCCGCAGGATTCGAACCCACGACCTCCGGTTTCTAAAGCACACGCCCATACCACTAGGCTACGGAGGCAGTTGTTGAAAATATTGTTAAATAGTTGTAATAAAATCTTTGTTTAACTTACAAAGTTAACATACTCTATATAATATAAATATAGAGTATATTAACTTTTTTAGTCCCATTGGTTTTTCCTTAACACAAATAGATTTAAATAAATTATATATACACACATTCTTTTTAAATATGGTAAATAGAATACAGCAAATGTTTCCTAAAATGTTGAAAGGTATTTTGAATAGGGTATTGCTATAGCCAAAAACTTTGTAATATACTAACATTTAGACATAAGGGCGAAAAGATTCACTAAAAGCCAATTTTGTAAAACTTGTTTACACAGTTATTGGCACATTCCGCAAGACCCTATTTTGCTATAGCTTGTTACTCCATTCAAGCGATTAAACGTACGTTCAATGTAGCGTGCCCATAATTTTGGTTTTCCAGCTGAGTTCACCGCAAGTAATAACCCTTGATAAGCCATGGAACAGTAGATTTTGTGAGTAATACTAGTCGGTGCATGCAACTATGTCCGTCTTATATTTGATTTGTTGGACAAGAATCAAGTACGAACAATTGGTTTGTATTACTTACGTAAATTGGTCAAAGATAGTAACTATAAGGCTTTTTGTATTGTTAATGAAATATAATAGAATTAATTTTTAAGGTAGGTTTGCGATATTACCATACTGCTACTAAAGTTTTATAACAAGACCTTTTTTGGAAAATATAATGGCATATAGAGATATAATAATTTAAACTTTTGGACAAGAATTTTAATCTTAAAAACCATATTATGATTTACCAATTATGAGAGTCCAACTCAGTGGTAAAACCTGCTAGTGAAATATAAAAGTATTATTTAAATATTACATTACTATTTCAGTTACAGCAACTAGACGCCTTAAGTTACTTTTGCCTTTTCCATGAATATAACAGCTGGAAAATACTCATAGCAGTGGAAGTTAAAACGTAATTAAATACGAGAAAGTCCTTAAAATATTATTATTAGTATATAATGATTTACATCAAAATAATTATCCTAACTTCAGGACAAAATTAATAATTATTTTTAAAATATTAATAGAAAATACATTTTGTTTTCTTTAGGCATAAATCATGTGCTTATAACAGAAAAAAATGCCCTTTTGAACTCAAATTAAGCAGTTACTAATTATATACAATGAGGGTATTACAACGTTTAATTATATATAAATTGATTTTATATAAAATATTGATGATTACAAAAAAAGAAGTGTAGGACAATCATAAATTTAATTAATTACAATACGCAATGGGCATGTAAAAAGTCGGTCGCATTGGACCAGCGTGGTGGGATACGGTCCAAAAAACCCTCTAATGGATAGATGTGTTAGGGGAGGCCTATGTCCAGCAGTGGACTATAACAGGCTGATGATGATGAAGATGATGACAATACGCAAATCCAAAAGTTAAAAATATGACGCAAATAGAGAATAACCTAGATCTGAATTAAGAAAAAAATCATGGTAGGAACTAAATAAAGTTGCTACTTAAATCATGTGACGAACAGTAATGACTTACAGTTTCGTGAAATGTTTCTTTTCCGGAACAGATACTATGGAACATGAACACAATGAACCCCGCTCAAATAGGCGTCGACATCCTTTCATAACTTGCTACGCAGGTCTCTATTGTTCTAAAACTGATAGTAGTCAAACAAGACGTATACACATTTTACCCGTCAGTTGAATTCGTGTTTTCATGAAAAATTGAAAAGAAATGCCTGCAAACTTTAACGACACTGCTGTTTTGACACTTTAATGCTTTTTTTCAAAACACAAATTTGTAAATTGGACAAAAGAATAATGAATTCATACAGAAATGTTTTGTTTATCGGACTTACGGCTAATGTATTTAATAAATTACAGAAACCAATAAAAATTGTTGAATCAGTGTTCCTAAGGCAAGGATATTCCAATAACACCGGTGATACTAGTATTGCCAATGTCTATGGGTGACCACTTTCCATCAGGTGGCCCGACTGCTCGTCTGCCTACGTCAGCAATAATGAAAAAAAAAATAACAGTTTCTCTATTATTTAGTGTCCCGCCCTGACCTGATTAAAGTAAGCTATAAAAGACGTGAAAGTAACACATTGGAACGGGACTTTTGACAAGGGTTATTTTAGTCACGATTGCGTGAAACATTTCTATTTTACATACTAATTTTATAAACATAGATATAAGTCTAACAAATAAATGCAGCAATGTCAATTTATGGTATGATTTTTTATTATTTCAATAGAATACGTTCTCTCACTTATTTTGTTAGCACATACTAATATGAGGGAAGTTTCATGTCTTGATGATATCTTAGATAATAATATTTGACTTTGCATAACTAGTGTACAAAGCAATATTTGAGATCCTCTTAGCAGCACTGTTAACTTTAGTCTGACTGGCGCCAAGATATAAACAACCTAATACGTACCCAAATCGTGAACATAATTATGTATGTATTAAGAGGTAACTAATCAAAGAACATATCTTTATTGAAATAATTGAAAATGGTCGAATTTTCCTCAATAAACTCCACGAGATTCGACCGCAGCACGTACGCGTATAAACGTTAAGTGCCAATTCGCCAAACTATGTTTAGTTTGCCAAATTTATGTAAAATTGAGTATTCAGCCTTTGCTGTGAAATATAACAAAGCCCAATGACGAACAGAATTGATCTTGATAATGTTACCGTAATTGAGTATGTATTTGTGTTATTATCATTACCGAAGTCGATAACAACAGTTCTTCTGAGAACGGCATACGCCAGTAGAGTTTGATTTAAAAAAAAAGATAGACAAGGCTTGCATAATAGCGTATTCTATAATAATGTCAAAATATTGAAGTGGTGGTCTGCATTTATGTGGCGGAAATCTTTCAAGCCACTCCTTGTAAACACTTGCTTTATTTAATTAGTGACGATTTCTTTGAGATCACGAAGATTCCATTATTTACTCGTGTAATGTACGAGTTAAATTATTACTTTGATACTAAATTAAAGCTCAAGCCCTGTTTAATTTTGTTTCGTTTAAAATGGCGTAGCCTTTTACCAACCTAAAAAAACAGCATTGAATTGAAAACTGCCCCGTAGAACCTCATAATATACTTCTTTTCAATCACTGTAAGTTGAATTAGAAAAGGTTAGGAATGAAAATAAATTGAAAGTATTTTTTATTTATTTATTTAAATGGTTTAGTAATCATCAAAATTCTGGAAATGAGTTTTATGAAACAAAAATATAATTTGTTTCTGTAACCTTTTGTATTTAACTAACAAAATATGTAGCCTAGTAACAAATGGCCATAGAGCATAACGTTTACGAGATATAAATTATGAGCCCTGAGTCCTATTCAAAATAGGAGCATCCTTTGTTTTATTTATTGAAAATTTTTTTTAATAATTTAGCACCCTTCTAGATATTGAGTGCGCGTGAATAAAATGTCTGACACTTTTCAAAATTGTTTAAAATAGAATCAAAAACCTTTTTAACTAGAAAAATATATAAAACATTTAAAATTTTAAGTATGAGTTTTATACTCGTACTTTAAATTGTAGTAGTTATAAAAGAGATATATAAAGTGTAGAAAAGAATTTAGAACTAGTTTTTCTGATTTACTAATCTGTTTTGTCAATTACTTTTGTAATTACGTCTATTATTTTAATATTTATAAAATAGCTTTTCCAATTTTTTTAGTTTAATTTCGTTTGGTATATATTGCAGTAAAATATTAATGTGATAATTAATGACATGAATATTGTGTTTATTATATATTTAATATTAGAATAGTTGCCTCTTACCATATAGACAACTACATAAATTTGATCTATCTTGTCTATTAAGCCAGTATTAACAAGATAAATAGACAATAGCTTCTAGATTTTTAACGACTCGCGGTTTTTTTTAAACTTGTTTTATACAAATCTCTAAATTTACAATTTTCATCTACTAAAATAAATAGTCCAAATAGACTTAATATTAGAATAATAAATAAATAGTTGCGCCAGGTATTTTACACTATTTTTAAAATACACTTACGATGCACAAATTATTTCTGATTGAACAGTTTTAACTGGCTTTCTCAGATATTAATGTTTAGATTAGATGTATAATGTATAAAAAGGATGCTGCCCTTTATTTTGGAACCTTTCTTTTGTTTTAACGTACAAGGTAAAGAAAAAGTTACAAAACAAAGCCAGCTTCTCACTATTAAACGTAATATACAGTGTTAGGTTAGATGCATAGGCGCTTGAGTGAAGTTTATTGGTGACCTCATCCCGCTTAGAACGTGGCAATCTTAAGTTTAGAACTTACATAAAGAATTCACAAACTTGAAACACAATTCTGTCCTACGTTTCCACTATTTACAGTACAGTTAAGCAACTATTATGTGTTGAATAGTTGTGACTCTATTAATGACATGAAACATTACTTATAGTTATGAATCAACTTGCTTAAAAATTCACTAGCTTTTATTACAATGCCTTCGTAACTATATCTACTGTCACTAACGCACTGTAGGAAACGTACATACCATGAAGATCTTTATTCTAACTTCACATTTTCAAGTTTTTTTACACAAGTAGCGACCCCCTGGCTGATGATGATGATAATGATGATACATATAAACCTTCATATTAATTATATCTTTAGTATTGAATGCATCATAAAGCACCTCCTTATATAATGCCATTTTCCTTCATTATTTGAATTATTGCATTAATATAAAACCTGACACAATGAATTTTAATTATAAATGCTTTATCTAAGCTAAAATCACCTAACATCAGCAAAGTTTTTTTGCCGATGGGTAAACTAATATAACCTTTTAACTTGTAAACTTTATATTAAATTCACGTAATTTTTCACATTAATTATTTATTCATAAAACTGATAAAAATTAAAATAAAACCGCCATATGACGAAACTCGATAAAACTTGCAAGCAGACAACATTAAATAGTATAAACAGTAAGATAACATTAACGTATAGTAAAGTTTACCTAACGTGAGTAAATATTTGCATAAATATAGTTACTTTTTAATATTCTATTTATTTCAAGTTATATTAAAAGACTGTAAATATACCCCTGGTTTGGATTGGCTTTGAGTACATTATCACAGATTCTCATACATTTAGAGCCTTAAACGGTTGAGAATAATCGAAGCGATTAAATCGTTCATCTTATATATTGCGTCCGACTAAGCAAAGCCTCTAACTCAGGTATGTTCCATTAGTTTCGAAAAAGATTGCGAAAAATTTGAGTGTTTATTATACCGTATTATATCTAATTTTTTATTTATCTACAAATGTAGGCTATTTATATAAACAAAAAGTAAATAAACTTTACATAATATCACTATTACTATCTATTTATGAAGATAAAATATGTTTTATGTATAATACACCAAAAAGTTTTTCAAAGTCAGAGTCAAAGTCAAATGAGCACTTATGAACGTCAAAAGTTTTAATTTACCACCAGTTCACAAACTCAGACCCGTCTAGAGAAGAACCGGCGTGAAACTCTGCGATCTTTTTTTTTTAAATTAATATTTACAAAATTTGACCAAACATTTTTTTTTAAGTTACCAGGGGATTTTAAAGCGCAAAATATAAACCATTTCCACACATCTTGGTCCTCGATATAATTTATAACAGAATAGTATGCTTTTTTTTAAGCGTTGTTTTGACAACTTTACGAAAGCTCGAATCATTCAGCTGCGTTTGGCAGGCATTTAATTTATTATACATTCTTATACTATTATAAATGCAAGATTTTTTGGTTCGGGTCAGTCTAAAAATCCGGCAACTTGCAAAGAGTAAAACGTAAGTATTTGGTTTTGTTCGCGTAAAGTACCAAGTTATTGAACGCAAACCAGTTGGACACAATATCAATTGCCCTATTTGGTATCTCAATGTTATGGTCATTTCTTTTTACCCTTAGAGTAGAAATTATCACCAAAAGGATAACTTCGGACAGTTCTCCACTACCAGAAGCAAGTCATTTATATGACAGGAATGAAAAGGTCCCAAATTGATCCTTGAGAACACCCATCTGCACAAGGGGTCAGATGACAGAGTGTCATTACGTTTACATATTGTTTTCTTTGCGTAGTCAAGAAGATAGTAAATCAAGGCCAAACCCGCGTACACCAATACTTTAGCTTATTGATTATTGTTGTTGGTCACATGGTCAAAAGCCTTGGAAAAATCACAGAAGATTCAATAGAATCACAACGATCCTCCATGCCCGTGAACAGAGAAACTTTATACCAGCATTTACTGTTGATCTACCTCTGGTAAAGAATTGTGATCAATTAAAATATCATATTGGAAAAAGTACTAAAGTTGTTCCTAACATAATTTTTTCGAAAAATTTACTAAGTGCTGAAAAGTATAGAGATTGGTCTATAATTTTCAATAATTAACTTACAACCCGATTTAAAGGAGTGGGAATCTACGGGTACTTAGCGATGCATTATATATTATGGCCAATAGGGATATAAATATTTTTATACAATAATTAAATTTATTGCCCATGTTGTAAACCCACAAGTATTCTTTTTCTTTTTATTTATTTTTATTAAATGCCTTCCACTATATCTATAGAGCTAACATTACAAAATTTATATCAGAAACATTGTCTATCAATTGTTTTAGTGTGATAAGGCTGAATCAGCAGTAGAATTTAAGTGTTTTGTAGTGTCATGAGCTATATTTGTAACGTAATTTTGGAACTCATTAGCTACTTCAGCCTTGTATATTTAGTTCTAGGTCATTCTACTGTTTCGTGTTTCCACCTGTTTCCATATTTATAATTTGCCAGGTAGTCTTGATTTTGTTAGAAGATGACTTTTATTTTTTGATTCAAATACATTGCCTTAGCCATCAAACAAACTTGTTTAAATATTTTTGAGTATGTTCTCACATAGTTATGGAATTTTACATTAGATGTTAATGATTTTTGATCGTATAATAGATATAAATAATCCCTGCTATGCTGTTTAATAAATGAGATAAAATTTTAAAATTCATATCGTACATTTATATCCTAGCTCAGTTACCGTAGCTCTGTGGTATGTTACTGCGCTTTAGAAACCGTAGTTCATGGTTTCAAATCCTGCGGGGACGCAACAAATTGTCGTAGTTTGTATCCTAGCTGTTTAGGGAAATCCGGACTGAACACCTGATTGCCTCAAAGTAAGTTAATCTATGCGGCGGATGGGCTAATGTCTCCCTAACACTGATCTTTAATCGTACAGAAAGCAAAATAATTTTTTTTAAAAGAACTTTGCGCCCAGTAAAAAAAGGAAAGTGAGATTTTGTGTGGTCGTAATAAAAACATTACGTTGGAGACTAGCACGATAAGCTTGACTTTTACACTCCTTGCCAAGCCACCACACGCTCCTTTGCCATGAGATGTAGCAAAAAAAGTCAAATCAGCATCAACGTCAAAATAATTTTTATGATTAACTAAATTGGCAAAATTATATTTATTTTTATATTGTGAAGCGGCTCCATCAGAAAAATACTTGATCTTTTTAATTTTATCGGCACCAAATTTAGTTTTTAAAAATTCTATCAATTTAGTATTAAATAAATGTACCGAACTTGCATCGTGACTAACTTTTTCTGATATGACAACAAAATTCTCATACTTCATTTCTCCATTTACTTTATAATAAACTACATAAGGGTGAAGTGTAACCTGATCATTGGACCAATGGTGTGATTGATACTACAAAGTCCCCATCATCAACAGATTCTTTTTGTTTGGAGAAATAAGACGCTTGAGACTTAGCCACAAAATCATGCTTTAACAGCTCGGACAATTTTTTCTCAACTCAGCCAAAAAATCATCCTCTTAATACGTAGCTTCAACAATTTCAGTTCTGCAAAATTTTAAAAGAATGTATTTAATAATAAGCTGTGTATAAAAATCAATCATTAGACAAATCGGTAAAATTAAATTATTTATATTGACCCCATTTCCTTACCTGTCGGTACGTTTCCATTAACTGAACGATATGTCTTTGTGGCTTTCAATTATTAATTTTAACTTATCAATAACAGCATTAACTTTAGTAAAATCAACACCTTTTTTTTCAGTTCATTTTCTAATCTATGTAATTGTAATTTTACATTTTGGTGATTTTTGCATTCACATACATTACGTGTTGCGCCTTTTCCAGCAGAAATAATTTGCCTCGGTCTTAAAGTTTGAAATTTCGTCTGCCCAATTTTTCATAAGGAAACTTTTTTTTTAATTTTTTACATAAATCATGTATATTAAATAGTAAAGTCTCTTTTGTTTCTGTGTTTTTTACATTTCCATAACCATAACATAATCTTTCATTTCAGCTAGCATCATCGTAAATAAAATTTTTCACGCTATCAAGTGTTGAATTTTCCAGACGTTTTACCTCTTTTTAGAGTCGGCTGTGACGCAAATCCCGATTTTTTTTCTAATATTTTTAGCAGCTTGTACCATTCTCCTTAAAACATTGAACTCACGTTGTATCATTTGATAGACCAATCCAGCGGAAGAGTGGTCAAACTTGGATTTTCTCGGGTCTACTAGTTTTTGATCAAAAGCAGACTTGAAATTATTTAAAAGAACATCCCTAGAGTTATTACCATTAATATCATTACCAGTTAATTTTTTCAAAGAAGTTAAAATAGCTTTCTGACACTCAGCGTCATTTGACACTCGTCTAAATTTTATCGCTAGTTCACCAACTTCCGACACCAATTCATTACCATTTTCAATTTTCAATTGATTGCCAATAGCATCACACTTGAAAGTCGGATCTTTCTTATCTTAAATTTCAGATGATTGTAATTTCATCTTCTTCTGGCTCAGTCGTATGAACAATAGAATCATAATTTACAGGTTCATTGCATGTATTCTTCCGTATCGCACGTCCCAGATAAATTGCCCTCTTACAAGAATTGCTCATATAATTTCCTATAAAGGCTTTGAATTCGTAGCACGATTAGCTGTAAAATATTAATTGAACAAACGCAACTTAACAACACTTCAGCTTTTATTTTAAACTATCTTTTGCCTGCGGCTTCTAAATACAGAAGAGAACTGGGAACAGAATTTTACACGTTATTTTTTTAATACACTACTATAAACTATATTATATGTCTTTCTATTTGGGGTCAGATTAGAAAGATTCTAGGCCTTGGACACACGCGAACATGCTACACACAGCTGTCCATGAAAAAAGGACGGCTTTGCTAAGTTCACCCCAGTCACCTTTATTTATGTTTATAATATTTATTTTCTTAAAAGCTGATTGATTTATGGTAAGATTTAATGTTTTTAATG
This sequence comes from Lamproptera curius, assembly GCA_029286875.1. NCBI lineage: Eukaryota > Metazoa > Arthropoda > Insecta > Lepidoptera > Papilionidae > Lamproptera > Lamproptera curius. Next base: position 147,234 of record JAGSMT010000223.1, read on the forward strand.
TTGATTTATTTAATTCGTTTTAATTTAATTATTTTATTATTCGTTTGTATTAAAGAACCTGTTCTAATTTTGCGGAGTTTCACATACATTTCCATCCCTTATTTTAGGGGCTGGGGGAGGATTTCTAAAAAATGGCAGGTATTGTCGTTAGTATCAAAAGTCTGTATGCCGATTTTAGCTTCCAGCCTTGAAAACTGCGAAGTCTCATATATAATTTTCAGGAGTTGGGTGCAGATTAAAAAAAAATTATGGGCGATTTTTTGGTAGTCATAAATAGGAAGCATACCTATTTTTAGACTCTAATGCTCTATACAAACTTCCACCCCCCATTTTAGGGAAGTAGGGGGTTAGAAGGGAAAAAGTTGCCTATTTTACTCTCCATCCCTTCAACTATCTCCACCTAAAAAATCACGTCAATTCGTCGCCGTGAAAGAAAGACAAACAGACAGACATTTTTTTTTTTATCCTTGAAGTTATGCTTCCAGACTCATGTCTTTAGTAAGCTTCATCTAACACAGAGTTCGCGAGAAGCTCCCGTCCCCACGAACTAGATGGCCCACATTTTTTGCTAAAAATGAAGGGCACACGTACAGAAAGTACGTGAATTAGGCATTAGTTTATGTCTCCTAAGGATCGTCGACGAACGGTCTGGCGACTATATTAATCGATTGCTGGAGGTGGTGAGATTCGCCCTGGAACGCGGGTGTATCTAGTATACGCGGTATGTGTGTGTCGCTGTGCTCGTAAGCGAGGGCGAACTAAAAGTAAGTGTGTGCTATCCCTACTCGTGTGGCGTGTAGGGTTTGATGTCGGGACCCCCGTTGGGTCCGGAGTCTCAGCGACCCCTTCCTCGTCCGGGTCGAGGAGAACGTTTGGCGGTCAACGCTTTTGACTAGACGCGTTTGGATCGGCCGTATACGTTGCTGCTTTTACCAGCAGAGGGTTACTGTGGTTGACTACTTTATCTATGTGTTTGCGAATTAACCTTTTAAAGTGCTCGCGGAGTGTCGGCAATTTACAGTCGCTGTGTAGGTCTACGTTACGTTGGTACCACTGCGCCCCGGTGGCGCGGCGGATAAATTTGTTTTGCACTACCTGTAGTTTGGTTTAGGAGTGTGGAGGATGCGTGCGTGAAAGTTTGACATGCATAAGCCATAATTGGTCGTATGCATACCTTGTATGATAAAATTTTATGTTTAAGCGACATTTTATTGTGAAAATTCGTTAGATGATAGAGTCTGGTCGAAACGAACAAAACCTTTCTCCTAATGTCCTGAATATGACTTTTGAACGACATGTTGCAGTCGAAGGTCACGCCTAGGTATTTTGCCTTCCTTTCCCATGGGATCGGTTGGCCGTAAAGTTTTAGTTGCCCTAGTGTCTGGTGTCAGCCAGCGCGTGGCCTTATCCTGAGGCCTGGGTTGAGGACCGGGAGTATCGTGTGATCGCGACGGTATCTAGACCGATGGTATGGTAGGTATGTATTGTTACACTTTTATCGGGATTGACGTCTTTTCTCGATTTACGAAACCATTCGTTTAAACGATTGATCGCGTTTTGTAGCTTTTTATAGATATAGTTTGGTCTAAGCGACGAACAATAGAAAGCGGTGTCATCGGCGAAAAGTGCCAGATTGACATCGTCAGGCTTTGGAATGTCATTCGTGTAGAGCGCGAATAATATAGGTGATAGGACCGATCCCTGAGGGACGCCCGCTCGGAGCGGACGGCTCGTGGACAGGGTGCCCTCGACTCGATATCGAAAAGAGCGATTCGACAAGTAGGCTTGGATGATGTGAATCAACCTGTCCGGAACTTTGAGAATGTACAACTTGTAAATCAAGCCGTTGTGCCAGACTTTGTCAAGTACCTTTGCGACATCGAAGAAGAAGAATCAATCCAAGCCCCTGTGATACGGGGTTTGGATTGATGAAGACCATTCAGAATGAATTCCGTCAGGCGATAAATTTGGTCGAGACACGAGTGCTTCGGACGAAAACCGAATTGCTCGTCTGGGATGAGGTTATTGGAGAAGGCGTGATCTTTTCACCGGAAGAGAATTATGCGTTCATATAGCTTGCCCAATCGATTGAGCAAGCTAATTGGACGATAACTCGTAGTTAGATTAGAGGGTTTGTTCGGCTTAGGAATACCGATGACGATGGCTTCTTTCTAGGCACCAGGAAAAGTACAAGTTGATAGTAAAATATTGAAAATGTTGACCAATACACAGACAATACGGTCTGGGCCAGGTGCCGACCGGGGCTTAAGACCCTTAATAATATCGCGGACCTCCGGTCAATGAGCTAAATTATCGCCCTCTGGGTAAGGCAGCTAAGTTCGACTAGACGGTCCACCTCCGATAGGTTGGCTGCGTCGGCGTGGAAGGCGTACATTGCTCTTCTAGCGTATCGGCTAAGCATTCGGCCTTTTCGAAGTCATCAATAGCTACAAGCCCCGTTGGCTTTGATAAGGGCGGCATGGCGTCGCGGGGATCCGACTTCATACGTCAAGCCAACTGCTAATAGGCGGTGTGCGATGGCTCTAAGTCTTCCGTCAGACCTAACCGCGATCCTTTGCGGTGTAATTCTATCCTGTCTCTGACCTCAACTCAGAAGTTTCCTAAAGCGAAGTCGGTTGAGCGATAAAACGCCCAGCAATGTATTTTCTCTCTTATCAGACATCGAATACTGAACGGCAAGAAAGTTGTAGTCACCGAAACCTGACTGTCCTTTCAGGTCGATGGCTGATGAGATATGCGTTCGATACTGTCGATGTGTCACATACGCTTTGTCTACACTATCAATAACCTCCAGTAGGTTAGAGCAACTTTGGGGTTCCATAGCCTTGAGTTTGCGTTCAAGACAATGCCAATTTGTTTGCGGTTTTGGTCGTAGGGCCGCACGGCGCCGGCCCAATTTAATAAGACCGGCGAAGTGGTCAGACTCTAACCTCACAGAGTGCCCATCGATACGACATCGAGCGAGACGTCTCTAACCTAAGCAGGTTTATAGTGCAGGAGCGCTATGCCTGAGTCGCCTGCGATAATGGTTGATGGACCTAGGCTGAGAAGCGGTTCTGGTTGGATCTAGAACTTCTTACTTGGGACAGATCAAGGAACAGTACAAGCGGCCTGAGGCCGGTGAGTGCAATCTGACACGCTGTCCCTCTAAGTTGAGTTAGTGTGGTATGTCTAATGATGCGATATGTAGTGACCTCTTATAGTATATCAGTGTACCACCCAGCGGTCCTGACAACCTATCGTTTCTAATAATGTAAGCACTGTTCGAATTGGCTATTGACGGTTTTAAAGGTCTCTTGCACCTGAAATAATGTCTATCTTGCAGAGTATTTAGCGTTTCGGATCGATGTAAGCCATTTGCGTTAAAATACGATGACAGAGATCCTGCTTTCCACCTAAGTTTTAAATAAAAGCTGGATTTTCGCGTTTTTTTATTTTAAATTTCCCATTTAGAACACTTTCCAGCGGCCGTGGTCCGGGTAGAACTGAGATGTTATGTTTGGCCAGTGCTGAAGCAGGGTTTCCAGATCTTGGTTTATTAATTATTTTTTGTGCTCCTACCTATGCAATATAACTGATTTATCTTTACAGCCACAGTGGTATTATGCTTGGGGTTAAATTTTAATTTATTAAGTTTAGGAATTGCCAAGCAGGTGGTAGAACCAACATCTTCTTATTGAAATTTGTATGTTTTTCTAATCTCAATACCTCACGGATCATCCTTGTAAATAGTGTTCTTTAGCGAGTTTGGTGATAAATCTATGTTGATGTTTGGTGAAAGGTTGACCATGACTTCTTTTATGTTTAATGTCAGCTATATTTCCTTGGGGTTCGTATTGCTCGCTTTGTTTGTCCAATATAAGAGGCCACTAGTTGGTATCATCTTATGGGTTAACTACTTGTTTGTGTCTGTTTCGGTCCTTATTTAATTAACCTGGTTGCGTCTGATTTCCCGTGAGCAAAGCAAGACGTTATTTTTCAATGGGCGATTGCCAGGTGCTTTTTATAGTAAATTATAATTTAGACATGTTTGGTGCTATCGAAGTACAAGTTAAGTCAATGGCGGCGGACAGCGTAATTACCGGGCCCTTTTGTGACGTATTGCGGGGTTGGGAGTTTATTGTCGCTATTGGCGGGAAGTCGGTTCCACTGGGCCGCCGGCCGGGGGAGTTTACCTGGCCTTTAATTGATCGGCAGGGAAGTTTAACCCGCGGTGATCCGGACAGGTGATGCCCCCCCTTCACTGATTTTGCTTGCCGGGCCAGCCTTTGGGGATTTTTTAACCGGCCGGCGAACAATTCGACTGGCTTGCCGAAGTTGGCGGTGCAGGACAAGCCGCTTTGGCGGTCTTGTGGGTTCGCAGGAACGGTAGCAGATTGGCTGTATTGTTTTCTTGGCGAAAGTCAGCCGTTGATGGTCCATTGAAATTTTGGCGTGGGTTGATTATCTGACGGCACCCAATGCAGGGTAGGTCCCTTGGCGTTTGAGATCCGCATGATTTCGCGTAAGCCGGTTAATTCAAATTCCCTAATTTGAGACTTTGAAGTCAGTCGCTTAAGGCATTGAAATTTAGGCGTTTTACTCCGATATGGGTTACCGCGCGGAAGTCATCGGTCTCTTCGTTGGTTGTCCTAATGAGCAATTGGGGGAACGGAAATTCGAATTTTACCTCAAGGTAGGGCACGTAAACCTGTACGGTCGGCTTGAACCCTTGTGGGAATTACGACCGGGGTGGAGCCTTGGACTTACGTTCGGCCATATTATGTCCGCGGTGCTAAACTTTGTTGCGGCTCGGCCGCGAGCTTTCGCGGGTGTCGCTGTTGGTGACGGGCGGGGGCGCTAGGGTGGCTCGGTGTCGCTCTCCGCGCAGGGCGTTTTTGCCCTTTTACGCGATCGCACGGTGGTAAAAACCATCTGGGTCGGCTACATTGGCGGCGTTGTTGACACGCTCGTGGTTTCGAAGTCCATTTCGGGGGTTCGCTTTGGCGTCTGGTTCGCCGAAAGATAAATACGGGCAGGTGTACTTACCGGGCTCGGTCAGCTGGGTGTCGCAGAGCGACGGCTGCGTGAATTTTGGGCGTAGCGGGCAGAGTTGGCGGACGCGGCGCTGCCTTCAATTACAAGGCGACGGTAACCAGCGTGGTTGGCCCAATATTCGGGGCGGATTCGCAAAATAATCGTCTATTGCATCGCGGTGTTGTGCGGATCGTAATCGTCCATTTTAGCTGGGGCGACCCGCCGGCACGGTGTAAGCTATTCTAGCCCTCCCACCTGCGTGAGGGGTGTGCCTATAACAAGTGTAAGGCTTTAGGAGCACTGGTGTGTCCTGGCTGCCACCCTAATGCAGAAGCAAAGTTAAATTAAAGGAAAATGCCGTGGGCTTTTTGTGTATGTGTGTAACTGCCACAGTTAATCAGAACCCTGCCAGCACTTTCAAAGAAACACACACTTTCTTACGGCAGCACTGTGACAACAACAATTTTGTACCGCGTAGCAGAATAACGAACTCATGTGGTGCGCACGGAGAGGTCCTCTAACCGGCGCTCGGAACGGACTGTGCAGAAAGACACACTTTCCCATTTATAATATTAATATGGATAATTAGTTCATGCTTTGCGTATAAACTTATGTCACGAATAGACAGAATGACTTCTAAAATGATTTTTCTTTTATTAACTAAAGATGGAGTGTTGTCTAGAATATTCAAAAATAATAATTTATTGAATGACCTAAAAAAGTGAATACAGACCATAACAGTTTTAAGAATTTTTTATTGATTATCTATTTTTAAATTTACGCTGTTTGGTAGAAATAATAACAAAATTTAATTATATTCTTTATGGTATTGTTAACAAAACATAAAATTTTATTTATAATAATATAACGTAAAGCTTAAATGCAATACGAGACGCTCGGTAGCGCGGCGCTTCCATAGCGCTCAGCGGCTGGCGCGGCTGTCATAAATAAATTAATTTTGTTTAAACTAATAATGAGCAGTAAAATTTTCAACCGAAATCTTAAACTTAAATGAAAAAAGCATATGACCAACGAAAAAAAAATTTTTTACCAAGAAATGAGTTAAATTTTCCTTTTTTAATTTATAGGTTAGTTAACAATACGTAAATAAACGAATAATCTTAAGCCATTAATATATTCTTAAAGTTTAGACTATTGCCCACAGATGCTGAAAATTTCATGATTTTATCTCTTACGGTTGATTTTTAATCCATTTTTTAATTAAAAGTGCTTAAAATTTTCGTTGTAAAAATAATGTTGTTAAAATCAAAATTTAATAAAAACCATTTGAGGTATCATTTTTCCATTATAAATACTTATGAAAAATAAACATAGATTAAATTTTAGGATCAAGTGGTAAATGGGGGGTCCACGTGGCGTGATCGTGCTCATCACTGAATTACTATTTGATAAAACAATTTAAATTGAGTGGTCTAAGTAACTAGTCATTATGGAGTTAAATCTTTCTGCATTAAAACTATCCTCCACTAAGTTGTCTAATGCAATTATATGCTCTTAGACATCTTTTTAAACATATAAATATTTTTAAGACAGTTTCTGCAAAGACTGTTCTAAATTGTTTATATACTCTGGTCAGTTTTTTTTCTAAATACCATATTATAAAATTTATGATTTTGTGACGTTAGTTTAGAACCTTAGTTTATATTATGCTTAATTATAACACGTATTTTGTGTTTTTTGAGCGCATAAATAATTCTGATGAATTTACAAATTTTATTTTGACTCAGTTTTAGTTAATTTTTTTTTCTTTTTTTTATGCATACGCAGGCAGACGAGCCGTCGGGCCACCTGATGGGAAGTGGTCACCGACGCCAATAGTCGTGGCTATACTAGTGGTATCGCCAATGAGCCGCCTACCGTGAAACATAGGTGTTAAGTCTCGTTTACCCAGTAAATACGCTGGCTACGGTGCCCTTCAAACTGGAGCACACGGTGTTTGCACTAATCTTCACGGCAGAAATAGGCACCGTGGTGGTACCCACCCAGACGGTCTCCTGTAAAAAAGGGACCAACCACCGGTAAAATTAATGTTACTAATACTACATACTGAATCATTCACTGCTACATCTATTCTTTTAGCTAAACCGACAAAACCGGTATTGGAGCTAGCACTCAAGCTCATCGTGTAGGCTTTTTTTTCCTGGGTTACATTTTTATTGTATTGGCGTAACTGTTTTAGAAGTGAAGGTTTGGTGATTGTTTTTGTAACTAAATTGTTATTTTTCTTTAATACAGCTTGGTTTTCTTATCTGCAATCGTTTTCTTATCTGCAATCCTCTCTCTCCTGCAGCAACTGGGAGCAAAGCCTTTTTGAAGCATCTTTTTCCTTCAGAGCTGTTTTATGTTGATCACGTGCATAGGCCTTGCGGTTCATGGGTTCATTTTTAGGGGTGATGTATAAGATTTACTGAAAGCAGTATACTAAGCACCTGAGTAATGAGATAATAATAGCTAAGCTTGTTTGTGTTATTATTATTAAATAAAAAAAACATAAGTTAAAGCCTTGTATATTTGACAAGCCTCGTTCTTTAAAACAGTGTAATATATTTTTACTTTTCAAATCTTGCAAAATTTATTTAATGTTTGAAGGCATGGCATAAAACAAAAAAAATGGTTATACATTACTGTATTAATTTCATATAAACGATTAAAGACCATCAGTTAAAACGGAGTAAATGTACTTCCATTTTGTCCGAATAAAACTCATTTAGGTTTAATGTAGCTTAAATTATAATTAGTGGGAGTTCATTAAATATAAGTTACTACATTAAACCTATTAAATTTATATGCATCTTCACCAAAAATATGTAACAAATATTAATTATTTTAATAGAATATAATACAAAGAATGCTGAAATCGGATTGCAAAAACTGTCACATTACTTATTGAAGAACTCCTTATTGATTCCGATATACTAGTAATTCAGAGTAATTAGAAGTTTTTTATTTGTATATTGTACTTTTGTAGCGTTATTTGCTAAATTACATCCTGTAAATTAATTTCATTGATCACCGACCGACCCGAAGTGAACCAACGTAGTGGGATACGGTCTAAAAACCCCGTGATAGAGAAGGCGTTCATTAGGGGAGGCCAGCAGTGAACAGCAATGAACACAGGCTGGTTAAGATGATGATACTGAGGGCTTAGATAGCGTCCACCCATTGTCCGCCAATCCCTCATCCCTCCATAATTACTTATTTTGTTTGATAATTTACATAGTAATCTTAATAGTTTTACATACTTAATAAAATCAACAATTTTTATCAAACTAATTTTCGAATTATCAATTTTTTCGCAATTTTGCATCTAATCATTCAAGTAATTGCTCTTATTAAACATACAGACAAAATTGCGTAAGGTAATCATACTCATATTTTTTCTGCAATAACGTTCAAATTTAAAATGCTTGCCTTTCTTATTTGTTTTATTTTATTTAAAGACTGCAATATTTTTTCTCTTAAATCATATCCATCGTATACACAACCAAAAGTTCATGCCGATAACTTTGTCTTAGTTGAGAGAAAAAGTACCTGTGGTAGAAGCCCCGGCCGCGGGTAGGCTACAAAATACCTGGCAGGCCTGAGAAATCCTGTGGGGCGTGGGCAGCCCTAAATATGCGCGAAGAAGTGGCTGAATGAATGCAGCGAACAGGCGGAAGGTCGGATAAGCGCGTGGCAGATATGGCGTGGAAGGGGTGCGGCAAGTCGCGTATGTTACGGGATATCAATGCTGTTACAGGTATTACAATTTAAGTTATAAAATAAGAACAACGCGGTTGGTTTGTACATGTCCATAGGTAAAAAAGTAAACCAAGAGATATGGGTCACATAGCGTTGTTGCTGCCCGAGTAAACAGCGGTTATGAAAAGGAACTATCGTAAATGCTGTTCCCTCTTTCCGCAAACCCGTGGTGTTCCTTAAGAAGAAGCGAAACAGACCCCTGGCAACCGTCGGGGGTACGACATTTTATTTGACACTAAGGCCAAGTTTTTTGAACAGTCTTATACCAGGAAGAGTCAGGGTACTTTATTACACTCGTAGCCAACATGTTTTTTACGCCATATTTTGCATATTTACTGATATTTTGTTTAAATTTATTGCATTTAGATTAGATTGTAAGGTTTAAGTTACGTGGAAATTAATCTAAAATTTGTATCACAACTCCCAATCGGGTTAAAATTTAACTATCTTTACAGTTGAACTTTCATTGACCAATTAAATTATTATCTTTCGTAATAAATAATATATAGTAGCTTGTGCAGATATTTGGTGCCTTAACAGTACTAGCTACTTTAATAGTGTTTATCATTAGGACATACGAGTAAGTTTATTATTTATTTCAAAGTTTCTTTTATTACATTAGCGTATTACATTGGCGTATTATGACAAATTATCAAAAATATATTTTTCATTTTTGCTATTATAAGTAGTAAAGGGCATGAAATAGTTAAGTGTGAAATGTCTGAATGAAACCTAGATTCAATATTTATCATGATTGATTCCTTAATTTAGTCCTGACCTCATATATCATACTAATGTGTAACAAAGTAATGACATACGACGGTACTTAAAGCCAATTCGTAGAGTAAAAGGCAAAAATACGAGCATTACGTTCTAGCGAACTCTGTGATAATTTCAAGAGTTTGCGGTTCGTATTAAAATGAATTCAAGTAACAGACTTGCATAGATTGTCATCGTGATCTATCGGTGTTAATAAGATTTATAAACGTTGCCAATATGTTTATTGCGTGTCCCTAATGTTAAAAATTGCACAGTGATCACTTTATTTAAAAATGTTGCTGGATCTTACCTAACACAAATCTGTTATGTAGATTGCGGCCTACTGTATAAAATATTAATATTGTTCATTAACAAATTTATAAAGAAAAACTGTAACGACTGTTTTATTTTATGCATAACTGATCGTAAAGATAATAATGTGCTAAAAAGATAAATTAAGAAAACGATAGTAATGACTTTATGTCACATAATTTTTAAAGCTACGTAGATTTTTATATGAATATCACTTTATTAATGAAAGATGAATGTTACATCCCCCTTGCTATACAGCACCAAATATAAAATGTAGACTACGGTATATACTTTTAAGCGTTGTGTTATTTTTTATCGTGTAAAACACGTTAAAACAACTTAACTTACAGACAGAATTTATATTGTTCTATGCATTATTTTCATATAATCAGTAATTATTTCTATTGCTTGCGCGAATATTATACATTGTTAAATAAAATTACTTTACGGATTTTATCGCGTTTATTTTACATTTTAAATTCCTGACGTTTCTAATCAGTAACTAAATATAACGTTAGTATACAGAATATAACGTTAGTATACGTGGTGTAAGCAGAATATATTTTAATTTATTCCGTAACATCTATATCCGTATTATTCGTAATTATATTAATAAAATTTGCTCTTATAAAGATAAATGTTCAAAATATTTCGTAAGATATTATCCTTTGCCTAAAACATAATCCTGAATTTAACTATGTTTTGCTCAATTGTAGGTCCTTAAATGGTCTATAACAAAGTACGTAAGCGCATATGTCTATGTTTAAGAACAACCTATAATAGCCATTTTAATTTAAAACATTGTTCAAAATTTCAATATGTTCAAACCTCATTAGTATACTAGGAGTAAGGGTATCACCCTTACCCTATGCTTATATCACTATAAAAATATGCATTAACTTTTATTTACATAAAAGTTAATGCATATTTTAATTTTTTTTTGCAATCTGCAATCAGTTGTCTACTATAATCAGGTAAGTTATGCGACAATTGTCAGGTCAACCGCTTCCTCCAGCGAAGAGAGCTACTCTTCTTATTAATGTCATTAGAGTTTCTCTTTTCTTTTGTGGCGCTTTGCGCTTTTGATTATATTTGTTATAATATACATTCGGGTGAGTTTCCAGCCGCTTCTGGTATTTCTCTATCGAACTTTCGATTTCCTTTTTGACAGTAGACATATTCAATTGTGCGACAATTTCAAAGTTTGTAGTAAACCTTGTATTAAACTTGATTTATCAATCTTATTAGTGCGTTGTGCATTTTTCGCAATGCTGAGATTAGAGTTTCTTGCACTTCTCTAAAGCTCAAGTCCAGATTGGTTTTGATATTGTATATCAGGAGCTTTATCTTTGTGCGACAACATTAAACTTTCAAGACATACAGGAGGACAGTTTTCTCTTCGAAAAGAGAAAGTGACTTGTACTGACTTGGTTGCGCTAGCTTTGATTTTCCTCTTTATAAGCCACTTTTTATAGCGTCCAGGCCTTTCTAACGTTAATGCAATTAACAAACTATTCATGCTATGTGCATAAAACGTGTTAACAAACACATGACATTTTGATTAACTGAATACCTTTAAAGATATTAGAGATTTAAAATGCAGTGGCGGAAACCGTGGCATAGTTGCTTGCAAACGGCAAGTTGTCACCGGAGTATATTGCGCAAAATGGTTTTATAGAGTTTTTTAACTGTTTGAGTATTCCGGCAATGGTTTTTAATTAATTTTAGGGTCAGCTAGCTACGCTAAAGATAATACAGTACAGTGAACTTTTTCGTTCAGTCTGTCAGAGCACAAATTATGTGTGAAGTAAACGCAACTAATACCCGTGATGTAATTTATTTTATATTTACATGATATCATTTATTTTTTATTTGAAGTAAAAAACGTTAGTTTTGCATTATTCTTACAAATTCATTATAAGCATCAATCTAACAATCTTCTATAGTAATGTCATAGCATTCTAATATTTACATTCGCTTCTGAACGTCGGAAAAACATGGCCTAATTTACAAATCTTTTAAATTAGTTTCTACTTTAAATACATAGGCCAATGTTATTTGTATCAAGTTTCGCTGCATACTAGTATTGCTTCAGTTTTGGAGCTTCAGAGATTTTTTGTAAATCCGAGAATGTTGTTATATATAGATTTGTTTTAAATTTGCATTCTTGCTACGTTATTTTGCTTTATAAAAATTTTTCATAGTTGTATCCAAATAAGCTAAACGTTATATGTACCTTCAATATTAAATCAGTTGTTTATTCATGGTTTTCAACGTGTTGTAAGGAACAAGCCAACAGAATTACCTGAATTACAGATTTTACGCAGGGCCACTGACATCGGATCCCCAAAACCTAAATAATAAGCTCCATTCTAAGATTGAATTAGTTTTGAGTAAATAAAAAACATCTGACATCCTATAACGACTGTTAAAAATGGTCTAGACAACTGGGACCGACTTCATATATGCTCATTCGACGCAAAGGCAATCTCTTAATCTTAAATCTTATTTTTCAGAATATGTGGTGATCGGCCCATATTGTCCTAAACAACCAGTTCAACAATGTTCTCCATGTATCATCATACACTTGTAATATAAAACAGAGGTCATCGGTTTATAAAACAGGGGCCTACAACACTAGGCCACGGAGGCGGTTATAAAATAAATTAAAACAAACTAACAATTTTTGAGCATAATAACTGAGCTGGCGGCGTAGGTTTTTTTGTTTTTTAATATGATCATTTGGTCCCATTCTTCTGTGATACGTAGTTTTTAAGATTAAAAAAACTAAGTCTATGACTATCTAGAGTCATAGCCTCAAGATATTAAATTGAAAACTCTGGATATATTTTTAACCTACAAGAATAAACAAAGTAAGTTACTAATAGGTATGAGCAACAATAAATTTTCAGGGAAGGGAGCTGACATTGCCAGACACATGTTACATGATGACCCACTTGGGAGATCAGATTTTTCCTAATGTTATTTTAACACAATCTGTATTATATACATTAGTAATGTAATAAATTTTAGAGACAATAATTTTTCCTGTTATTAATAAACTAATGTTTTACAAAATTAATGAGAAGTCTATGTGGCAGCAGTAATAAACCCAAGATTTATCTTAAAATAAATAATGTTTTAAGACATGAAGAGCTATAAAAATCTTTATAATAAAATAAAATAATTGGTTTATAAGGCTAAAATAAATAAGTACACTATCGATCCCTACGCAATTTAATATGTTTTCCTCAATCTAAATGCTGTATATATCGACGGAAGACTACTGAATTGTCTTAACTGACAAAAATTAAATTGTCCACCAGTGGCGAAAACAAAAAAAATGTTTTAAACATAATTTTTACAATATTCAATTTTTTAAACAATAAAAAAATATAACGAAGAATAACCTTTATTGTATATGAAAGTAACGATCAAAAATAATTTTTTTAATTCTTTTTGGCTCTGGTGTATATTTTCAATTTGTCAGTGACGACGTTCTTGTTCTCTTCCGTCAATATCTAAACTGTAATTAACAGGATTTGATTAAAATTAATATGTTAGATGATACGAATAATTAATTTTTGAGGGCAAATGAGGTTTACAGCAACGTCGACGTCAGTTAAGTCAGTTATTATACACGGCTTACTTTGCACGTTTCAAATTATGTCAAAAAATTACGTAGATTTACTTTTTGTTCTATAAAAATATGTTAGATTACATAAATTACATAATAATTTTTATGTTCGTTGTTCAAATACATGAAGAAATTTCATCAACGACATGGCTCGAAGTCAAGAAATAGCATCGTAGAAGATTAAAAATTTTGATGGGTATAGAATGCAATAGCGTTTCTAAAACAAAACATACTAATTTTCAAAACCAGTAACTATCATAGTTTGCAGAATTTGCAGTTGTCACTTTACTGGCCATGAGCTGGACACTATGAGAGCTGATAACCGAAAGCTTCTCCAGTGACAGCCACGTTCTGGTCATCACAATGTGGGATAGCCCCAGGAAGTCGGTGGATACAGGTGAAGCAGGATCGTTCCTCTTGGTCGCTTATGAAGGAGGTCCTTGTGCAGCGGACTTTGTTTGGAATTTTTAAGGCTGATGTGATAATGATAAAAAATATTTTTAAATGCATTAATTTTTCTATTTAAAAATATTTTTTTTATTTTCATGCGAAGGCAGATGAGCAGTCAGACCAACTGATGGAAAGTGGTCACCAACGCCCATTGGCATCGGCAATGTGAGACATAAGATAGCGTTTTTACACCACTGTTAAAGAGATAGGCACTATTTCTTCCGCAAAGGAGTGGTGTAAAAGTGATCGTATCGTCCCCTGTACAAGGGGACATATTACTTCACAAAATTTTATTGCATGTGTTTTTATTAATGGCAGTAATCGGAAATAACTTACTTAAAAAAGCGGAAGCTAATGATATTTTTATTTCAGCTAAAATACTAAAAAAGGATTTGTCTGGATAACTGAAAAATATATATCTCCTCACATTAAGTTTATACATACTAATGATAAATAGAAATAATAAACACCCAACAACTTCACTTTTTATAATAATGTTTTGATTTGACATATTTTTTTTTATCTATACAGTAACAAAGAGCGCCAAATAAAATACATACAAAGATGATTCCTGGAGCAACACATTTCTTATTTGGACATTTTTGTAAAGTTTGTTTTGTATTCTTTAAGTAAAATCAGTTGCTTGCACAAAAGTACGTCTTTTCGAAGTTGGAACCCTAATTTCTTTCTTCGCGTAAACATTCATCACTTATTAAGCTTTTAATGATAATAAGATGATGAATGATGCTGAGATTAAAAATATAATGTAGCGCGTATCGTCCCCTTGTTTCTTCGGTCAATTGACTACGTACTAAATAATCTTTATCGTTGTATTCGTTCTTCATAGCAAATATAATGTAGGTTAATCACTATATCAAATTTATACTTTAAAATCATTAAGTATTTACCAAAAATTCACGTTGCAAATTTAGCTCCTTTTTTTATTTGCTATTAATGTGACTGTCGCCTATGTACTCTTACTTTAGGGTTTTAATTGTGACATCAGCTACAACACACACTTTTGCCAAACACTTTTGGCAAACTTTTTACGATGTTTCAGTAGCAGATGGTACTTGCCATTAAAAACTGAGTAAAACGTTAAAAACTTAAAAAAAAGCTTTATTTACAGTCCGCCCTAAAATATTGCTTTTTGACTAATTAGTTTTCTAATTAATTTTAATAACTTTATTAAAAATTCAATTTCGCATCTCGACATTTACCTAATAAAGCTCCTTCTTTTCCAGCACAGTATTTCACCAGCAATAGACATCAAGAACTATGTATAGATTTTATTTTATCAAGCAAGTGAAATATTATGTATCATATGGATCACCTTAATTTATATCCACTCTTAAATCATCGAAAACCATCGCAAATTCCTTGACTATATAGTCAAATGATTTTACTTAAGTTCTTTTTGTCGTTTGTAGATAAAATTGTATATTTATATGTTTGACATGAATGAGCCTTATTTTATACGTAGTTTAGTAGAGTTTTAGACATAACGACTTATTTTATAATTAATTTCTACTTTTATAGAAAGGTATGTAGAGAGTGACGTAACGTAACAGTTCACTAATATAATTTTACTTCGAAAAGTCGGTTTTTTATCTATTTATCTATACGTAAAGTTTGCCTCTGCACTTAATATAGTTTGTAACCGTTGTTTTCCCATTACTTTGGTTTCCAATTGAACTACAAATAGCAGTAGCTTTAATTATCACATTGTTATTTTTTACATAATCTATCAACTTTAAACAGGGTTTCATATCAATGTCTCGTCAACTAAAAACTAAATGCCGAAGTTTTGAGTGAAATTTTCGGTTAAATAATATTGCTTTTTTCATGATTTTTCCGTTTCTTTAATATTAACAATTATGATTTAGAAATTAGTAAAACAAATTCGATAAAAGACTAATAGTTTAAGGTCTTATTGGATATAGGTCAAGGAAAATTTATTGTTTGTATAAATAAATAATATTTGTTGAAATAATATTCAGGAGGAAAGCTGAAACTACATACAAAATAAATATGTACACAGAAAATGGAGTAATTTTAGAAATATGATACAAGCTCAAATTTAAATTTAAATTCAATAATGATAAGATCCAACTTACCTTATGATTTAAAAAAAAGTATTTCTTTCTAGGTTCGCGTATTGACGAAGTTTATCACGTTATGTTTTATTTTATCTCCCGACATTTCACAAATTTTTGAGCGATCTAATTGGGGTAAATAGAGTTATTATTATGCGTCTTGTTGTCGTTGGTGAAGCGTATTTCATAAAATATAAAATAAAGAAATATTGTACAATAAACTAGAATTTAAATAACAAAGTCCGTATATTTTAAAGCTCTCACATTGTATGATAAAATTTTTGTAGAAATAATCAGCGCAAAAAATAATAATACAGAAACAACACATATCAGTTTTCCAGTGAAATAGCATTTGAGAATCAATAAAAAAGGTGTATATTATGCCATTTACGTATAATGATTTAAGATATTCTAATCGTAAAGGCGGCTAAACTTTTTATGAACAGGAACCGTCGACAGTAAAAATTGAATAATGAGAGCGATCTCAAATGCCTAATATTTATAAAATGTAACAAAAAAATATGACCGACTTCTAACAGCGTGTAACATATTTACGCAATATAAGCAGGCTCTCTCACGTGCTCTCCATATAAAATTTCGTCGTGTTTTCTGCCAGTGC
Organism: Lamproptera curius; assembly: GCA_029286875.1. NCBI lineage: Eukaryota > Metazoa > Arthropoda > Insecta > Lepidoptera > Papilionidae > Lamproptera > Lamproptera curius. The sequence continues at coordinate 163,906 of JAGSMT010000223.1, forward strand.
ATTTTAAATCTTTGATAACTTTTAAGACATTCATTTTATCAAAATGTCGTCTATAAGACTTTTATGTAAATAAAATTGAGATTTTTTGTAATTCAATAGCTTTTGGGTAAACTTAAACTGTATAAGCTTAAATATGCTTGATGGCAACTTTCAAAATGATTACATTACAATGCTTATGGTGCGTTATTATTAAAATATAGATATATGCTATCATGCAATTTATTGTAGACCAATTTAAGTAGCACAATTATGTAAAACATAGTCACGTCTATCTTTTACGGCTTTGGCAGCGTTTGTAATTTAATCGCATGAGGTTGTGATTTTTAGTGCCGCATTTTTTTTAGTTTTCAAATTCAACTACTTATCGAAAAATTATTTAAAAAGATCGAACCAATGGGAAACTAATATCTATTGTTTAAAAATGAATGAACAAAATGGGAGCTCTAGGAGCGGAACAACGAGGTAACACATATAAAAAAAACATACGCTCCTCCATTTGAACGCCTGTTTCTTTTGGGAAGTCGGTCTAAAAGCAGAGATATTAAGTCATAAAAAGAATCCAGGAAAAAAATTACGTATCGGGTGCTGCCATATTGTATTTGATTACACGTTCGCTAAAAAAAAATTGTAATGCAATATAATAATAATTGCTTACGCAGAGGTTCTTATTAAGTATTCATATTCTCTATGTAAAATTCAGGGGGCAATAATTATTCAAACCATTTTGTACTACCTTTCCATAACAAGGAAAGCTTTGTTTTTGGTTAATTTTTTCTTAACCATTCACTGTTTTTTTAAAATCAGGTACAACCACTTGATAATAAACAAAGTCTACAAAATTTAAAATGCCTTAAAACAATGAAACAAAACTGATACCGAATCAATATAAATTTAGTCTGAACTGTTAAATTTAGTTACTAAGCATCAGTGTCCCAAATGGTTTAGTATCATTTAGGATAAACGTCTATTAAGCATCAACCTTTAAAGCCTTCAACATGTTTTGGGCGTGGCTATCTGTCAAGTTGCAGAACATTATTCACTTTTATTATTTAAAGCAAATAGAAGACAAAATGTATTATTTTTTATATGAATTTTTTAAATACATTTTGAAGTTATAATTATTTCTATTGTTTGCGCGAATATTATACATTATTAAATAAAATGACTTTACGGATTTTATCGCGTTTATTTTTACATTTTAAATTCCCGACGTTTCGAACACTTTCCAGCGGCCGTAACATAACTTCAAAATGTGGTCACGGGGTACACACCCCCCGTGACCACATTTTGAAGTTATGTTAAAAAAACTTATCGAACTTTGGACTTTCAAAACAATATTCATAAATGGTAGAATGTATCGAAAAAGTCTTCTTAAACCTCGTCTTTACATATTACCAATGCAAAAGTGCCAGCTATACTCACATAAGCTTAAGCTTGTAAATCATGTAAGCTTGGCTATTAAACAAGTATAACAACAGCTCAGTCGATCTAAACACAGACAGTACATGTTTTTTATCATTGCTACAGAATTTCTTTCGCATGAAAGAACCTACCTATATCTTCAAGAAAGCCTCTAACAAAACTTCAATAATATTTTTATAAAAGTCGTTAAATCATTTATATTTTGTAATGAGTAAATGTAAAAATAGCTAATTGTAAAAGATACAGAGCTTTTATATGACTTTTTGGATATGAAAATCTGTACGTTTCTATTGCTTTTATTTGGGTCATGTTTAATGTGTTTTATAAAACAGACCCACGTTTTTAATTTAAATTCAAAAGTCTTAATTCGTACAAGTTCAGAATTAAATGTAAAATGCTTATTACAATTATATCACGGATACGTGGAAAGAGATAATAATCAGAAAAATTTTAAAGGATGTGTAATTTGATTTTAATTAATAATCGGGTTTTCATTTAAATATCTTAACAAAATTAAAAGATAAATTTAAAATATTTTGATTTTTTATAGTAGCTGAACTTCAAAAAAAGTTTCGAAACTGAAAACTTATATGTCAAAAGACTTTTTACAAGTCTTTAGTCATAAAACTTTAATAGTTTTAAAGGTAAATTGACATAAAAAGTTGAGCAATATAAAATTTATGAATTAAAGAAAAATTTCTAATCTTTAACAATTTAGATGGATTATTAACTACTTGATGTTTATTAACCACTTAAAAATTTAATGTATTATATAAATTATAAAAGAGGATAAAATAATTGTTATTTTAATTAGCAGAAACTTTCGAATTGTTTACAAGTAAAAAAGAATTATAATTAATTAGTTATACTAAATAAACAGGTCAACCACCTCCGTGGTCTAGCGGTATTGGCCATTACTTTATAAACCGGAGGTCGTAGGTTCGAATTCGAAGTAAGATGATCCATGCGTTGGATTGGCATGTCAAAAGTAAGTCCACCCACTAACCCGCATTGGACCAGCTTGGTGGGGTACGGTTTAAAAACTCCCTAATAGAAAAGGCATGCATGTCAATGTCCAGCAGTGGACACAGGCTAATGATGATGAAATAAAAACGTACGAAATACTTTTAGCACTATAGTTTTCAATCTTACCATTTAAAGTTCTAAAATGAAATCGGTTTGAAGAACCCATAGAAGTAATCGAATCTTTTATTAAAAAGCATGTGTTAATGCAAGCAGGCCGAATTCTTTCGAAAACGCCCTACAAAAACAGAATGTATAAGAATTTTTAATTTTTTAAGCTTAAACGAGTAAGGCTTTCGAAAAATTTATAAAGCATCTATGTAAGGAATATTAGTCTTACATATTTTAGTGTTGAATATTATCTGTTTCGGAATTCGATATAAATTGTAATATAGAAAAGATGAAATATTTGCAAATAAAAACTGACCTACAAGGGTTTGTGAGTTACCGTGTTTTTTTTAACAATGAAAACAAATTTGAGAACTGCAAATAAAATTTCATGCATAAAGTAATACAATATATAAATAAATAAATTTATACAATTTAACAATATATAAATAAATTTATACAATTTAAGTGCATATTCTATTATAACAGATTTTGTCCTTAAAAGAGTAAGTTGGCTCCACACAGAATGAGATGGAGGATTTGAACACTTTAGCTTCTGACAAATGAATGATAACATATTGAATACTGAACGCTGTTATAAATTTAGCATTCAAACATATATTTTGTAGATACACACAAAAGTATTTTATCTACCTTTATATAAAAATAAAAGTTCCATTGTCATAGAATATTTAAATGTTCCTATGTTCTTCTTCTTCTTCTTTTTTTAGTGGAAATGGCTCCATCAAGAGTATTTTGGTGATTCTGCCAATGTCAAGGTTGGAAAAACAAGTAATGGTTTCTAGAGCTGGTCAGTTACAATGACTATTGTACGGTAAAAAGAATAATTATGCTTAATCTGCTGAAATACCTAGTACAAATACAAAACAATAAATTAGTAAATAAATAAATTTTGTTACTATGTTATGTTTGTTGAAATTTTTTAGACTTATCTGAATTATTTTAAGAGTTCTATTTTAACTGAAATTGTTGAAGTCATTTAAGTTATGGTAATAATAACAAACTAGAACCTGTATTATAAGAAGTAAACATATGTATTATTTGGATTATACTTTTATACTTAATCATTTATTAAATTTTATGACTGACCGTAAATATGTATGCTTTAGTCATATTTCATTGGAAGTGCTGGACGCGTGCCAAGTACTAAGATGTTCTAGAAAAGCACTAGTAAAATTAATGGGACAATCGTGATTTTATACACATTTAAGAAAATGTATAAATTCATCCATTAAATATTTAATGTAAATATATAGCTAAGCCAAGTTTGTTCTTTGCATATAACTTTTTTAAAAAGATAACACAAAATGTTATCTTTAAAAAAGAATATATTTTATCAACATTAAACATTTTAAATGACGGTTAATTGCAAACCGTTGGACTAAGTGAAAAAAAACTTATTTCAATGTTTTACAGCTAAAATTATATAAATAATAAAATTAACAAAAACTATTTTTCGGTTTTATTGTTTCCGTCAAAGTGTAGGTATATACTGGCGTTTTTTTAAAGCATAATATATAACCGACTGTTTGAATTGTTGGGGTTCACAAACAACCTAGAGTATGTAATTCTGTTTCAGTGAGCTTTTTATTTCTTTTCTATCCTATAGAGTAATCTAATTAGAACATATATTCTATAATCTTATTAAAATAGTTAAAGTCAATCTTTAGTATGACTGCTGCCGTGAAAAATATTCTTGATATTCAGGTGAGAAAATAAACAGGTGTAGGAATTATTGTTGATCGATCTCAGTAATGTGTTCGGAAGAACCTGCGTGGCACTACAAATAAAAATACAATATCATTCGTGGACATTGCCATGCTATTGTTGTATAATGTACAATTATAATAATGAAAAGATATGTAAGATCAGATAAGGCAAAAGTAATTTAAGGGAGATAAAATTTGCTTCGCATGGTATGGACTCAGATAAGAAACGAAGAAAACTGAAAGCGGAAGTGATAAGTGGTTTCAAAATGATCTCTAACGGAATAACCAATGTAATTTTCCAAATATATGTGCCTCATCTAATTTATTAACTTGTCGTCCTTATTACCGCAGCACTTTCAAGGAGAATTTTTAACACTGCGAAAACCAGCTTTATTATAGTTACTAGAAACAAAAATCTCAATGCTCTTCTATCACCCCATTGGTGTACTTAAAAGAATAGAGGTTATCTAAAAATATACGATTAATGCTTTCTCCCCTGACCATACAATTTTTACATTCCTCCAAAAGTAATACGGATATAGTGTCAAATTATAGCCGAAATACAGTAAGGCTTTTTTACGTAAATGATCGCTAAAGTATAATGCGGAGATCTTGTAAACAAGTTTTGAAAATATTGCCTAGCCATTATATGATCTATAGAAGAAACTTCTTCGTCATGAAATCTGTAATTAACATATCGATGAAACGTTACAATGATATCACAAACGAGAGGCATCCAAAGCTGCTTATAAGGCTTCCAGTCTTTAATGATCTAGTCTTGAATGTACAATGTATTTATACATTGTACATCAACAATGTCCCCTTTGGTAGATGTTGTCTTGCTTGGGGGAAAAAGTTGTTAACAGAAATAAGTTAACTATTATGTAATCATGATGATGAGATGAGGACACCTTCAAAATTTAACTATTCCTATTATGTTTTCTATGATTTTACTACACCAATAAACAGCCCCATGATTCATTCCCTCTTCGTCATAATTGTAGGGCTTCGTGCTTTGGCCTTATTCAGCCTAACGGAGGCTTAAGAATCTAGTCTTGCTTGCGGTAAAAGGGTAGCTATGGTGGGATTTAACAAAGGTAGTTACACTTTTAGCTTCATTCGCTTCTGACTTCCAGATTTAGGGAAGTTCAGACGTAACGGTAGAAGCCCTATTTATATCGCGCTCTATAGTTAAGTGAGCCGAAGGCCCGAGAACTAGTTTGAGATCTATCTACATTGACCGAACAACTCGGGGTAGTACTCAATAGAACCCTATACAAATAGTCGGGGTGAAATATTTTTTGCTTTTTATCATTAATCCTAAAATAAGTGTAGCGCTTTGACTGAAAGCGATATCATAGAAAGAAGTCTTCCGTCTTTTATTCATCATATCCACTGTACTTACCCGTGTGTCCTGGAGAAAGGGACAATATATTATATTCTTTAAGAGTGTATTTGATTTCGTACACGGTTTTTTGTTTCGATATGAATGTAAAATTGAATATGTAATCAATTTTATTATTGTTTTGAGCTTTTAGTTAGTTATTGGATTAGATAAAACGTAAATACAAGATCAAACTTCATACAAAATGTCATAAATAATTAATTATTTTATTTTATTTATTTGAACTTATATTATGAAGAGGAAAGATTTGAATTTTTGTATATATGTAAACTGCCTCCGTAGATTAGTGGCATAGGCATGTACTTTAGAAACCGGCGGTCATGTGTTCGAATTCGGACTCAACAAATTTTCATTGTAGTTTCCTATTTGGTTAAGGCAATTTAGGCCGATCACCCAATTGTCTGAAAAGTAAGATCATCCAAGCGTCGGATGGGCATGTAAAAAGTCGGTCCCCCACCAACCCGCATTGGACCAGCGTGGTGGGATACGGTCCAAACTCCCCAATGGAAAGGGGTTTATAGGGGAGGCCTATGTCCAGCAGTGGACTATCAAAGGCTGCTGATGATGATATATATATGCCTTGGAACAAGTTGTTTTCAAGGCATATATGAGAGCGTGTAATTGATCACATTTTCGACTTCAAAGTATTTCAATTAATTATCTTGAACGTGTTATTTAAAAAAAACTATATTTTAGGGAAAAGCAGTGTCAGTAAACACTGAATAAAAGAATTGTTATAAAAAATTAAATAAGGCAATAAGTGTTTCATTTTTTATGATCCAAATTACTTTTTAATAATTTTAATTAGGCTTCATATAAATTAAGTTTTCGATACGTTTGATTGGTAATTGCAAGTTAGTAAATAGACAAAATAACAAATTTTTTACCCTAGTAGATAGACTTATTGGATTGACCATATAATTAATCTACTCTATAATTTTTTATTTGCAATATGCTGGATACAGTTTTCTTCTAACTGTGACACAGTAGTGTTTTAACACTACTGTTTTGCGACAGATATACGGATCGCGACAGTACTGCCCCTAACGGCCCAGTGTAAAAGTGGACGTATTACCTACTAAAATAAAAGTTCAGTAAAATGTTTTATCTGAAGAATACTTTTTTCATTTGGAGGCAAATATCAAAACCGTTAAGCTAAAATATATAAGTATTGCTACAATGAAATATATATCGGTACATTTAATTGTCATGGATTAGAACTGTATAAACTCACTGATGAAAAGGTGAGAATTTACGGATAATTTTCGGTAGCAATTTATTATTAAGGTAAAACCTATTTTTATTGTATAGAGTACCACGGAATAAAAATATAATGTAGACATATTAAATATTACTAGTATTTTTAAAACTAATTCAAAGCAGGTCAAATTGAAGCTTTGATTTATATCATTATAATTTTACCAATTAACCTTCAATTAAACTTTGTTACGGAGAAAAAAGTTCTTGATAAAAAACATGAACAAAGTTTTGCTAGCCTTTCAGATTCGAAACAAAGATTAACAGGTCTCTAATGGGCTTTTAAAATTTAATAATAAGAATAATTATTCTCGGTCCTTTTGAATTTTCAAACAACAAAAGTCATCTTAATACTTTTTCTTATCAACGCTAAAGAGGACTTTAATTAACAATTATATAAAATAATCAGGCGATTAGTGGTTCATCGTCAAGTCTTTCAACTAATTGTACTTTACATGAAATTGAATGAATGAATTATTGAACTTTGAAAATTAATATCTTCTCAGTTAGTACCAAATACACACTTAATTCCAAATCGATAGTATAATGTCGAAAAGCTTGTTGAATAAATAAAAAAAAAGAATTGAACCTTTATCAGCTGAAAAAATGTGGCTCAAATGCAGTAGATGTTATTTTTAAAGTTTAAAAACAAACAAAAACAATAAAAGCTGTTGATGTAAGCGTATAATTTCGTAGATCCTCGCAAATGTACGTGTGGCGCCCTCACATGCATATTTGCAAAAAACTGCTTAGTGTTAAAAGTCATCGACACAGTGCGCAGCTAGCTCTCGGATCAACCGGACAAGCCCGCTCGATCCTCCCTGCTACCTGCACCGTCCGCTTGGCCCACCTGTGGCCACGCCCTCCCCCCCGACGCCGTCAAGTGGCAAGAAGAGAGAAGACGCCGAGTTGCACAGTGCAGTAGTGATTGTGCAGTGATTAGTGTCAGTGTGTGCCGGAATGACAGTGTCGACGCGTTCGGCGTACGCGCCTGAGCTGATACCCATGTAGCCGTCCGGTGAGTCGTTTCCGTTTTTCCCCCATTCACATGTTTCTGTTGAGATGTAGGGACCCATATTACTATTAGTTTTGCCACGTTTCACCGCGAACGTAGATAATTAACATGCACGCCACCTACGTGGCATTAATTAGAGTCAACTATAACTTCGCTTCCTGCCTAGGCAGCAGCGTAGGTATCCACCTAGCGCTCCTAAAGCACTAGAGTTTTTCACTAACGTTACGTTTAAACCTCCTTGCTTACTTTCACACCACCCCCGGCTTCACCAGGGGTGCTTGCACGATAACATAATTCAATTCAATAATAACGCAATGGAGTCACTCTAAGTGACCTCGACTTCGAGGACCTAAAAAATCGTCCACTGGCGGACACAGTACGCGCGATCTGCGAAGCCCTCACCGCGCAAGGGGGGCAAATCGTCTACAAGCGCACACCATGCTCGACGAGAGCAACCACACCCGCGTCGTAAAAGTGTCCTCCCCATACACTCAGACACCCTTTCTCCGCTTACCTCGCCCAACCATTTGGACTCCGAAATGAAGCTCGATAACTTCCGCCCGGTTACTGAAGACGAAGACGCGGGAGGGTTCCTGCCCGTCAGTTCGCGCAAGAAGGAGCGCAAGAGAAGGGCCTCCCCTGCTACCTAACCTACTCCCGATCCGCCAACCAAGGCGCCTAAAGCATCGGCAGAAATATTATTGGCCCCTAAGCCATCCACATCGGCCGCAGAGCCAATCCAAGCCGCATCACAGCAAACCATTCCGCCTCACGGCCAACAACATCGGCCTCACCAAGACAAACTACCGCTGCTTCACAGCAAACACCTGCTGCTTCACAGCAAACACCTGCTGCTTCACAGCAATCAGCTGCTTTACAGCAACCAATCATCCCACTTAGGGACAAGAAACCTCCGCCGATCTATATTCGGTCTAAGGAGAAATAGGCAGAGCCTCGGTCCGCGCTGTCCAATAAATATAAATTCACCACAGCCGACTCAAATCAGGGGATTAAACTCCAACTTGAAAATAGTGACGCTCACCGTCAATTCACGTTGTATCTGCTTAAGAACGACTATTATTACCACACATACGCGCTCCTGGAAGAGCGCGTACTTCGGACAGTCGTCAAAGGACTGCCGAAGGAGATGCCCACAGAGGACATCTACAATTATATCAAGGGACAAAACATCCCAATTTACTCGGCCTTCCGCCTAACTCATCCCAAAAAAAAAAACCTTCTGACCCTCGAATGCTTCACTGAGGGCAAAAATGTGTACGACCTACGCCACACTCAAATGGCCTCCCAGCGCAGTGTCATAACTGCCAGATGTACGGGGACTCTGCCCGGAACTGTCACTCACGCCCTCGCTGCGTTAAGTGCCTTGGTGACCACGGCATGATTCCTAGACCCAGAGATAGGGAAGTACTCACACATATAAACTGCCATAGCACCAGCCATACGGCCTACGCTGCCCCAAAGCGCCAAAGCGCAAGGCACCACCACCTTCATCCGTCCCAAGGTGCCCCCTGGTGCCTCCCCTCACATCCTTACAGCCCCTCCGACCTATTCCGGCGTGGCAAACACAATCAAGTGCTTCGCGTAGCGCTCCAATGCCCGCGTGGCAATAACCACCGCCACCACAGGCAGCGCCGAGCGCCCTGCGTGGCGCCACACCACAGACAAGCACTCCGCGTAGCGCCCCACAGTTTGCTAGCCATAGCAATGGCAGTAACTTGGAAACGTTAGCCGGACAGATTGACTTCGCAGAGCTCGATTGCCTTACCGCGGAATTCGACGCCGTCGTCGGAAACTTTGGAGCCCGCCTTGCCATACTTCGTAAGTATAGACAACTAGTCGACTTAATTACGGGACATAAATGAATAGTACGCCCATACTACCCACGTGCATTGAATATATCCTTCTTTAACGCAAACGGTCTCGCGGATTAAAAGACCGAAGTTTTAATTTTCCTTCGCGAAAACGACGTAGACATTCAAAAGACATTCCTAAAACCCAGTAGAAGCAATCCGAAAATCGCTAATTACAATATTATAAGAAATGATCGGACCGGATCTTCACACGGCGGCACGCTCATTTATTATAAAAAGTCATTGCACTCCGTAGCAATTGACACGCCGTCGACGTTAACGCATCTAGAAGCCTCGGTCTGTAGGCTAGCCATGGCAGGACACGCACCTATAACCATAGCCTCGGTCTACCTACCGTGTAGAAGCTCATCCGAGATCTTTCCATCCGACTTCGAAGCGCTATTCTCCCAAGGAGGCGCCGTCATTCTGGCTGGCTGCGTCATTCTGAGCAAGCACATCCGATGGAACAGCTACAGAATCAACTCGCGAGGTTCAGCACTAACACAAATACTTAATTTCAGTGTCGTTGCACCGTTTAAGCATACACACTATCTGCACATGGTAGACCACAGATCGGATGTGCTTGATATTGCCCTCATCAAAAACTTCAATCTCGCCTTTAGAGGTATAGAGGTCATAGAACATCTTACCTCCGATCATCGTCCATTCATCCTTAAATTAGGAACCCCCTACTCCCAAAATAACATTTCCAAAAACATAGTTGACTGGCGCTAGCTCAAATCACAGCTAGGCTGCACTAGCTCACCACACCTAGATACCATCGCTAAAGTCCTGCACAGTGCTAATGACGCAAATCTCGCTGCTCATGCGCTCACAAGACATGTCCAAAATGTTGTCGAGGCCTTCTCGTGGCAAGTCCCGGTGGAGAAAAACCCCCGCTGCGTCTTGCCAAACGACATAAAGGACCTATGATTGGTATCCAACCGAACGGAACCGGAGGCAGCTTCGCGCCATTAAACATCATTCCAACACGCGCATAGCTGAATTCAGGAACGATAGGTGGGATACAGATCTAAGCAATTTGCACCCATCCCATCTTGCCTTCTGGCAATTACCCAAAAGCCTGAAGGTGATACCGAGGCTCAATGTACGCCTAGCACTCAACTGATCTACGCCGCTCACCGCCAAAAGGTGAAGAGCGAGGTCGGTCGATTGACCCAACTCCCTCCTCGCGATTTAACTTTACCGGTAACCGAAAGCGAAGTCAAGTCCCGGGCACCGGCGGTATAAGTCATTAAAAACCGCATCATTCAAATGCTACCGGATCATATAATCAACCTCCTAGCTCTCTCCAAGGGTATTTTTCCAAACACATGGAAGGATGCTTAAGTTATAGGGTTCCTAAAACCCGGCAAACCACCTGCACTTCCCACTTTCTATCGTCCCATTAGCCTCCTCAAGGGTTTTGGAAAAATTTACGAACGTCTCGTCCAAGCGCGCTTATTAGATTTTATGAAATGTAAAGGGCTCCTTACCCCATTCAATTCTGCTTTCGAGCCAAGCACTCTTGCACTAACCAAATTCACCGCATCACGGAGAAAATTAAAGTCAGCTTGATATGAGGCCATCACATGGAAGCGCTTTTCCTCGACGCGGCGAAGGCGTTCGATAAAGTATGGCACGAAGGGCATATATACAAGCTATATAAGCTCGGCGTGCCCGACCGTCTCGTACTCATCATACGAGGCTTCCTCAGGAATCGAACGTTCCGATACCGCGTAGAGGGAACTAAATCACAACCTCGACCGGTCCGTGCCGGCGTGCCCCAAGGCCCCGTATTAGGCCCAATCCTTTTTACTCTATACACTAACACCAAAGACATCCCACAGCACCGACTTGCAGACACCGCCTTATTCGCAGATGATACCTGCATATATTCAACCAGTAGATGTCCTGTCCTTGTAAGTCAAAGACTCCAATCTGCGGCCAATATCCTAGGGGAATGGTTCCGGAAATGGAAAATATAAATCAATCCTTCCAAAAGCGCGGCAAATTAAACTTCGAAGCAACATAAAATATTAAATGTCTCAATGAAGCAACCGTGATTTACAGTCCTTTTTTTACATGAGGGAAACATTTGGTTATGTGATGACACGATTCACGTACAACGTTTGATGTGTACGGTAAAAATTTGGCAAATTTTTGTAATTTTAAATTAGATAAAATATACATAAATAAACTTATAATATTCTATTTCGGGTAGCCTTGATTTCGTGATTAAATCCTGTTTAATGGTTTTTATTGACAGCATAAGAATAAATACATAACGAAGCATAAATATTTCCATGCCCATCTGTCGCAGTGCTCTTCTTACCTCAAACGCTATCGTAAGATTAGCCCGCATTGCCCAAACCAAGAGGGGAATGGTTCCGGAAATGGAAAATAGAAATCAATCCTTCAATCAAAAAAAAAATCTTCCAAAAGCGCGGCTATTCTCTTCACGCGACGAAAACCGTGCCTTTCTTCCAATGTCCGACTCCTAGATTGCCCTATCCCTTGGGTAAACAGACCAAATACCTCGGAGTAATCTAACATAAATCCTTAACATTCGGCCCGGACATAACGCGGGTCAAAAACAGAGCGGCCTACGTCCTAGGTCGACTCTTCCCATTAAACAATCCAAAAAGCAAGTTTACTCTGCGCAATAAGGTGCTGCTGTACAAGACAGTCATACGTCCTATTTTAACATATGCCAGTCTCTGCACATGCAAAACGAACCCATATTGATAAGCTTCAAGTCCCGCAGAACAGATTCATGCGCAGGGCCACTGGTGCGCCGTCTAATCTGCTTTTTTTTTTGTCGTTGGAAAAATCCAGATTACGGATTCCCCGCCGCCAAAGTGAGGGGGCAGCGGGGATATGAGGGGCTCCTCGAACCAAGATAAAGCGGCCCACTAAAAAACTAACGGTTGTTCTTTTCCCGTGTCGCTGTAGCCGGGGCTGCGGGCGCTGATGACAGTCTTCGGCGACCCCGGTGCGACGTGGCCCTCGCCTCTCTCGGACCTCTTCTCCGGTGTGTTGGGACACCCGGAACGTCGCTTTAGGCGCCGTGCCGGAACAAACAGCACGGCGCTCCCTCTTGAGCCCTTCTCTGGGCGGCGGGCACCCTCTTGCCGGCCGCCTAGGGGCTCAGTGTCAGGAGGGAAGGTTGCGCGCATACGCCACTCTTCGGTGCCCTGGCCTTCTTCTGCGGATAGCCAGGGCGCTGTAGACCTCCTCGCAAAATGCAAGGAAGGTGCCCCACGACCTTTCACTCTCTAACATCCTGCGCACCACGGCAGGAAGCGAAAGGTCGTGCCCCACGACACTACACAGCACTCGGCGTTGATCGACCCAGGCTGGGCACTCTTCCAGCGCGTGTTGGGCCGTCTCTTCGGCACATACGCCACAGTGGTAGCACTCCTCTGTAGGCTTCCTACCGGCCACGCGGCACAGGTACCTCCCGAAACAGCCGTGTCCCGAGAGAACCTGCGTCACGCGGAATGTTAGGGAGCTGTGTACTCCTTCTACCCACCACTTAAGAACGGGGCATATGGCTTCTACTATTTGACGGCCGGCGCTGGGGTGCTCCAGCCGCAGCTCCCGCTCCTGGATTGCAAGGAGCGCATTCGTCTCACGCCCCTTTATGCTTTTACGGAAAAACTTTAACTACAATGAAATTATAAATTTTATGCCTTAAAAATAGCCATATTTCTCTTTTATATCAAAATAACATTGTATAAGGTGTCACTTGAGATTTGAATATAGGAAGAAGAAATTTAAAATGTGGCACATAAATTCTATAAGGGAAGTATTTATGTAACCTGCAAAGTTTTAATACGATAAAAATGCCCATTTTAAGAACAACAGAAAAGAAGGTAATGCCAAGTAAAAAAGTTTCAGGTAAATGTGGATGTATTAGAATCCGATCCCATGATAACCAGGGTAAGGCTAGGTGAAAAAGAGAAGCTGCAGCTTAGTTTCCCTTTTAACCCTTTACCTATTAAGAGAAATAATTTTACTGATCGTGTGCTTTAAAAGGCCCGGTAGTTCCTTTCCTTAACTTCGACAACCCAGTTATCTAGATTTACTTTAAATAGCATTGTCTACAGTTATAAATTTAACATTAAAAATCTGTAAAGACACTAAATATTTTAAACTTATTATGAATTGTAGAAATTACCTTTCCTTACCATATTTAAGGTTATAGCATCGTTTTAAATTATTGAATTATTTGCTAACATAAAAGTCTAATAATATTGATAGGACCACCTTGGTGTGACACGACGAAAAGTTTTTTTAAGATCGAGAGCTTTCTTCGAAATGAAAGCAAAAGTAATAAGATTAAAGTTAACAGTTGTTCCTAATTATGTTACTAAGCGGCACCCTACGACTTAATGATCAATTTACTATTCCCGAGGGTCTTTAAAAGATAATAAAGTTAATTTAGTTACTTCTTTATTCTGTGTTCCCTTAAAATTTTCTTTGTTCAATGTAGAAGAACATTTTTTATTGATCCAAAATTAGTGTTTTAAAATTTCCCAAACAAGACACTTCTGACAACCTATGGCGAAAGAAGCTCAGCGGCTATTTTAATTAGCTAAATATTTTACCTTTTTTTAGCATGGAAAGGGTTTGAGACTGAATTTTGGTAAGCTTCAAAAATATATTTCCGGGGAAACCATTGTCCCACGAACCAGGTGGTTGGAACATTTTGCTGAAATGAAAGGTTATAGTGTACAGGAGTTACGTGAGATAGGCAATTGTACCCTTCGCTTCAATACTAATACATTACAACACTTGCTTCTCTTTAATTGAATAGCACCACGCTGGTCCAATGCGGATTGGTGGGTGGATCGACTTTTTACATGCCCATACTAAGCATGGATCATCTTACTTTTCGGACAATTGGGTGATTGGCCCTAATTAGGATAATTTTTGGGAAAAACAAACCAAGTTTGCCCCAACAACCAGGGAAGCAAATAAATGAAAATTTGTTGGTCCCCGCAGGATTTCGGAACCCACGACCTTCGGTTTATAAAGAACACGCCCATCCACTTCATTGGAGGAAGTTTTAATTGATGCCATAAGAAAAACATAAATACAGCTTGAAAAAAAAATCATTCTATTATATGAAAACAATTAAGAACAACTATAGTTAGTTATTCTGGGAGTAGGACTTAAAATAAAATTCGCATATAAAAATTCAAAATAGAGATATATGCAAAGATTCATACCCCAATGAAGGTTACAAATAAAGTTTGCTAAGAATTGTAGGAATAAATGGATTTTTAGAAAACAATGTAAAAGTGTTAAGCAAAATAAAAAGACAGCATTTGTATACACATGTCTTTGATTTTTATTGCTAGACAATAAGACATTCCAATGCTAATGTCGGCGCTGACTGTAGAAGGCAATATATATCTTTCTAAATGAAAACTGTTTAATTCAAAATACTGTTTTATCAAAATGAGTCTAGTGGATAGCTGTAGATATCAGCGCACAAAAAAGGTTGGGAATTAAAGAACAATAGTTGACATTCTTTTTTGTTGTTTAATAAATTTAGAACGTAAATCAAAGTTGATTGTCTGTCAGGAAATTAAAAAACATCGATATATATTATATCGATATTTTAGAAATATATCAATATCGATATTCATATTTAATTCAGGATATATCGGTACATAAACAAATATGTAGCTTACATTACTACAAAAAACCAATGCATAACGGTCATTTGTAAATAAACTACGAAAACTATAAAAAACTACCTTTATAGTTTTCAAGCTACATTTATCGGATAGCAATATAAAAGACCTCTTTGACCGAAATACGTGATCAACTGTAAAACGACTAAAACACCAATTGAAAATACAACTTTACTCTAGCAAAACAAAATGTATGTGTTTCAGTTCAATTCTGTTAACGTTTGAGAGTGGACGTATAACTCTTTATCTATTAAATCTGCAATTACGATATATTCAACTTTTACCCTTTTGAACATAGTGTTAAGTGTTTTAATCGTGTGAAACGAATTGCATGCAATAATTGCACGCGTTAATGGAAATAGTGCCATCTCCGTCTAGCGATCCGTGTACCTGCTACGAAGCACGACCCCGCGCCCGCGTCGCAACTCTGCTGCATCTCGGTCACACTAAGGGAATTCTATCTATCCGTCACTCTCTGATTTTTTACCTGCTTGTTAATCGCAAATTGTAAATATACGGAGCAATGAATCGCACACCTCCAAACAAGTTTCTTTCAAATCCGGAGCTGTGCGCACCGACAAAGGATGACAACGTAAATATTCGAAAGCGGAAGCAACCAGCTGATGATATCAAAGAAAAAATTGCTGAGATTGTCGAACAAAAATTAAATGATAAATTTAAAGAATTTCACCATAACATTCAGAAAATTATAACCGAAACCATTGATAACTCATTATTAAATTTAAAAAATGAACTTCAAAAAGTGTCTGAGAACATTTCTAATATAAACGCTTCTATCCTTACACTCGAGACTGACAATGCAAGCATACGGGAAAGCATCACAACTTTTACCACACGGCTCACTGCTATGGAGACTTCACTGACAGATACTAATAAGCGCTTTGATACTATCGAGGACCGAGTAAAATCGCTTGAAGCGAAATGTAGTAATGAGCTTTTGAATCAAGTCAGCGCTTTAGAAAATAAAATTTCTATAATGGAGCAACAGTCTCGCGACTGCAATTTGGAGATTGTTAACCTCCCAGAACGGCGTAATGAAAATCTCACAGGGACTGTTATTAAGCTTGCTGCAGTGGTGGGCATGAAGATGACTGCAAGTGATGTAGCTGCGGTACACCGCGTGCCCCACGCCAATACTAAAGACGGGCGCCCAAAGAATGTCATCGTTCGACTTCATTCGAAAATGCTGCAGGACAGTGTAGTTGAGTCGTGCCGCTCAAAGAAGGAAAAGGACAAGAGATGCCTAACGTCTGAAGATCTCTCAATCACAGGGACAACACACAACATCTACGTTAATGAACATTTGACCCTTAAAACAAACAGTTATTTCGTGAAACTCGCACGAAAGCTAAAGAGCGCGATTATAAATTTGTGTGGGTCAAATTCGGCACCATCCTCGTTCGTAAAACTCCACGTCGCAGGTACTCGTTATTAGATCAATACAGGATATCAAAAATTATCTAGGGTTATATATTATATTAACCCGTATTATCATATTATGATTATGTTTACCTTTATTTTGTATCTTTTAGTATTAGATTTAAATACGTGCACTGCATTACATGAAATATAAACCACACTTATTTTGGCACCTACACACGCCACACACACACCTAAAACAGTTCTCACTCACATACAATTTACTGACTTTCTTACAAAACAACTTTAATAACAAATGTTGCTTGAATTTAGACGTAGTAAAATAAAAAATACCAAGTTAATAAACATATTACTGCTTTCAAATATATAGACTTAACTCGTTGCCTTATTATTATTATTAATACTATAACTTTAACGCTGTATAAATGGCTAATTTAAATAAACTATCAATATATTACCAGAACTGCCGCGGACTTAGAACTAAACTGCATGTATTGTATATGAACATTCTTCAGCAGTCATATGACATAATCGTATTAACCGAAACATGGCTAAATAATGACATATCTAATAGTGAATTTATTGACGCTAGATACAATGTTTACAGAAGTGACCGTAATTACGCGATTACGGGGCGGCGTGACGGTGGCGGGATGTTGGTCGCCGTAATGAGTAATATCCGCGCCCTTTCCTCACGTCTCCCGTTCCTCTCTTTCTCCGATTATTGACCATATACTTTTACAAATAGGTAACGAACCTAATAAGTTACTAATTAGCGCACTTTATATTCCACCAGCAACTGACTGTAACAGTTATGAAACCTATTTTGTTTTATGCAATCTATCCTGAGGAGTTTTCAATACAAAATTTCTGCATTATTGGAGACTTTAACGCTCCTAAATTGGACTGGAGTGCCGTCATTATGGTCTTAAACCAATACTTACAGGAAATAATATAAGTTGTACGATATCAAAATCTATAGCAAATTTTATTTCACAGTTGACTTGTTATCAACTAAACTACTTAAAAAACTGTAATGACCGTATTCTAGACTTGTTTATAACAAGTAACGCGGATTGCCAGCTGTTTCCCACACCGCTTAGTGTTGTTCCTTTGGATAAAAATCATCCACCGTTTTACGTTTTATTACCTTTGACTGATTGTATTGAACAAAAAATATTTAAACCGAGAATTCACTATTATTTCAATAAAGCGGATTATAACATTATCAATAATGAACTGTCGGAAAGAAAGTGGGATGAAATATTTAAAAATAAATCAATTGAAGCCTCGGTAACAGTCTTTTATGAAACTATTTACGATATAATTACAAAAAATGTGCCCTCTAAATTAGTAAAACGATCACACTATCCCATGTGGTTTAATAAATCATTAATAAAACTTTTCAAAACAAAAAACGATACTGGGTTAAATGGAAAAATTTGGAAATATACTTGATCATAATAAATTTAAAAATATAGATCAAAATTTGACATTGAAAGCAAAATTAGCTATCTAACTACATGAACAGGGTTGAAGATAATATCATTCGAGACGTAAAATATTTTTGGAATTACGTGTCAAATAAAAAAATATCAATAATATTCCGCTGTAGTATCTTACAATAATGAAACTGCTGACAATCCAATAGATATTGCCAATTTATTCTCTACTTACTTTGAATCGGTTTTTGAACCGTCTTCACTACGGGAAGATTACAATATAGAGTACACAATTTTGTTTTCGGACATTACTATGTCACAAAATATTATCTCGAAGTCATTCTCTCCCAAGTGAGATCGTCAACGTATTGCAGTCTCTGGATACTTCCAAGGACGGTACCGATAATATTCCACCAGTTTTTCTTAAAAACACATCAAAACAGATATGTCCGCCTTTATTGTATTTATTTAACAAATGTTTAAGAGATGGTGTATGTCCGAGTATCTGAAGTCTGCAAAAATAGTACTGGTGCATAAAACAGGATCAAGAATGAATGTGGAAAACTACCGCCCTATATCCATCTTGTCGCGCTATCAAAGGTCTTTGAAAGACTTATTTATAACGCAATATACCCACAACTACATAATTATATACTAACCCAACAACATGGGTTTGTGCGCGTCGCTCAACGATTACCAACTTATTACTTTATACTACTGAACTTTATGAAACTATTGATGGTAATGGACAAACTGACAGCATATACACAGACTTCCGAAAGGCCTTTGATAGGGTAGATCATCAAGTTCTACTACAAAAATTGCCTATAATGGTATACGTGGTAACTTATGGCGGTGGTTCTAAATCGTACATCACAAACCGAACACAGAGAGTTGTCATTAGCGGATATGAATCTTCTAGTACATATTTCCTCTGGAGTACCTCAAGGTCCATTCTTGGGCCATTGCTTTTATTTTATTTATAAACGACATCAATCAATGTTTTAGCTTCTGTAAATTTCTTTCTTATGCAGATGATCTTAAATTTATCACACTATAAATGATCTTAATGACCACATTTTAATACAAAAAGGCCTAGACAATTTCTCTTCCTACTGCATAAAAAACAAACTCTCATTAAGCATTAATAAATGTTACTCAATAACATTTACAAGAAAACATAATATTAGTCAATATAGTTACTCTCTTTGTGGTGTAAATCTAGAGAAAACCCAACTCGTACGAGATCTTGGTGTCACTCTCGACTCAAAACTTACTTTAGATGTCCATGTCAATAATATATGTAACCAAGCCTTTAAACTATATGGATTCGTCATTAGAGCTTGTAAAGACTTTAGAAAATCCTCAGCCTATCTTTATTTATATAAATCTCTTGTTAGGTCCCAATTAGAATATGCGGTACCAATTTGGAATCCCTTTACGAGCAATATTCAACTCAAATAGAAAAATGCAGAAAAATTTCTTAAAACGTTGAGTACAAATGTACCAAAAATATCTAGATTACTCTTATCTTTTAAAAAATATCAAATATTACACCTTAAGGATAGACGCCTACAACTAAACACTATGTTGATGTATGACCTACTACATCATAGATATGATTGCATACCGTTAATTAATAAAATACGTTTTAATGTTCCTGTTCGCCCTAACACAAGGTCAACTCGTGTCCTAAAACTTTTGCAAATGCTAAATGTCGAACTAACGCTGGTAAATGCTCCCACTTTTCAGCCTTATGTCCACATATAACACATATTTTAATCATATTGATATATTCTCGATGCGTGCCAGGCAGTTTTAAGAAATCAATTATAAGGCACTCAGTGATACAAGTGAAGCGGACACAATACGCAATGCTCACTAATTACTTTGAAGCAACTAAAATGTTAAAAGCACTATTTTCATTTCTATTTTCAACAATTTAAAAACACACACGCACACACACACACACACACACACCACACACACACACAATACACAACGCATGCACGTATTTTTATATTTTTTTACTTTAGTTATTTTACTCTCAAAGTCATGTTAAGATTTCCTTTATATTAAATTAAGATAATTAATTGTGTTAGATAAAATTTACGTTCATTCTCAAATCATGTTAAATTTTGCAGTAACCAGTGACAGATGATGTTGGTTTTATAGTTTTTAAACTTTAATTACTACTTACATGTAAGACTTCTAATTGTGAAACTGTTTGTTTGTCCAATAAAAAATAAAAAAAAAAAAAAAAAAATGTAATTTCTGAAGATAAACTGCTTGTTTTTATTATAAAAAACCTCGATTTGCATAACTTTGCCATTCTTGAAAATAGGGATATTTCAATTTATCACTTTACAAAATATAAATAATTTATCGCATTATTACATGAAAAATATCGCATTTTCGATACTTGCAATGGTATATCGATATATCGTAATATAAATATCGGCTAAAAATATCGATATTTCGAAAAAATAATATCGATCTATATTATTATATATATTTACGATGCCTAATCTGATGGTAAGTGGCCACCGAAGCCCATAGAGATAGTGATGGGTAGGACTAGTCGTAAAAATGAGTTTGTGTGAGCCTCTTGTTCGTACTGTGCCCTTACAATGTCCCACTTCAAATGAGGCGAAGCTCGTAACAGTTTCGACGTTTCGTACCGAGGGCGAGGCTCGTAATGTCCTAGAATTCGATAGTAATATAATTTCGTCCAAATATGGTAGTGTTTTTAAATTGCTTAGAATGCCTTCCCCCCTATGGGAAAAAATATTTTAATTAATATTTTACCTTTTTTTTTAGCATGGATTTTATGCTTCAGTATGTCTTTTGGTAGCTTAAATAACATATATTTCCGAAATCTTCCACGAACTGGGTGGCTGACACAATTGCTGGAAATGAAAGGTTTATATGACGGGAGTTACGTGAGATGGGCAATTGTCCCTTCCCAATCTAATCATTTAAACATTTCCTTCTCTTTAGTTGAATACCCCCGCTGGTCCAATGCGGGTTGGTGGGTGGACCGACTTTTAATGCCTCCTAACATGGATTCTTACTTTTCGACTTGGGTGATTGGCCCTAATTAGGACAATTTTGGAAAAAAAACCAAGTTACCCTCCAACAAGCAACAATGAAAATTTTTTAGTCCCCGGTTGAACCCACGACCTTCGGTTTTGCACACCCCAACCATTGGCTCGGGAGGCGGTTCGTGCCAAAGAAAAACATAAATACACGAAAAAAAAAATCTTCTTTTATATGAAAAAACAATTAAGAACAACTAGTTAGTTATTCTGGGAGTAAGGCTTAAAATAAAATTCATAAAAATTAAAATGAGATTATGCAAGATTCATACCTGAATAAAGGTTACAAATAAAGTTTCTAAATTGTAGGAATAAATGGTTTTTTAAAAAAATGTAAAAAGTGTTAAGCGAAATGAATGACAATTTGTATACATTTTGGATTTTTTGCTAGAAAAAAGACATTCAATGCTAATGTCGGCGCCTGACTTTAGAAGGAAAATTCTTTCAAATAAAAATAAAAAACTTTTAATTCAAAATAACGTTTTATCAAAATTTGTCAGTGGTGAGTGATATCAGCGCATAAAAAGGTTGGGAATTAAAGAACAATAGTTGACATTCTTTTTTGTTGTTTAATAAATTGAAATATATCAAAGTTGATTGTCTGTCGGAAATTAAAAAACATCGACATATATCTTCGATTTCTAAAATATCAATATCGATATTCGTATTTAATTGGATATATCTAATCTTGGCACATTACTAAAAAACCAATTAAGTTTTTAAAAATAAATTACAAATACTATAAAAAAACTACTTTTAGTTTCAAACTATATTTATCGGATAGCGATATAAAAGTCTTCGACCGAAATACGTGATCAACGTAAAACATAAAACGCCAATTAAAAATACAACACTCACAAAAACAAAATGTAATTTCTGAAGATAAACTGCTTGTTTTATTATAAAAACCTCGTTTTGCATAACTTTGCCATCAAAATAGGGATATTTCAATTTGTTACTTAACAAATATAAAAAATTTGCCTTTGGAAAATATCCCATTTTGATCTTGGGTATATCGATTGTAATATAAATATCCTTAAAAATATCGATATTTCGAATAAATAATATCGATATTATTATTATTACCCGACAAACCAATCTGATGGTAAAGTGCCATCAAGCCCATAGAGATGTGATGGGTGACTATCGTAAAAAATATTTAATTGAATACCCCATTTCGTACTTTGCCCTACAATGCATAAAGAGGCGAAGCTCTCTTTCGACGTTTCGAGGCAGGGCTCTTGTCCTAGATTCGATAGTAATATAAAAAAAATTGTTTTACTACCTGAAGTCCATATTTAAAAACAACTGTTCCTTTTCTTAAAACAGTTATGTTTTGACATTTTATCAAATAACACCCATTAAGCACGTGTTTTGACCCAAAAACTAAAAAATGGGGAAAGGTTAGTGCTCTTTCGAGATTTTTCAATCATCATCATCATCATCAGCCTGGATCACTGCTGAACGGGCAATCTAAATTGGGTTTTTGGGACCGTATCCACCCAGGTCAATGCCGGGTTAGTGGGTGATAGATTTTTACTAATTTTATGCAATAAAATTTAAAATCTCAAATTGTATTATGTGATAAACTCCTTTAGAAGTAAGTTCGAAAAGAACTTTCAGCTAATGTTGATGTATAAACAACTTTAAAAACATTTATGGGTTGGTGTTTTACTACAAGCAAATTTATGTAATTTATAAATCTTTAAAAACAGACGTTTCAATTTTCAACATGTTGTCTCAGTAAAACTCATTTTTCTCAAAACATTTAAGACTCGGATGGTCCATAATCAAAAATCCACATACCAACAGGCGTCAATATTAATCAAGATTTGGTCTTTTGCGAAATTAAACAAAAATAGGACAATAATAACAAAAGGGTCCTTATTTATCTATTTATCGCTCATTTATGAAAAAAAAGCCATACAATAAATCCTCCCAGTGCAGTTTCAATAAAAATTACATTACGAAGACATTCAAATCGGTTTAAGATATGGAAATAATGATAAATAAAAAATATGTTTTAATTTTAGTAATTAGTTTCGTAATAATATTTTACAAAACGGCACAAATATTTGCTTATCAAAAAACGGTACAAAAGGTAATTATTTGATTACATATGTTAAAACAAAACTGCTAGAAAGTTTTAATTTTTGATACAAAAAATAAATTAAAGTAGGAGAATTTTACGGCTGCAAGTCGGCCATATTGACATGGTTCGTCACAATAGGCGTATGACAATAATTAAAAACTACTAAAACTATATTTATTGAATAAACTTGGAGCTTGGATTATAAAACACGATTGTTTTTTTTTATTGTAAGTTTGGTTAATATTTATTTTTATTAAATAAAACTACAAAATAAAAGGCAATCCCTATGATATCTTGAACACCAATCAGGCGCATGACGTCACGCTTTAGTAAACGCATCGCAATACACTAACATCTTGATTTTATTATTTTGTTTGAATACCAGTATATTTGAGTGTGAATATTATTAATAACGAACATAAAATACCACAGTATGGATTGGATTTACTAAGCCAATCAGCGTAATTTGCTGAATAACTAATAATACTGGGAGAGTTTTGTTGAGATGAATATTTTTACATTTAGACCTCTAAAAATATTATTACCTAATACTATATACAAAATCTACAAAAGTCTGAAAACTTGGAAAAGTGATCTCACAACAGTAAAAGTGAGTCTGGACAATATTCCTTTTGAATCTCGCCTCAAGTTTAAGCTACTTGTTTCGCATTGTTTTATATATTTATTTTTTTTTGAAAAATAACGCTCATGAAAGTTTCACTTACGAGTCACTTTCTAGTGCCAAGGTATGCATACGACCAATCATGCTTATGCATGAAACTCGCTCACATCCTCCACACGCCTAACGCAACTTCAAGTGTTCAAAAATTCATCCGCCGCGCCACTGGGCGATGGAAACGAAACTTAGATTTACAGCGCTGCAACTGCGGACATTCCGCGAGCACTTTAAAAGTACTCGCAAACACAAAGATAAGTAGTCAACCACAGCCCCTCTGCTGGTAAAAGCAGCAACGTATACGGCGGATCCAAACGCGTCTGGCAAAGCGTAGACCCAAAACGTTCTTCCGACCCGGACGAGGAAGGGGTTGCTGAGACTGGACCCAACGGGGTCCCGACATCGAACCCTACACCCCACACGGTAGGGATATGCTTCCACCACAATGATTTAATAGGAAAGAGCTACCGAAGCCAGTATAGTTTGCTACAATCCTTTTACTCCGGATTCCATATTTGATATGGCTTGAGTATAAAACAATAAAAATTGTTGATTTTAAATAAAAAGATCATTATCATTTAACTTTGACAGTAGATGACGCATTAAATGCAAAACATGTTTATTTTTTATTACGTGATTCACTAAAAGGTTTGACACAACTGAGAATATATTCATTGCACGCGAATATTGTATCGACGCTAGCCGAATGTCTTTTCAGAGTTTCTCTTTACTTGTCAATAAGTGCTGAAGAAATTATAAATTTTTCCCCTTATGTGCCCTTCTTTTTAAACACTGATTTGCTTGCGTTTTGTTCAATATACAAAAAAAACAAATAAATAACTAAGTATGGTAATTTATAAAGTATATTTAAAGTTATAAATATTTTTAATTTTAAAATTTTACTAAAATATCAGCACAATTATCTTATGATTTAAAATAGTGTTATTTGTGTAAAGCTTATTATAAAATGTTTTATTATTAATTTTTTAAAGCCTTAAAAAACTAGATGTCGCTGCGCGAAGGAAATTCGCGGTATCGTTTGCTTAAGCTGTTTTGATTGGAGTGCAGCTTATTCTTATTTGAACAATTCATATCGAATTCTATGATTTTTTGACGTGATCACTCTATAGTATGTAGTTGTGACACTCTGTAATAAAATAATCGTATCTTGTAAACCTATCCTGTGTACCCAAAAGGTATTTCGTAACTTGTCGCTGCTTTCGTTCAAAAGTAAAATAAAAATGATTTAATGCAAAAAACAAAATTGGTTGCCTGTAAAATCGGTAAACGGGCGAAAATTATACGTGCAACGTCTTTTTTGTTTTGATAGTTTTTATCGACGAATCCAACTTCACATTTGATTTAGAACACATTAAATACAAGACATTGTGTGTACATTATTTTTGAACGAGATTACATCCCGGCTTGTAAAAGTGATTTTGTAATAATTTTGCACATAAATAGACTTATCACTGTTGTTAATTCAGAATTATCAACTTCGGCACGTAATGGCGACAATTCTATAATAATAGCTATTTTGTATAAAATAATTTCAATATTATTACATCCAAAGTACGCAGGTATTTAAACCAATAAATAAAAATATCAAGCAACTGTAAAAAAGTATATATATATATAAAAAGTCGCTAACTGGCGGACGAAACAAAATATTATAAAACTCGATAAACTTGCGCTAAGTCAGTGTTAGCGTAGTGTTAACGACTTAAGTAGAGTGGTCATTTTCAAAAACACGTGGTAAAATATTATACACTCCATTATTCATAAAATCTTGATCAGCCAATAAATTTATCTTTTTCGCCAGTATAAGCGGAGTGACGTCTTTTGAGTCCGTTTTCCTTGTTATATTCCTCCTTTTTAGTTAATTCCATTAAACATTTAACTCGTTTTCGTGACATGTTATTAAAAATACACTAACACTATTATTTTTGAGATGAATTTATAACAATAACTCTATTATTATTATTATACTAAATAAAATAATCAGCATCTTGTTGAACTTTGATGTTTGTCATCCAATACCTAAGATAACTAAACGGAAATTATACTTTTACGCAGTATAAGATTCATCTCTAAACATTTAGTTCAGGCTAAAACTATTCTTAAACGATTCTGTATCTATGTTTGCTCCGCCATAAGTTTCGCTCGTTTTGTTAAATTTGCTACAAGGCTGACGAGCAATCGACCAATTTCATTACTACATACAGGATTGGGAAAAGGTTTTTCAAATTTAAAGCTTTATGCTATTTATCTGTATATTTGATAAAATTTTAAATACATCAGCTCAAGTTATCCAAGATTTATCAGGTGAGGTTTGGCCAAACAGATAGATCACGAGCAGGAACGTGGAGTGACATAGATCACCAACCACAGTAGCCTATTTAGCAAGAAGTCCATCTTCGTTTCCTTGGATCCCGGCTGACCTGAATTCAAGCTAGTACTACTCAATACCAGATTTCAAGCGAAATTCGCCTGTATACACTGAGCATTCTGGGGCACACTTAAATTTAATACAACATTGTATGTAGGGTACCGGATTTGAGGCATCTGTATAAATTAAGACCCAGTTAGGCCATTTCTCATCAACTATCAAGTTGAACTCTTGGTTAGCATATAAGGAGATTTTATCTATACCAAGGCCTAAAATAATCTCAGGTTTGAATATTAGTGCATCATAGCTAGGGATGAAAAGGGGGTGATTTTCCAATTGTAGAACTGAAAATGCAGAGAGCTTATAACATTAAAACTATTAATTAGGCAAGGATAGGGTTTAGTGCACCAATAGCGAGAAGAACTTGTAGAGTTGGATAGGAGTTCTAGGATTTTTAGGACAAGAAAAAGGTACTTTTTCATTAAAGAAACATTAAAATTACGAAACATACAACCTATGTATTGCAAAAAATTTTTATTTTAGTTATAATTAAATATTTTTGTATATCTTTTTCCATAAAATTAATGTCTCTCTAGATATAGGCCTCCCATAATGCACGCCGCCACTTCCAATCTTTGGCTTCCCATCTAGCCCCCACCGGCCACTTTGCGAATGTTGCCACTCCATCCTGCAGCAGGGCGTCTCACACCACGTTTGTGAAATTTACGTACGTTTAAACTAGGTCTGTCACAGATTGGGGCTTTATTATTTGATTTAAGACCTAGAGCTCTGTCAATTGTGTACTACTTCTTTAAGATAATATGGTAGTTAAAGTTATTTAATAGATCTTTGTATTTGAACAACTTCTCTCACCATCTACGGCCTGCCCTCCTGCCACTGGCGAAATACTAGCATCATGGAAAAAAGATTTCAAAATAATGGCAGCTTTAAAACTTTTTTACAGAAAATGTTATTATATTAATAATATAATATAAGAAAAAATTACTTCAAAGATTTCGTCTAAAGATTCTTACTAAACGATTTTGGTTTTAATAAATGCAGCCCCTGATTTTCTGCAGCTTGACCCTCTAATATTGGTATTCTGATTTGCCGTGAACTGTGGTTAGGTCTAACATAAACTGACATTTATTCATCATAAAAGATAAATAAATGAAGTTTTTTTTTACCCGTAAGCGACTCAGTGCATTTTCGTGACACCCATTTTATTATATCAAAGTGTAACTGTCAAAATTTTAATATTATCTCTTAGTAAAATATTATCTCTATAATAATATATTTTTGTGAGATCTGATTAGATATTGTTCCCACAATAATGTTTGCACGGTTAAAACGACTAACAATTAAAAAATGTCCAAATAAAAAATTAAGCCTGTAGTGGTATGGGCGTGGCTTAGAAACCAGGTCGTGGGTTCGATTCCTGCAGGACACTACAATTTTCATTGTTTCCCTAGTTAGCTAGGAGCAATTGGGGCCGATCACCGTTGTTGAAAATAAGTGATCCATCGTCGGATGGGCATGCAAAAGTCGGTCCACCACCAACCCGCATTTGGACCAGCGTGGTGGGATGCGGTCCAATCCCAATGGAAAGGGGTATTGGAGGGAGCCTGTCCAACAGTGGACTATCAAGGCTGATGATGCAAAATAAATGTAACGGCGTTCTTGACGTCATTGGTGCGGTAATGCCAAGCAACAATATCAGATTTGATTTCAAATTTTTGTTACTGATAGTTGTCTTGATAATTCGTTTGTTTAAATGAAACTAACGTAGTCCCAGCTAGGAAACGAGTTTAAGCGATGCATAAGTGCAAATCGTTGGATTTCATATATCAGCTTTTCTTTGATCCAATGTTTTTCATATTTAATTTGGCCATGCTAATATTGTAAATGTGAATTGTGTGTTGTGTGATGGTGTAAACTACTGAACCGATTCTAATGAAATTTAGTATATAGAGAATGAATTTCAGATAGAAGAACATTGAACAAGGTCTTAAAACAGAGGATGTAAGTTTATTTGGAAATCAAAGGAAAAATATAAGTTTTGTAATATTGAACTATATGGGAAGAACTAAGATAAAACAATGAAATTTTGTCTAATTATAGAATAATACACTTTGCTTTAGATGCTATATACAGTTCGAATACACTCGCTATTTCCTCGTCGCTAACCCCTGTATTGGACTACGCGGTGGGATACGGTCCAAAACCCCTTATGGAGAAGGCGCGCATTGTGCATTAGGGGAGGCTATTCCAACAGTGGACTAACAAGCTGATGATGATGATTTCACGCGGACGAGTCACTGGTACCAACTAGTATCTTCTTTTAAATTACACTTAAACGTGGTCTTCTTACAAATGGATCGTGGATAGAGGCAATATTGTTCCGCAATTGCTTTTAAAATATGGTTGAAAAAGTATTATACGATCGGTTACATTTTTATTTGGGCGATAATGTTATACAATTTACGAAATCTAATTTTTCATTTTGCTATATCTTCCTTTGGGTCGCAGTGTTTGGATGCTAGGCGCACTGTATGCAAGGTGTCAATCAACATTTTAATTCTGGTGGAATAAGAACCACGATATTTTTGATAGCAATATAAAAGGATTAAATAAAACTTTTATGGTTTCATTGATTATATCTTTAAAGCAATCTTTGGGTCCGTAAGTCATTGCGTGTTTTTTTATTTTAATTTAACAACTTTTAATATATTAAGTCATGTTATATTTTAAAAACCGAACATAAGTTGAATGAAATAAAATATTTATTTGAATATTATTACTAAAACCAAATCAATAATTACTCAATTTTTCCAACTGCCACCCTTCTGAAGAAAAGAGAATCCAAAGAAAAGCCGGTTCTATTCTAGTGCCTAGCATTATAATTGGTCCGTCAGGTCGATGGGAAATGATAGATTCTGCGTGTGTAATTGTAGACGTAAAATGGATCTATATATGATTTTTATGTGCGGGGAGTTTATACAGGATATAAGACCGTCTTTGCAAAACAATAAGGTAGTATGATGTTTTGTCTGCATTAGAGCTAGGTCCATTATGTTGATATTTATTCTCCTACCAATATTAAATTCATATTTGGATGATGCAAAATATAGTCTAAAGAAATTTTGAAAATTTATTAAAGATGGTGAGGGATATAAACAGATAGCCGTGAATATATGGGTCTTCTACTAACAACCATTCGTCCTCAAACTCTGGTTCCATAACATTATACATTTTCTATTTACGTAATAACTACACAGATTTATGATTTTTGTGTTTTAAGTAATATATCCGATTATATCTTTACAATAGTTGTTTCCTTTAGCCAGCATTC
Organism: Lamproptera curius; assembly: GCA_029286875.1. NCBI lineage: Eukaryota > Metazoa > Arthropoda > Insecta > Lepidoptera > Papilionidae > Lamproptera > Lamproptera curius. The sequence continues at coordinate 193,895 of JAGSMT010000223.1, forward strand.
ATTAAAACTACGTCAAAGTAAATTTGTAATTTTTCTTCACTACGGATGTTTACATGGATTTAAATCAAATATTTATTAATTATTTTACCTATAATTATTTCTATTGTTTGGCAAATATTATACATTATTAAATAAAATGACTTTACGGATTTTATCGCGTTTATTTTTAAATTTAAATTCCCAACGTTTTGAAACTTTCGAGGCCGTGGTCACAGGGTAGAGTACGCGCGGTTTGTAATCTGTCACAACAATCACTGGATTGAATCGACATTGAAGTATTATCAAAAGGATTAAATTTCTCAATTGCACCTGAAAAATCCCTTAACAAATTGTATGAGTGTGGAGGTTGTTTGTTCAAAAATCAAGTACAAAGGAAGATTTGGAGGCTATCCGACAAGATATTTCTCAATGTTGCGTCGAGTAAAGTGCCGAAACCTAATCTTCCTACGGATGAACTTTTGCACTAACAACACGCAACAAAAGCTAACTTCTCCGAGCGGAAAAGTAATTCTACGGTGATTATGGACACGTCAGATTATAATTCTAAATTAAAACAACTATTATCGGATGAAAATACTTATAGGAAGGTCAAAACCTACTACTAACGCTCAAATTAACTAGCGATCTTATTAAAAGCAATCCGAAAACTTAATCTGACGTTAAATTGATAATCCTCCATGTCCCAAGCCCCAAAATTGTATGGGTTGCCTAAAATAACAAATCCAATACTCCATTGCACCCTATTGTTAGTCAAATTGACTCACCCTACTTATAAATTGGCTCAACATTTAGTAAAATTCTCTCACCACTCAGAGGGACAAACAAGCGCATTTACAAAGTTCTTACCATTTTGGTCAGTGAGGTAAAACATCTACATCTTGCTGACAATGAAACTATAGTTAGTTTTGATTTCCATCTCTGTTTACATCTTTACCAATAAGATTGCATCAATATTGTAACAAGAAAGTTAGAGAAAAATAACATCCCAATAGAATATGCATTTTTACTAAAACATTGCTTAACATCTGGCTATTTATTGGAAAGATGAGTTCTAATGCAGATGGCTGGTGTAGCGATGGGTAGCCGTTTCTCCATTGTTGTGACATTTTGAGGAAGACTTTGAGGGAAGGCCTACTCACTGCTCCCATTCATCCAGATTTTATAAGCGCTATAGATGATACATTTACCATCTTACCATATGATAAAATAAATGCATTTTAAACCACTTAACTCCATTAATTCAAAAAAGTTTACTATGGGTTAGAAAATAATAATTCTTTAAGCTTTCTTGATGTTTTAATTACTGATAACACCCTGAGCCATACGTATAGGGATACAACCAACAAATAAATATTAAATGTCAATTCACCACCATCCATCCAGTTACTACCATGGACAAATCTTTGTTTCCAGAGAGCACGAGGATCTGTGACGATGAACACCTGGCGGCTGAGCTACACCATGTTAAGCAATACTGCGAGGACAACAAGCTCGCTGCACCACGCATCGTCACAGTGACCGTGAAGCGCCCGAGGGCGGGTACCTGCTTTCTACCTTTTGTGAGAGGCGTAACTGACAAGATTGGCTACATTTGAGGCGGGCTTCAATCGAAACTTATTTCGCCGCTGAAGAAGATTGGTCAATTCCTACCACCTGTCATGCAATATTCCTCTACAAGATCCAGGATTGTAAGCTGATTGTGACTCGGCCTCTCTATTTGGACAAACAGGGACAATAAGAACCCCGAGAAGGAACATATAGCTGACATTAAACAAAAAGACCCAACAAGTTGGCAGTGTGGACCATACCTTAAATCACCCAAACCATTACATCGATTTGATCGACCACAAACCCTAAAAAACCTTCCTCAAATTTGGTGGGGCTATTGAGATGAAAACAAATTTTCCCAAAAAAAAGTTGGGTTTTCCCCCCTTTGGGGTTTAATAAATTAAAAATTTAAACCCAAAATAAACCCTGGCTCTAAGATAAAACCATTCATTTTGGGGCCGAATAAAATAATCAATTACAATTAACAAACCCCCCTTTTTTAAAAAAATGGAAATTTCGAAATCAGAATTTAAAATTTTAAAAATAAACGGATAAAATGTAAATTTTATTTTAAAAATTTTCTATTCCTAGGGTATTTATTTGGTTTTAAAGCTTTGTCAATAAACAAAAGTTCTTTGTATGGAAGAAATAAAATAATGAGTTAGTTAATTTTTAATAATAAAATAATTTGTTAAGATTACCAATAGAAAGGAATTTAACCTAAAATGAAAATAATTTTAGGTAAAAATTTTTGTAAAAATTTCTGAAGCTTTTAAAGGAAGTAAGGGATTTGTTATTGGGTTGGGGGTTGATGTCCTTTTCTTTTTTTAAATTTAAATTTTTTTGCAAAATTTTAAGAATCCTATAAAACTTAACTAAATAAAAGTTAAAGGGCAAACAAAAATTAAGTCCCAAAAGTTATTGTTTAAGTCTTTTTTTCCTTAATTTTCTCCTTTATCTTAGGTAGGGTTTCCTTCCTTTTTTTCTATTAAAAAACCTTTCAAATTAATTTATACCCGTATTACTATACAATTTGGTTGGTGAAAAAGTTATGGGACTGAACAAAAATTTTTTGGATCCGAAAAATTCGCTTTTATTAAAATTCTCAACTTTTGTTTTTTTGGTTTTTCTCCTTTCCTTCAGTGAATTCTAAATATAACCTTGGTTTTTAAGCTTTAAGGTTTGAAATCTGAGCATATAAATTCTTATGCATATGACATAAAATTTCAAGTAAAAATTTTGGTTTTTAATAACTAGGTATAAATTTTCAAATTTTAAAAAAAAAAATTTTTTTTTATTGGGATAAATTTTCTTTTTTTTTTTTTTACTTAAGTTTTTTATTTTTTTTTTGTTTAATTTATCCGTAAATCAAAATTTTAAATTTTTAAAAACCATAAAGGGTTTTTAAATTTCTAATTAAATTTTCATGAAATATTATTAAAGAATAATACCAAGTGGGGGTTTGGGTTTTAAAAAAAATGAAAAACATATCATTTTTCAAGCAAAATAAAATTAAAAAAAATTTTTATTTTTTTTAATTAACAAATTTTAAAAAATTATTTCAATTTTGATTTTTTCGTTTTTTAAAATTAATCGAATTTAATAAAATTTTTAAATTTATTATTTCTTATTACAAGGGAAAAATTTTTATCATTCTATTTGCAACAAATTTAATTTCAAATTTAGTTTTAAAAATTTTATTTTTTTTGTTAAAAAATTTCCCCTTTTCTTTTTAAAAAGGTTTTATTGAAATTTAAACGAAAATAAATTTAGACATTTTGGCCCCGGGTGGATAAAGGCAAATCCCTAATGAAAGGGAAATTATTGGGGCCAATCCACGTATATTCGGCTGAGTGTTATGAACCAATTAATTGAACTTTGGTTCAAATTAAAATTAATAATTAAATTTTTTTATTAAAAATATTTAACCAATTTTTTTTTTAATTTTAAAAATTTTTTATTTTGGGTCTGTTGTAAAAATTTTAATTTTTTATTTCTGTTTAAAATTTTAAAACATAATATTTTTTTCCTTAAAAAAAATTTTTTGAAAAAATTTATTATTTTTTTGGGGTTTCTTAGATTCTTTCCCTTATTTTATCATATTTGGGGAAAAGTCGGAATTTTCTTTCCTTTCCCCTTTTAAAATAGGCAAACTTAAAATAATAAATATTGAAGCTTCCTTCTACAAAACAGTTCTTTTCGACCTAATCCTCGCCGTTTGGTCCTCCTGCCGAGGGCTTCCGTGTGCTGAGATGTATCCATATGTTTATATGTTTATTATATTAATTGTATTATTATTCGTATGTACGTAATATTTTTTTATTGTGTTAAAATTTTCTTCTCGCCAGATAAGAAAATTCTAAAAAAAATCATATATATATATATAATATACAAGAGTATCTCAAATTCTTCAAATATCAATTATTAATTTTTGAAGTGTTACACTTCTTTATTGAATAAAGATATTTATATATTACTCGCTAATTTATTGTCAATACCACCACTTACCACCGGTTCGGAATAAAACGCCTCTCAATTGATGAACTGGCGTAAGAAACTCAGCAGGCCCTTTATGTCATGTTTTAAAATAATGAAATATACGTTCATACTAGTAATACATAAGTATTTTAAATTTAAAATAGCCTAGAACGAGCATTCCATTACCATGTTGTGTTTTGATTTATAAATTCATTTACGTTATAATAACCTTTAATATACAAAGGTTCCTTTACCATTTTCTTATATTTAATGTTAGTTAAATTTTGCAAGTTTACTGAGATTTTGTGTTCAAAGCGGAGCGGTATACATTGTCCCATAAAAGATTTACTAGAAGAATTAAATTATGAATGTTTCTAGTATTAATGTTATGTGCATCTCAATTCCTGAGAAAATTACGTCTATTTTTCTGCACAGACAATATGTTTTCAAATATATATTGAGAAGTAAGGGGTAGTATTTTAATATTTGTGAACAATTTTCTAAGTAATTCTCTGGGGCTCAGGGTATAGACCGCTTGTATTGCTTGTTAAAAAAAAGTAATAGGTACTTCGAAAATAAATTAAAATTTAGCCGTTGCAAATACTCAATCTGCCTGGCAACTTTAGTAGCAAAGACATCCGGTAGAATTGTCACAAAACTAATCCACGTGGTCAAGCACTAGATGTGCTTTCTGACTTATTAAACTTCAATGTTGCACCGATTTCGTAAACGCATTTCCCACACATGGTAGGCCACAGACCGGGTGTACTTTATATCGCCCTCCTTGTAAATGTCAACCTAACCTTTAGAGGCATAGAGGTCATCAACGACCACATATCAGAAACTGGAAGCAGCTACGCGACCATAAAAACCAGTACAAGGAACGAATATCCACATTCAGGAAATCTCGGTGGGATAACGATCTAAGCAACTTCTATCATTCCCTTCGCATATTGGCAAATTCCGAAAAGCCTAAAAGACGGAGTCTTACCCGGGATACTCAGGGGCCATGGGAGCCAGGAGTTTCCAACCCACGCAGGGACGAGACTCCCAGACCCCAGCGGCAGCCCGGATTTTAACTCCGCCGCTAGCTCCATTTCGGCCGCAGAAGGAGGAGATATCGACGAAACCGTGCCGAATGTCCCCTCCTCCCACGGCCCCTCCACACCGCATCAGCGGTGCGGCCCTGCCGAGTCGCGGAGAATAGGGAGAGCGGCCTACGATCTACCGAGACTCCTCTTCCCCCGCGACAACTCCTTGGTTGCGAAGCAGAGGAAGGGCAGCACAACTCCAAAGACGCACCCAAAGCGGGCTTCTGCTTGGAGCAGCCTCCTCACCGCCGGCCAGGTTCCTCTTAACTTCCCGCGGCTGGGCAGGCCGCAGGTACTGAGCCCCACCGCTACGACAAAGCGAGAACCTGTGGGGAGGGATTTAAATTATATTCTAAATAAGGACTGTTTAAGTTGTTAGTGTAAAAAAATTACGTTTAGTTTAACTTAATTAAGAGAGCTTCTTAAAATATGTACTACAAACGGCTAAATTCACGTGTGTTTCGCCAATTGTAGTACATATTTTAAGTGCAATCAATGTCTTACGGGAGTTTTAATTGTTTCAGAGAGCTTCTGTGTTGAAGTTACTAGCAAGGGAAGGTTAGTCTATGCATAGAAAAGTTAACTGGGACAAACTGTCAAGATCTCATTTTTTTAAACGCATCGGTCTCATTTTAGAAGTCGAAACTATTGTAAATATTAAAAAGAATCAAATTATCATACACACCGTACACCTAACATAGAATGATTAATAAATTTAAAACGATACCTTTCGTACAATCTATTCAAAAACTTTAATAAATCGCAGAGAAATACACGAGCAAGTAAGGAGAGACAAGTGATTCAGATTTCAATGGTTTACACCTTAGTAATTCCCATGTTGAATAGAGGTGGCATATCAACGCTGAACTAAGCCGGAAAACCTAAACGACGGAGACGCAACATTAAACACCCTTTCCCGTTTTCACCTGAATACCGTTTGGCGTCAAATTGATGTGTCGGAAAGTGGATTGTGGCAATGTCAGTAAGAAAAAGTATTGAGTTTGTACTTTTAATTCGAAAATAAATATCTCGCTGAGTAGTCATACTATTAAACAAATTAGGGTAGAAATACTTATATTTAGGCGTGGCTAACTTCTTAGCCTGACGGGTTCGTATCCCCAGGGAAACAATTTTGTATTATCGTTATGTCCCGGTCGGTAAGATCAATGGTTGTAAGGCACCGAATAGGTTTAAAGGTAAGTCCATTATTAAAGTACTAAAGGTAAAGCTTACATGCCAGTTACTTTGCGTACAGACCTGTAGGCACAAATATATAGGAAGGAAACATAATATAAAATTCGCAGTAGCTAATAAGTAATTTCTTTCGCAGTCCGTACCTCTATACGGATAATTTAAAAGAACGCTCTTTTTACCATCTATCCATTATTCTACCCGCGTGGTACCATATTTTCTGAGTAAAGGGTTAACTTTAAATTATTTTTTTATGGCATACGCAGGCAGACGAGCAGTCGGGCCACCTGATGGGAAGTGGTCACCGACGCCTATAGACATTATCGATACCAGTGGTATCGCCTACGCGTTGCCTACCGTGAGACATAGGGTGTAAAGTCTCGTTTACCCAGTAAATACGCTGGCTACGGTGCCCTTCAAACTGGAACAGAGCAGTGTTTTCACACTACTGCTTCGCGGCAGAAATAGGCACTGCGGTGGTACCCACCCAGACGGTCTTCTGTAAACGGGGGACCTACCACCGGTAAAGGTGTAATCCGGCAATATCGAATATTTAGTATTTTCTATTAGTTGTATTAGCTGTTAAATGTATGACACTGAGAGAACAACCTCCGTGGTCCAGCAGTATTGACCCTTGCTTTCTAAACCAGAGGTCGTGGGTTTGAATGCCGCGGGTAAATAACTTTGTGTTATGATTGTTTTCTGGTTGGTTAGGACTATTTGGGGTGATCAACAATTTTTTTAAAAAGTAACATAATCATGGATTATGTTACTTTCAGATGTTTACGTCGAATGGGGCATGTAAAAAGTCGGTCCACCCGTCCACCTGCATTGGACCAGCGTAGTGGAATATGGTCCATAACTCACCTAATGGAGAAGGCGTGAATGGGGGGAGGACTATGAAATTTTTATGCAGTTCTTCACGTATTGTGTGTCTGGCGTTATGTATAATCTGCCAATGCGTTGTGTCTATAAAATACTCTAAAATTTGTGTCACAAATATAATTCTCTGTTATAAAAATGCTTTTTATTGTAAGCGTGTATATAATGCTTCACTTCCCTGAATTACCGCGAATTCTGCTATAGCTATCTGAATCATCAATCTTAGTAATGTTATTAAGCAATATTCAGAAGAATGATAAAAAAGGTTTTGAGCCCACTTTTCTAAATATACGCAATTACATTAGGAATATAAAAAATCTGACTTCTTACTAATAATATAAACACGAAAGTTTGTGAGGATGGTTGCTTGTTACCCTTGAACTTTAAAACTTCTGAATCGATTTTGAGAACACTTTACAATAATATACCTAATTTATAGGAATAACTTATAGGCTATAGTGTATAAGGATATTGTGTAGTTTATTCAAAATATAATAAAAATGTAATGTCCACAGAAGTTATCTGCTATCGGCAAGCTATTCCGGCAAAAACTGCGAAAACCTTTTTAATAAGAAGTATATAATCTGTAATGACTATTATCACAAATCACAATCACCACGCAGGTAAAAATCGGGAGCGAAGTTAGTACGCAAATAATTCTATTTTCGTTTCTTATTTTAAAGAAATAATTAATATTTGACACTTAAGTAGACAACTGTTGTACAATAGAAGAAAATTAAATTATATCAGCTGTCAGATCATTGTCTCGTGATCTGTTTCACTTAACTGGGTCTAAATCAAACTAATCAGTCTGGTGACATAGAAAGTCAATAGACAAATATCAATTATCGTATTTGATTTAGAACGTGCTTCGAAACAGTAAACAAGATATTGAATTGTACGAGCTCTTCACATTTATTTTTGCTGCTTAAAAAATATAAAAAGAAAATTTAATGGAATAATCCGGTAACTGATTGTTTAAGATATAATTTTGTAAAGGATACAGGCTGCTTTGTTACTTAGTGTTCATAAAGTTTTTACAACGTTAAAAATTGTAAAAGAATAGTATCCATTTTAATAAAAGTAGTAGAATCATTATTTGTTACCAACATTTTTTTACAATGAAAATTTTAAGCATTTTTAATTAAAAAATGGATTAAAAATGAACCGTAAGAGATAAATGCATGAAATTTTAAGCATCCATGGTTTAAGTTAACAAATGAAAATTTAACTTATTTCTTGGTAGAAAAAATGCATTTTTTACATCGGTCACATGCTTTATTAATTAAAGTTTAAGATTGCGAAAGAAAATTTCACTGCTCGCCATTAGTTTAAACAAAATGAATATATTTAGGACAGTGCGCCAACCGCCAAGCGCTGTGGAAGCGCCGCGCTACCGAGCGTACTGCATTGAAACTTTTATTAGTGATAATTAAAAATATTATTACAAAACAAACTTTTTTATTATTTACGTTATATTATTATAATCATTATCAATAAAATTTTATTTTTTGTAACAATATCATGAAGAATATAAGGTTGGACGAGTTTTAATTTTTATTTATTTGGCTTAATTTTTTTTATTTTTTATCTATTTGGTTTAAAATTTATTTGGCCCTTCTTATTGATCATTTGCTTTGGCAGATAGTTTGGGCACTTAATTTCTATTGTAGACAAGGAATACCAATAATTTATTTCAATAAACATCTGACAAATGATGTCTACATCAATGTAGGTGTGTGCGATTTAAATGTTTATATTTGGGTATTTTTTCTTTGTAAATCTAATCTTTTGAGACGTCCTACTAAAAGTATAGTTTTCCATGTTCTATTCTGTTAAAAATAATTATTAATAATCTGTATATATGAAATTTGATATTGCCTTAAAGAAGATCGTTTTCTTATATATCTCATTTGATAAAGATGTGTTAGCTTGTAGCTTGGCTTAGTCTGTTCTACTGGCTTTAAATAATCAGCAAAAATACATTTATCTAAACTTTCTCTGTCAAATATTAAACATGTAACGATTTGAATAATAATAATAACATATCTTTACAAAATTATCTCTCTTTACAAAAATTACAAATAATCTTAAAAACAAGTACTCATAACAAGTACTTAGGAAAGACTTGGGCTCAAAAGAGCCGAAGTCCTTAGTAAAGAGAGGGACTAGTCCTTGATATAAGTTCACGTAAGTAACTAGGCCTCTCCCCCAGGGGATAATGATCTCTCCTTTTATGTGCTGTCTAAATTTCTAATTCAGCGACGTAAATATGAAACAGACAGGACTATGTCATTTAATAGGTATACAGAAAAACACTATAATTTTTACATTCTTATTAAATCTAAACCAGTGTGTTATTGGATCCATTTTTTTATAAAATATATTAAACATTAAACAATTAGATTTAATTTCCTTTTTATAGGAAATTCAAGTTAATGAATTGTTTCTCTTCTTAAAAAATAAAAAGTTTGTCTCTGAAAGCACTTTACACACACTTTTCACAGCAATTAGTATTATTATGTAGAATATGAAAAATAAAAATAAAAGGGTTACCGAAAACTTAAAGTAGACGCTATTAAAGTGCATAATAATAACAAAGTTTCCCAACAATAAAATAATCCCATTTGACTACTTAAATTTTGTAAAATGATTTTAAAGTCTCTTCTCTAGCGGAAAGAACCATGTTACAGGATAGTTCTATTGTTATAGTCGATTATAATATTAGCTTTTACCATTACTGACATATTGAAAGAGTTGGATGGGTTCCAAATGCTTAGATTGGCCAGAATGGTAGTAGTACAATTATGGAAGCACTCTTGATCCATATCCAACAAGATAGTACGTTTGCCTGATTTTGATGTTATCAATGCCAACCTTCTATAAAATAAATAAAATAACAACAAAAGGCTTGTAATAAACTGATTAATTCAGATATTTTGGTCTCAATATACGGAACATGCATAAGCAGTTGTAGATACACACAGATGATTAAAATTCAGTAAAAAGTCCCAATCTTTAAATTGGGTTTTTCAGTCAATTGAAAATTATATATCAATTTCTATAATACGCCAAGCGAGAAGTCAAATGATTTTTTAGTTGTTAATGCGTAAACTAATTGTTTCCGTTTTACTTTTTTATGGATGCTGGATTTACAAAATATTAAAATCGATTACAGTGTCAATCTACAAAAATTCTACTGCCTTTATTGGATTTTCTATTGATTACAAGATGCAACAGGGCGCAAATAATGAAATTATCGAAGAAATTAAGTACTGCAAACATAGTCAGATATAAGTGAGATTACGCAGCCGATTGTGGCAAATGTCAAAACAAGTTTATTTCAAGTATTTTCACACACATATGTAGTATTGGTTGTACTAATATTTGTAACTGCCTCGGTAGCCCTTTGTAATTTAATCGCAGCAGGTTGTGCTAATATCTATAATTTAAATAAAAAGAATGAAAATCGAAGCGCCAGGAGCGGAGCAACATACGGAGGTTATATATATAACAAACAAAAACATACGTTCCGAATTGGGTACCTCGTTCATTTGGGAAGTCGGTCAAAAGGGCTATTCTGGCTATCTATAATCTAGATTCACGGAAATTTTAAGTATTAAAATATTTTGAACGGGCGTAAAAACCCAGGTCTAGACTAACAAGAACAAAAATCCTTATTTATAATAGCATAAAAAGTATAAATTTAATTACTGCCAAATACAACTGGACGATACGACCTTTCGTAATGTAGTCGAAGTGACACTTATTAATATTTATATTAAGGACCAAAATATGTGGAATTTTAATATGAAATCCTTGTAACTGTATAATTTATTTATTTCTAAAATTATGTATATAATATATATATATATATATATATATATATATATATAGTAAAGTAGGTAGAGTATTTTGCCGGTTTTTTTCTGGGCAGTACTGAGTTTTTAGACCAGTGGTTTTTGACGATCATAAGTGCTGACCACACTAAATAATAATAAGACATTTGAAAAATAAATAAAAATTTAACAAAAAACAAACCGACTTCAAATCGATTGGCGCAATGTTGATCTATCAATTATCCATTTGTTGAGCACATAGTAAATGTAAATTTCAGACTTATTCAATTTTTTCATGGGTGCTACTGTCAGAACTAGACCAACTAGCTATGGGACCAAACGGAAAACACCAGCATTTAAAAAAAAACATTCAAATAGGTTCACCTAGGTGAAAGTTCTGAGGTAACAAACATAAAAATAAATACAGATGAATTGAGAATCTCCTCATTTTTTGAAAGTCGGTTAATATTAAAAAAAGGCACCAAAAATCACAACATCGTGCCATTAAATTACAACCGTAAAAAATAGATAGGCGTATAAGTTTAAAATAATTGTACTACTTGAATTAGTCTACAATAAAATCCGCGATAGCATATATATATATATGTTTTAAGAATAACGCAGGATAAATATTTTAATATAAACAGTTTTAAGAGTTGCAATCAGGCACATTGAAAGCATAGTCAAGATACAGTTTAAGTTCACATTAAAGTTATTAAATTTAAATAAAAACAAAAAAATCATGAAATGGATACCGTAAACGTTATCAGAGATTTAAAATGCGGTGGCAGAAAACGCGACGCAATTACGTACGGCGATCAAGTTACCATCTGCTTATATTGCGTAAAATAGAGTTATACGCTATTTGAAGTCAGTCACATTTTTTTTGTTAAAGTTTCAATTGAATATTAATCAAACGGATATTTGCGTAATAATAAGAATAACACTTTGGAAACGGACCAAGCATAAATTAATGACTGTATAACTAGTATAAAATAAAAGTTCGGTTGACGTTTAGTTAATGTCAGTTTTAATTAGCGTCGAATATCTGTCGGAAAAATCTGATTTGCTTTCGGAACTTTTTCGTTATAATGCTGTCAAGCTATTGTAAAAAATATTCATAGCACTATTTTTGTAGAGATAATAAACGTAATTGTAATTGAAAGCAATGCCCTCTCATAAAATAAAATTAATTGATTCTTAAATTTTGTACATACTGATAAACTATAAAACATTTGCTTTAATGAATGAATGAATGAATTTGAAAAGAAGGTAGAATGTTTTTATCATTCCTCTTTATATATGAACTTGATAAAAAAGGTTTTACTTGGTTGGTTTTAAAATTTATATTAATTGACGTAACAAAACATAGACTATCTAAAACAAATAGTATTTTTTAGGATGGATCAAAGTCATATCCATAACAATATTTATCTAAACGTCGTCGAAAGGCAATTTGGCGGAATATAGGAAAAGTCACTGAAGCGTTTGCATAATTTCAATCTTCGACGGCGACGGCTTTTAATATAAATATGCCTGATAGGCATATATATATATATAAGTGATAACACTGGTATGAGAATATTTACAGATTATATTTTTGTTTAATATTTAAAAAAACCTAATATTTTCTTGTATATACGCGATTACTACACATGATTGAATAAAAGATTTCACGGATTTTTCAGGTTCGATTTAGTTAACAAAAATAAACCAAAGCCTCAAATTAGTGCTAGACCTCAAGAAACCATAAAGTGTGCTTAAAATGGACATTAAAAAAAATATGGAAAAGACGCAATGGCGCAACCATTGCGTCTTTTTGAGTGTGGCCATTTGCGTCGCGTGACTTTAAATTTTGATGCATTGCGTAGGAACTCCGGAAGGCAGGCCGACTGCGCCACGAAGTATTCTCCTTTTATCCTCCTTTATTCGCGAGATGAGGAAAAATTAAAGGAAAAAAGGAGGGCAGGCGGTACTAAGAAAGGGATGGAAGATTATTGAGTAACCAATTTGCGGCTGTGTTAGGCGACATAGAAATGCGCGCGAACACGGCAGCCAAGTAAATAACTTTGACTGACAAACAACACCTCAGTCTGCTCGTGACCATGGCTCCTGTAAAGTGACTAAAAAGACGGGAAAATTGTACACCAAATTATGAAATCTGTAGTCTTTTATTAAATGATTATAAACCTAATATTAAATAGCACTTTCATATCTAGTAAAATTTGTAATCCTCGTTTAATGTTTGTTCAAGTTACAGTTTTTCGCTAATGAATTCATATCGGGAACGGTTTGGGGCATATAGAAATGAGAGTATTTTTCTTTCTTTTGAATAATGTTCACGTAATTGTGTCTTTAAAAACTTCACAAACGTAAAAAATAAATATTTTTAAAGCAAAATAACTTCGATATTGCGTATTAACTTTATCTTCTAGAGGTCACTTGCTTGTGATAACTTAATTTTTTTCTTATGTGGTAAGTTACTAACGTGGTAATATAAGAAAAACATAAATTACTAATTAAAACTCTCGTTTTTAAAAAGTGAAAATTTTTGAAAAAACCGGACACTACTTTATAACTGCGATTATATTGTTTTTTAATTTCTAGTAATTAATAGTTAAATTATTAAAATAAATTTATAAAACTACGTATACAAGTGATTGCTACTATAAATTTTATTTTTTAATTTATAGTAAATTCAGTTTATTACGAAAAAAAAATGTATATGAAGTGTACTAATGGAATAAACAGTAGTGAATAAATTGACTCTAATAGAACTACTTCGCTTTATTCTTAATCGTGTAGTTAACTATTGAAATTGTTTCTGACATGACGATTCAGAGAAGTATTTTTATTGATTAAAGACGAATTTATCTGCCGTCAGTTAAAGGTACAAAGTATCAAGAAATCATCTGTATTTAGGTCAAAATTGCTCATGTCACTAAAGGCGGTTAATGGCAAAATTATAGGCTGCTCGTACACCAACACGCGTAAGTTGATTGTTACGTTATTAAATATCATTAATACCAACCAAATTTACTCTCGTAGTGGCATACATTCAGGACGTACAAGTTGTATACGATTTACAACTAAAAACGATTGAATACGATTTACAACTAAAAAATCATAACCGTTAGTTATTGTTTATATTATTCCCATATACGCCTCTGTCCGACTGTCCGTGAAGAAAGTCGGTCAAAATGCGGTGTATGTTTTTTTCTTTATGGTGTAGTTTTAACCTTTGTTACCTCGTTACTCCACTCCTAGTGCACCGATTTTGTTAATTATTTTTTTAATGATAGGTATTTTTGTGATTAGTACTTTATTAGATATTTAAGAAATTAAGAACATTATGGCGCCAAAAATCACACCCTCGTGCGATTAACTAATAACTAATGAGATAGATTTAAAGTATATTTTACATATTCGTACTAATTGAATAGACCCACAATAAAGTCGGCAAGAGTATATATATCTATGTTTTAAGAGTAGCCTAGTAAGCATTTTCATGTAAACAGTTTTAAAAATTGCAATCAGGCGTATTTAAAGCTTATTTAAGAGTTGAAATTTACCTAAGAGTTACTGCAATTTTTGCATTGCAAAAAAAATCATTTTATACATATAAAACGTTTGATAAACGACATTTTGATCACTTTAAAGATATTAGAGATTTAAAATGTGGTCACAGAAATCGCAACGTAATTTCGTACAAAAGGCACTTCTTACTCCTTAATGTTAAATTAAGGAGTAAGAAGTGCCTTCTGCTATCTAGTGATATACTGTTTAAAATCGACCACATATATCATCTATAACAGGCCTTTGAATACACATTTCATCAAATCATACATCTAAAATCTGGGTTTTTCAAAGTCAAGTCAAGTAAGGAGAGTAAAAAAATTGTTTTACCGCTAATACATGCAAATATCCGTTGCTGGGGCACTCTGATAACGATATGAGATCATTATGTTTCGGCGTTTTTTTTGACCACATACTGAAACGTGCATATGTGCAAAAAACTGTCTCGTATGCGCTTAACGTTACTATACCGATACCGTTTTTTTAATAGTTTTACCATCTATATTTAATTCTAGACCATTCCGCTATATGAATGTTAGAACAACATTGGATACAAAAAATTACAGAACCGATAGGCTGCTGAATCGGCAGATCGGCGGATTTGCCTTACAGTGAGAGTATGACAGATCCGCAGTATAAGTGCGATTAGTCAATAATTAATGTGGAAGAAGAAGTAAGAAAGGAAGCAGGAAGTTATCAACGACTGGTTAGAGGCACCCTGAATTTGATTTACAACAAGAGAGGGTTCGCTTGGTGAGGTCTTTAATACATGGTCAAAGTTTTTAGTGGAGAGGTTTGACAGAACCTATCTGTCGAAACTCAGCCTGAGATCTTATCGGAGAAAGTGAACTTCTATTACAAATTTTATGCGTCACAGGCTTCTCAACCTGATTACCAGGTTAACGACCCGCGTGCTAGTCTAACTGGGCATCATTCTGCAGAGGTTAGTCTGGCTTTCTAGCAGCTTAAGGCAGGAAAGGCTCCTAGGAAAAACAAAATCACGACCAAACTGCGTCCAGCGGGGGGTACACTATTCTAAGCGAGTTGCAAAACGTATTCGATTATGTCCTTCAACGGGGCATTTCTCTCAAGGCGTGACTTCAAAGCGAGGTTAATCTGTTTTTTAAGAAAGAAGACAAAACCCCACTCGAGGATTATCAATCGATCTGGCTTTTAAGCCACATATACAAGGTGTTGTAGAAATCCAGACGGATTTTAGCCACCGGAGCAGGCTCGGATTCGCAGAGGTAGAGTTTTCGGCAAGTTGTATAATAGACTCGTGAGTCTAGTGAGTGAGTACAAGCCTATGAGAAACATAGTCCACAAAGGCTTGTTTCTTATTGTAGTCTTTGATACTGTAGAAACCTGGGCTGTTCTGGAAGCTCTCCAATGACGGATGATTATCGATGCGACGAGGTGTTAACAAGGGTCTATAGTTTTGCGTTTATATCAGTCCTGATTCCGGGGGCTGTGCATATCAACGGCAAGTATCTTTCACATCACTGTCTTGTGGATGATATCGTTATATCGGCCGAGACAAGACGAAAATTATATTCAAGGAACTCGTTCACCTGGGGCCGATTAATGTCAATGGTGTTTTACACTCGAAGTTTTGTATGAATATGTCTACCTTGGGCTTTATTACAGTTAGGAAGACACAACTGCGAACGGGAAGCTGATAAGAGGGTTCAGTTAGGCTAGGCAGCATTTAAGAAGCTAAACTACATGCGTACTACCATTGGGGGCCGCGGACGGAACGTTGGTCGACCCTCGACCAGACTGGATACTGATCCCCGAACAGGTTCTCGCTTTGTCGTAGCGGTGGGGCTTAGTACTTGCGGCCTGTTAAGCCGCGGGGAAGCTAAGAAGAACCTGGACCGGCCTGAGGTGTAAGGCCGCCGTGGGAGGCTTGCTCCAAGCGGCTCAATAAGCCCGCTTTGGATGCGCTTCTAAGGAGGTGCGAGAGACGGGTTGCAGGAGGTGGGTGCTGCCTTGCCTGTCTCTACCTAAGGCAGGAGAGTCAGACGGGGAAGAGGAGTCGGATTCCGTAGGCCGGCTCTCCTATCCTCCGCGACTAGCGGACACCGCTGATGCGGTGAGAGAAGACTGGAGTCGAATGGCTGTTGTATTGTCGTCTTCTTCTTGGAAACCAGCTGTCGGAGCTCTCAGACAATCTAGCCGCGCTGAGAGGTTAAAATGGCTCTTGCGTGTATCAGTCCTGATTCCGGGCTGTAATACGGAATTCTATCATCATGCTTAGTGGGCGACATAGGCGAGCAGCAGTTCCGACGCCCATGAAGGAACCGTTGGCCGTAAGGGGCTGATGGTGTTTTCACTCGAAGGTGTTGAGGAATGTGCTAAACGTTCCTGTTGCCCCACCAAGACAAGCAAGGAGAAAGGGGGTTTTAGTAGGTGCGAGCTAAACCGACTTGCCCGCAGGACCGTGGAGCGCATACCGGAACGTTGGTCAACATGACCAGACTGGATACCGATCTCCGTGTAGTAGCCGGTTCAAGTTGGCACTGAGTGGCAGGGGAGCGGCGCCTTGGCATTCATTGAAAATGTCCTATGTCCAGCAGAGGACGGATAAGGGCTGTAATGATGATGATTAAGGTAAATTTCTGTTCGCTATTTACGCACCGCCATTTTATTCAAAATATACTGTCAGCATTAATCACTTATCTGTATACTTTGACCGTACCTTAGAAGAAATGTATAGCGATTCATCAATCATGACTTATATGACGCCCTCTCATAGTCCACTCAATGCTTATCTTGATTTATACCAAGTAGAGATTAGATTATTAATGATTCATTATTTCGTTAATCTTTAAATTTAAATATAGGTTTACTTGATTTCTTTATGAAGTTTAGTGAATTCGAAAAAATTATGAATGTTATAATCTAAATGTATCTATGAAATCCTTGCAAGCTTTAAAATTTAAAGGCATTTTTTAAGAAACGAGATTATATAATTGCGTTGATTTTGTTTTGTTTTGTTATATCATAATATTGAAAGGAAAAAATATTATTAATAACGTTAAAAGCATACTGTTATTGCAAAGAAAATTAAATTATAAGTCAAATATAAAATAAAGGCTAAGAAACGCGTGACTGCGCGTTTTGTTCATCATAATTACCATCAATTTATTTATATACAAAACATTCAAATTAATAGATCTCTTCATTTTTTAAATTTTTAGATGCATAGAAGGATAAAAATTTTAAAGAATTTAAAAAACGTGTTTTAATTTAAGTCCCGAAGACATGTTTTGTACTAAGTGATCACGCAAAATATAAGTTAAAATGCCATAAAACATAATGTTTATGCGATTGAACATCACACGTCACACTCATTGTGCTAAGATTAGACATAATTATTTGGATATTTCAATGAATAACGTTCATCAGAATCATACAAATAACACTATTAAATCAAAGACCTATATATGCTTTTGTCTCATATTTATTTTACATGGTAAAATAGTAGAGGTGAATAGATAACAAAGCATTTACATTGTGTACTTTTAAACAATATATGTACAAACAAACTTATAAGGCAAATGTAAACAGTTGAAAAAATTGAAACGAAAAGCTTTGCACATTAAAACTTCTCAAAGAAAATTAGGATCCTAAAAGAGATGTAAAATTATGTGCTTCACGCTTTTATCTGTTTTATCAATATTGAAATTTTTCTTTGAGCACTCTGAATTGAAATCAAAGTTCAAGTTATTTGTAAGTATAATAACAACCTTTGCAAACCAAAACAACAGTATAATAAAAAACAAAATTGAAAACCGGGCTCAAATTAACAACATTTCTCCAAAATAGAGTTCTTGTTTTATGGTCAAGCTTCCATACCTCTGTCATTTAATTAGACTTCTTCTAATAATATATTCAAAAAGTAAAACCCATGTACTTAATTATACTATTTAAAATATGTTCAGAAATATTTTTAGTCTATTATACGTCATTTACAATAAAAATTCATCAAGCTTGATAAATGTTAACGTTTTTGAATTAGTAACATTTATCACATTAACCTGTAAATGTAATCTATTGTCCTAATTTTTTTGCGTCAGAAATTTTATACTCAAACTCGTCCTCTCAAAGGCAATAACGAGCTCGCACTGATTAAAACCAACACGTCGTTAGTTTTTGACGCCTTTAAGGTTGGGTCACAGAGACGAGAGTTACACTCTTCTGCAAACCGACCATCGCTGGCCGCTGAAGCAGCCCCGTCTCTGATCTATGACCCACTCCACCTCTGGGCATGACTTAACATACACGCCCCTCGTCTTGTTCCCTACAACTGGGCAGTTGATTTCCCTGAATTTGTTACCTTATGCTTATGCGGCTTAGATGTTCGGCTCCGTCGAAAGCACCATTTCGGCCGCAGGCATAGGAGAAATCGATGACACCATGCCGAATGTCCCCTTTTTATAAGGCTTTCCTCACGGCGGATGTTTTTTTACAGGCCGTCGAAGTTTCTCTTAGCATTTCTGCAGGTGACGAAGCAGGTACGGAGTAGGATATTGAGCTAACACCTTATTTTACGAGTATAAGTATTTTGGTTTAAGTTAAAAGTATCTTTACTATTTTCAATATGCAAATATTGTCAAATGTTTCAGGGAATCGCTTTGACTATCCCAATCATTTATGTAAATTAGGAGATTGCTTGTACAAGCCTATGATTTTATACGATACTATCACTTTTGTTTCATAATCTTTCTTAAAAGGTGCCTAAATACGTATAATATGTACTCTAATCCTATAAAAGGACTTTTTACGGATTTTACGGGTAGTATTGCTTTTTAGGTGTATTCTGAGATGTCACGCGTCTTCTTCCCAGTGCTGAAGCAGGATTTTCAAATCTTAGTTGTAATAAAATATTTTACTCTGTACTCCAAACTATGCAAGGTTAACTAACTTTATTACTACAGCTGACAGTGGTAGTAAGCTTGGGTTTTAATTTTAATTATTTAATAACGGTGTCTCCAGCCGGTGCAGGTAAAACCCAATCATCTTCTTTACTGAAATTTGGATGTTTTCTAATTTCAATAGCCTTATGGATCATCCTTGGTAGTAGGATCAAATCTTATATAATGGTTTGGGGGACTTAAAGTGTAGTTATGTTGAATGTCAGCTATGTGTTCCTTCACACAATCCAGCTTGTACATTCCTGGATCTTATAGAGGAATATTGCACTTGACAGGTGGTAGGAATTTACCTATCTTCCTCAGCGTATATATAAAGAATTTCATTTTTAACCTAGTGAAAGTTCACTAGAAGCGGAGGAATAAGATGAAATAATTACAAAAATAAATATAAGCTTGAATGGCACATTCCTTTTTAATAATGCAGTTAAAATAAGACAGTGCATTACAAAATTTCTAAATAAATTTGAAGGGCATCACATCATAGTATTCATCATAGTATGACGAATACTATCATTTCAACTATGTCACCCAAATAACAATTTATTGGAATGATTTGATCGAGACCATCGGTTGAACATCTGACAAATATAAGATTATTCGTGGTGCTTTTAATTTTGATTGCTACAATACAGAAAAATATTTTAATTAATATCACAGGTTCATGTTCATTCGACCTAACTCCGCTATCTGCCGAACATAAGTTCTGATAGTGGCAAGGTCATTAATTACGATGTCTAGTTGCTAAATGGTTCGCAGAAGTAAGTAAGTAGATCGTAGAAAGACCAGATAAAATTCAAAATTTATCTTTTGCCGCTGACACGGCACTCAATTCATACTAAAGCTGAGATCACATATAGTAATATTGGTAATAATCGTATTACAAAGAATTGTTTATAAAGTCACTTAAAAGCTAACATTTGGTTGAATATTACGTTTGTGGAGGTAATACGAAAATGAAACTTTCAAATTCGAAAATATTTAATCAATTTAGGATCTATTGCGCTTTTATGAACGTCAATCTTAGCCAAACCGTTTCGGTAGTTTTGACCTGTTATGAGAAGAACCGGCAAGAAAATACAATCAAAACATTGTATAACAAACGTTTAAAGCAAGTAACTATAAATATTAACTTCATAAGCTGTTCAGTAGGTGACACTCTCTACCACGAACCACCCTCTTACTGACTATTTCTGCCGCAAATCAGTTGCATATAAGCGCTACTGCCTTCCGGTTTGAAGTGCACTGCAGCAAGTGTAATAACTAAAATTGAAATAGCATCTCACGTGTTAAGCTCGCAAGCCGATCGTCTTACACCATGATTCTAATTAACAGGGCGTATACAAAAAATAGAAAAACGCATATTTTTTCCAGTTTGCATTTCTATCAACTTTATAGAGTTTAAAAATAAAGAGGAATCCTACCTCAACATACTATACAATAAAATTTGGTAACGGCGCTTATGGTTTTTATACTTTAAAATACTAAAAGGTTACGTAACTGCTTAGAGAGATTTTTATAATTAATTCAGTTTTAAATTTTAGCATGCGAAAAAAAAAATAATTCCGCTACAATTTACAAATTTCTCTCAAGAAAAAGTAATTTATAACAGGTAGCTTTAACATTCCGGTTCCCTTTCGAACCACATAAAAGCGTTTACGAAACGCACATAAAACCGTTTACTAAACGCAATCATAAGGAAAAATATTTTTTTTTTTGGCTGGATCTCGTGCTCTGTGGAGTAAACCTATAGAACATAACCGGGTTCAGGGGCCGTTGCCACAGGCGCGTCTCCCCGTAAGTGACTTAACTCTCCAAGGGCTCCCAGAAGGGGCCTAGGCTTGGTTTCATCTTATGGTTCCTTTAGCATGTGAATCGAGGGCTGCCCAGGTGGGCGACGCCTTCGGCTCGATTCAGACCTTGCAATGATCATTTAATACTAGAAGAGCTCTATCTAAATTTTACTACCATTTTAAGCGTTGGCGCTGGGAGAAGAAGTGGCGCAAAAACTCCAGCAACGCTCCTATCTAATATGGTGTTAGCTACAGTGTCATATAGCAAAGGGTGTGTAATTATCGACCTCACCGGTGGGCCGATGTCATGAGTGTGTGTGTATGTCCTACACTCTAAGTGTAGGGTGTGTCTGGCTACGTAGGGTGTCGCTACCTAGCTTTAAGGGCAGTAATTAAATTCTTGTATTTAACAAGAAGGAAAAACCTAACCATCGCGTCGGGCGGCGCGACCATCTGCTGCCTGATTAAATTCATCTAAATTAAACAAATCTAGCGATTTAAGGAAGGACGCGGCATTTGCCAGTGCTGCCATTGCTATAGCTGCTGGCTCTTTGAGGCGGCGGGCCCGTGCGCTCGGAGTCGGCTCCGGCGCTGGCTGTTGCCACGCGGGGCGGAACTGCCGGTTAGAAGGACGGAGGGTTGGGGAATGCGGTGGTATTGGACGGGATAGGTGGTCGCCTAGAAGAGCTCCCTTGGGATCCAGGAACTCTGCGTTTTGGCGCTTTAGGGCAGCCGAGGTAGTTGGCCGTGTGGCCGGGAGCGCGGCAGTTAACGCACGGGAGGTTCGTAGGTGGCGAGGACTTCTTTGTCCTTGGGTCTGGACAGGATGCGGTACCGTGGTCGGGGCATTTAACGCAACGGGGCGGCAAACAGTTCCGCGCAGCGGACCAAATACTTGGCAGTTGTGACACTGCCCTGGCAAACCGTTAGAAGTGCGGCCGTCAAAGTGAGACGGCCGATCCACGCCTCGACGTCGTAGATGCGCTTACCTTCCTGGTGCGCTCGGCGTGACTCAGCACCATACCATAAGGGCGTTTGGTGCGTGGGGTACATACGTTGTACCCCAGGACTGGAATGTCTAATTCTTTAATCGCGTTATCTCCGCGCATGGGATCTCCTTAGGCAGCCCTTTGACCACTGTCCAAGTACGCTCATCCGGGAGCGCAATGTATGATATTGGTGTTCCTTTTCCCGGAGGAAAGAGGTCACCTTTCAAAGTCGTCGGAGTCTTAATTGTAATTTGATCCCTGATTGCTATCAGAGGCCTCAAATTTAAATCTATTGGATAGGCGAGCGTATGTCGACCATTTTCCTTCTCCTGGAGGTATATCGGCGGTGGGCGTTTCCCTCAGGCCTTGCCTGGGAAGGCTGGACGACTGGGCGGGGCGAGGGGCCGGGGCGCCTGGGATCGCGGGATGGATGGTTGGTTTTGTCGCCTGGTAGGACGACGGGATGGGGAACCTGTAGGGCAGGTTGTAGGAATGTCAGGCTTTGAGCCCTTGACGGGAAGGACGGGTGTGGGTGATGAGGTGCGCACCTTGCGCTTCCTTCTGGATTTGACGGTTTTGAAGCCGTCGTCGGGTTGTTTGGATGGCCTCGACCTCCATATCGATTCCGTGTAGATGCTAACGTCGACATAATTGTCGTCGCTATCATCTACGGGGAATGGCTTTGGGTCCGGCGTTTCAGCGGATTGGGCGGTGGGGCAATTAATTTTTAATTTTTCTTGAAAGGTTTTACGGGTTTGTTTTTTTTTGGGAAGCTGATTTTGGAACAACTTTCACAGCTGGCAGTGGTAGGTTTTTGTCCATTTAATTATTTATAAACGTGTCCAGCGTAGGTAAACCAATCATCTTCTTTACTGAAAGGATGTTTTCTAATTTAATAGCCTTACGGTCATCCTTGGTAGTAGGATCAAATCTTATAATGGTTTGGGACTTAAAGTGTATTATGTTGAATGTCACTATTGTTCCTTTCACAAATCCAGCTTGTACCCGGATCTTAAGAGGAATATTGCACTGACGATGGTAGGAATTTCTCTTCGGTATATATAAAGAATTTCATTTTAACCTAGTGAAAGTTCACTAGAAGCAGAGGAATAAGATGAAATAATTACAAAAATAAATATAAGGTTGAAATTGACACATTCCTTCTTTTTGACACATTACAAAATTTCTAAATATATTTGAAGGTACTATCTTTCCTTGCACCCAATAAAATTTATTGGAATGATTTGATCAAGACCATCGGTGAACATCTGACAAATTAAGATTATTCGTTGTGCTTTTAATTTATGTTTAACAAAAATTTTAATAATATCACAGGTTCATGTGTTTAAGCTCCAACCGATCGTCTTTCACCATGATTCAATAAGGTGTATACAAAAATAGAAAAACGCATATTTTTCCAGTTTGCATTTCTATCAACTTATAGAGTTTAACAATAAAGAGGAATCCTACCTCAACATACTATACAAAAAAATTTGGTAACTGCGCTTTGGTTTTATACTTTAAAATACCAAAAGGTTAGTATCTTAGGAAGAGATTTTATAATTAATTCAAGTTTTAATTTAATGCAAAAAAAATTAATTCCTCAATTTACAAATTTCTCTCAAGAAAAGTTATTATTAAGGTAGTTAACTCTTTCGAACACATAAAAGGTTTACGAAACGCACATAAAACCGTTTACTAAACGCAATCATAAGGGAAAATATTATAGAGCTAAGGTTTATAAGTTACACCACAGTCCACGGTCGTTTCTCGAGCAAAATTCTTGTTAAAATTTTGCGAATATTTTACTTAAAGTACTATGTAATTATTGCTCTAATTGAAAATTATTCTCAAAATTTCCAGGGTTACATATAATTAGTTAAGAGATAAGAGTAAGTTTTTACAACTAAAAAAAATCCTACATTAAATGTAGTCAAGAAAAGTATCCAGGCATTCTAATAAAAATATTCCTTGTATCTTCTAAATTAATTCATATACTAACCGTGTGAACGGACAATTATATAAAGAATTACGTTTTAATTATTGTATTACTTACACTGTTAATAAAATTGTCATTAAATAAATCATAGTGTATAACGGTACAGCATGATTTATACTGATTTAACATGTGAAAATATAACAAAAATAATATGACCGACTTGGAACAGTACATAACCATCTAGCGTATTATAAACAAATAATAACGTGCTATCTCGATGTGTTTTATATGTAAGATATCTTTTAAGGTGATCATTCAATTAAAATGCCGCGTGTGATATGTTTTATGCACATAAAATTAAGAATTTTGTAAACACATTAATTTTTATGTAAACTTACATTGTATTACATTATGTAAGCTCTTTGGGCATACAAAATGATTTTTTTAATTTATCATTAAAACGCTAACTGTAGCTTATTCTTTTAAAATATTCTTTTACGGAGTTTATTGAGGCAAATTTAATAGGTATAATTATTTAGAATATAATTTAAATTTATCTCTTAAGGTTGAGCCAGAGTTTGCAAATTAAGAAAAGTATTGTTTGCCTAAATTTTATACTTTGACTTTCTGTGTTTTTATTTCAATTATTAAACCACCTCGTGTTATTTTAATAACGCCCATAACTACTATCACACCCATTTCATGGCCCAAGCAACCGTGAATAACAATGTGTAGCGCTAGTTTAGCAATAACTCACGCAGTGCAGTCCAATAAAGATTAGCAAAAAGCGTAAAATATCCTACGCTCTAACACAGACTTAACAATTCACCGTGCAGACAAAGTATATTCTACGATTTTTATGGACACGTAAGATTACTATTAATTTAAAAAATGAAAACTTGATTTCAGATGAAATTACTTATTTTAATTACTTTTAAAAAGTTTTTACGTGAGTAGGCGTACAAAAAGTCAACACATACTTTTAAACTGCTCCTTGTATTTAAATTTTAAATATAATAGCATTATAGTTCATACAAATTTTTTGTTCTGTTATACTTTATTTAAGTAGTACTTACTCAAGCAGTGACTTTAATGTAAATTTTACTAAGCACTAGTAATCACCACCTGCCAGCAAATTTACACCAATTTATATCACTTTGGTTTCGGTATAATACACTTGGAACAGAATGTCAAACCTATCTGAGATTATGACAACGCAAAGCCAGGAGTCCATTGCTAAAAGATTGGACGACTTGCAGGCACAGATAAGCAATGCTGGGTCGTCTAAGGACACTGTCGCAAAAGTTGCTGACGAACTTCGTACGTTCAGGGAGTTGATTTTCGGAATCCTGGGCTTGCTTCGACAGCAAATAAAGGAGTGTGCCAAAACAGTCGACGATCTGGACACAAGAACCCGTAGAAAGGCAGTTATCGTATCTGGAATGCCTGAAAGTGAAAAGGAAGATATTATAAAACTAATGTTGGGTATTTTTAATACGAACTTAAACCTAAAGATCTCAAGAGCAAATATATAAGTTTGCAATAGACTTGCGTCACCTAGTAAACATCCTCAAAGGCCTCATATGAGCCTTTGAGGTTAAATTTACCAGTTTGGCTTCCAGGGACGATGTCTGGATGCCTAAAACAAAGCTAAAAGGCACTTCAATATCACTCAAAGAGTTCCTCACACGGGTAAGACAAGCAGCATTTACTAAAGCTCGCCTTCATTTTGAATGCAATCTGTGTGGACACAAAATGGAGTAATTTTTATAAAAACTGCCGGAAGTATGAATAGAATCACTTCTGAGGATGAGCTTGCTACCCTTACTGATAAATATCCACTGAAGTCAAGGAATTCACCCAGTAAACCCTGAACTGTAGCTACGTTTTCAATCCACTAATGTTTTTTACTTGTAGTTCTCTTTCTTTTTTTATTTTGGTAGTTAGTATTTTAAAAAATATGTGAATATCTTCTGGAATTACCTTTATTATTATATATTTGTAGTTGTTCCAAATTTCTTAGTGTCTTGATTTTGTTTTTATTTTAACATAAGCTTTACCGACAAGTGTTGCTACATATATCGGTGTTCACTTGTTGACACTCATTTACTATTCGTTTTTATTTATGTACTTTCTATATTTTAATAATTATTAAGCCAACAAGTATTGTTTACTGGTAAATCTATGTTATCGTAATCTAAGTCATTCTAAGGGTATTGACATAATTTAGTTTGACAGCTTGACGTTTGTTGCGATGACGATCTGTTTACTTTGTGCGTTCCATTTCATAGTTTTAATTTTATGCGTAATGAAACTGCAATGAACGCAATATTGTATTCTATCTTTTAAACACATGTTTGAATATTTACTTTTTTATTATTTTTTGTGTCTATTGCAAAAAATGTTAGTATTACTACTTTTATTTTTTTTTACATTTTTTGAGGCCCCCAAATTTTTTTTTGTTCTTTTCATGCATATTATTTTATTTGTATCACGTGTTTATGTATGCTGGCGGGTGGTGCAGCGATTGTTGCTGCTCACCCAATTACATTATTGTAATTTGTTATATATTATTATTGTATATATTTACATGTATGTTATTTGTATGTCCGAAACATCAGTTGATGAACTATATTTTTCTGCAAATGAATCAATCAAGAACGAAGTCAATTACTAAATATCTGTCACCTTAATGCCCAAAGCATTCCTAGCCATTACACTGATTTCAGTGAAGGGTTTTCAGGATCAAACGTGCATGCTATCTTGATTTCTGAGAGTTGGTTCAAACCGCATTTACCCTCTACTTTGTACTCTCTTCCCGGTTTTATTCTTATACGGAATGACCGCATCGGTAAAGGGGGAGGGGGCGTCGCAATATACTTGAGATCTAATCTCCCTTATAAAATCTTGGCTACTTCTTCCATCACTAACTCAGCCTCAGCCGAGTACCTCTTTCTCGAGGTGTCTCTGAGTGGTGAAAAAATTGTTGTAGCCGTTGTTTACTGTCCCCCAAATGCAGACTACTTCACTGACTTAGAGTTAGTCCTAGAATCTTTGGGTTCACAGTATGCACACTTTGTCATCATGGGTGATTTCAATACCAACCTCCTCTTACCTAAATCGCCACGTACTCGTAAACTCCTTCATATCGTTGAGTCAAGCTCTTTACATGTATTGCCCCTTCTTGCCACACATCACAACCCCTCCGGTAAAGATACATGGCTGATCTGATCCTAACATCGAATCCTTCCTTCGTTTCCTGTCATGTTCAACATCCCACACCTAGTTTTTCATTCCATGACTTAATTTTCCTTCGTTATCTCCTCAAGCCTCCTAAACCTACGCCCAAGGTACTGCACTTGCGGTCTTTCGCTAAGTTGGATGTCAATAAACTCCTCAAGGATGCTAGTAAGGTCAAATGGGGGTCCGTGATTGAGAAGGAAAATATTGACGATAAAATTAATGCTCTCAATACCTTAATAACCAATCTCTACGACGTCCATGCTCCTATAAAAAAGATTAAATTAAGTCCTCCAGCCCCTTGGTTAAACAATGGTATTCGCATGGCTATGAGGCGCAGAAATCGCATGTTTCGCAAGTTTCAAAAAGAACATACTGAGGAAAATTGGTCCCTATATAAATTGGCACGTAATCGGTGTAATCAGATGATACGCAATTCTAAACACCGTTATTTCTTGGACAACATAACTAAATCTTCTCCTGCCGAATCCTGGAAGTTTTTCGGGACTTTAGGTATCGGTAAGAAGCGAACATCAAACCTTCTCAGTTCTTTTAGTTTGGATGATTTAAATCATCATTTCACCACCACTTCTTCATTAGATCATCCAACGATACGTGACACTATTACTAATTTACATGGTTTGACGCGCCCTTGTACTCAATTGTTTAAATTTTCATTAGTTACTTCTGATGATATCAAAAAAGCTGTCCTCTCCATGAAATCAAATGCAGTCGGTTGTGACAAAATCAGTCGACGAATGATTGTATTCATCTTGATTACCTTCTTACCCACGTTAAAATTTTTCCCTAAGTTCAGGAACCTTTCCTAATTTCTGGCGTAATGCTCTTATTCGTCCACTTCCAAAGGGCTCCAACCCTCACTTCTCGCTCATTATCGACTTATCTCTATTTTGCCCTTCCTATCTAAAGTACTAGAGTTTTGTATACATAAACAACTTTCTAATTTCAGTTTCGGTAACCAATTGGTTAGACCATTACAGTCTGGATTTAGGCCTGGGCATAGTACGATTACTGCTTTGCTTAAAGTGACTGGCGATTTAAAGGCGAGCATGGAAAACACCATGGCCACAGTTTTGGTGCTCATAGATTTCACCAACGCCTTTAACACCGTCAGTCACGACATTCTCCTTGCAGTCCTCTCCCATTTAATGATTTCAGAGGAAGTACTGGAATGGTTTTCTTCTTATCTTCGAGGGCGCCAGCAATCAGTTATTGTTGACGAATATTCGTCACGCTGGCTGAATCTTACATCTGGTGTTCCTCAAGGCGGTATTCTTTCTCCTCTTTTGTTTTCTATATTTATTAATTTTATCACTTTTGATCTCCAATGTGCGTATCATCTGTATGCCGATGACCTGCAGTTATATGCGCAAGAGTCTACAAAAATTTAGATAAAGCAATAGGAAATATTAATAAGGACTTAGCTACTATCAAAAATTGGTGTGACAAGTTCGGTTTAACCGTGAACCCATCGAAGTGTCAGGCTATAGCCGTTGGTAGTGGGCGCATTTTAAGTAAGATAGACTTCAGCACGCTACCAAACGTAATTTTAATGGTGAACACATTCCAATCAGTGAAAGTGTGAAAAATCTGTGTCTCCATATAGTTTATAATACTTTAAGTTGGAACAGACAAATTTCAAATGTAGTGCAGATAGTGATAGGAGTCCTGCGATGCCTTTACCGGTTAAAAGTTTTTGCCCGAAATTGACGCTCATGCATGCCCTTATTTTCCCTCTAATCGACTATGGTGACGTGTGCTATCTTGACCTGAGTGCAGAACACCTCAACAAACTTGACCGCCTTCTAAATAACTGCATTCGATTCGTTTTTAATCTACGTAAATATGGCCACGTCTCTGCGCATCGTTCCCAACTTAAGGTTGCCTATTTGCGAGCGTCGCTCCCTACGAACTCTTACCACTCTATATACGTTTTTTCATTCTTCCAATACACGATCTTACATATCTTCTCACTTTCAATATTTATGTGAAGTCCGTAACAAAAATCTTCGTTCGACGCATACGCGTGTGCTGCAATGCCATATTCACCGTTCTGACGTCGTACATTACTCTTTTTTCGATCAGTCTGTCCTCCTGTAGAATGCGTTACCTCCAGAAATCAAGATGGCTAAAAGTAGCATAACTTTTAAGGTAAAGGTAAAAGAGCACTTGCTTAAAAATTTTTACGACACTTAATTGAAATCATTGGACTTGAATATTTTATTAATGTAGGTTTATGTATATACGTATATTTATATTATTTAATATATTTTATTTATATGTTATATACATATATATTCAAGTATGTATTCAGTATATTTATTATATATAATGTATTATTATACGTTATTTAAATTTACCTAACTATTTTGAGCACATATTTATTCTATTAAAATATTTTTTTTTGTTTGTTTTTCCTATTTTTAGCTTGTTGATGCACCTTCCCACTATATCTCTGCTACACCCCAAGGTTGACTGGTAGAAAATTCCATTGGCATTAAGCCGCCTCTGTACAGCTTGTGCAAAAAGATTAAATAAATAAAAAAGGCCCCACACCAAAAACGCTTCAAACAGCACACAATCTTGTAAAGAACTATGCGGATGAACTGTATCTGACGTTAACCTAACGACAGTTCCATGTGTGACACCTCCAAAACCTTAGGGATTACCTAAAATTAATAAACCTAATCCAATAATTTTAAAAATTAAACCCTAATACAAAAAATTATAAAGCCATAAAACAAAATATATTACTTTTTGGCAAAGCATTGTTCAAAATGAAGAAAATTGAAATATATGTCAAACTTTAAATATAGAACCCTGACGATTATTCCAAAAACATGAAATATAGACATCCATGGACGCTGGAAAGAGTGAAACGTCGGGAATAAATGTATACAACTAAAGTGAAAAAGCCATAAAATAGTGGATGTTTATTGCCATTTTAATTAGAGTAACAATTGAAGGCTAGTCAAGTACAAATAAAACTTGATTTTATAGAATTTTCAAATGTTAACTGTCATGAGAGGTAGAGATAAAAAACTGTTGCATAAAATACAAAAGTATGCAATAACCATAACTAATATAAGTTAGAAATACTGATATAATTGTTGTAATAGATTATAAAATGAAGCATAACTATCAATTTTAAAATTGTATTACAAACTAAATATAACATAAAAATTGTTTTCGTGATGGAATAATAATTTTATTATTACCTTTTGATGCTAAACACTCGTAAATTCTGAAAACCAGCAGGCAAATGAAATGTTGCGGAGGCTTCTAAGCTCCCATTTGTATATTAGTACCTGCATTAGAGGTTTTCACATATTTCGTTTTGCTTAGTAGCTTTTAGTATTAGTCCATATAAATGTGCTGCGTCTAAATAAATGGGAAAGTAATATCTCTAATGCAGCAAGACATGGCTATAGAATATCCTTCTCGGTTTTATATGCATTTATATGCCCAATTTTTTTATATTCTACGCACGCAGACGAGCAGTCGGGGCTCCTGATGGGAAATGGTTACCGACGCTCATAGACATCGTCAATACCAGTGGTATCACCAACGCGATGCCTACCGTGAGACGTAGAGTGTTCAGTCTCATTTACCCAGTAAATACACTGGCTACGGTTCCCTTCAAACGGGAACATGGAACGGACGGTAGTGTTTTCAAACAATCTATTAATCTATTTTACATATTTAAGTATTCCATACCCATTTTTGTTAGCAAATAAAACACGTTTTATTATTACCAGATAGGACCCAGATAGAACCAGCTTAAAGAATAGTCAAAGATAGAAATAATAACATTTTTTTTTAAAAAACAACAAAAAAGTTAAACCTCTTACTGATGATATGCTATTTAACCTTAAGGCAAAAAAATTGGATTAAGCTTAAAATACCAGGGAAAATATAATTTTTGTTAACTCAATTTAGTAATCATTTCCCATTTTCTGTCTTAAATTACTTTATTTCATATATTACAAACACTCGTTCAAACATTTATGAGAAATTTTTATAAAGATGTTTTCAAGCGTTATTTGACGAAAATATTTTATTTTATAACGTTGATTCCTTGCTTACCAATGTGTCGTTTTAAAAATATTATTTTTAGCATTATTAAAATTAATCTGTTTTATACGCATTAAAAAGTTTACTTTACATGAAATGTATAAAATAATCGTCATTATTTTGTAAATGTAAAATTAACTCAACACAGTAAAATATAATAGTTACATACCGCACAACGTAAGTTCTTTGGATCCTATTGAAAGAGTCACCTTAATGGTAGATCATCCATTACAGGAATCAATCTGTACTGATATAAATTTTTTCGTCGGCAAAGCAGTCTTAACTTCTGTAAAGTATTTTTGTGGACAAAGTTTGGCTTTTTTAGCCCTTCTTGCGTCTCATGCAGTCGATTTTTAAGGGAAGATTGGAAACATCCATTTAGGTTACTGACGTAGGCGCTCCAAAAAATGGGGCCTCTGATTTGTACTGAGCCTCGGGCTGACCCACGTAGTAGCCGTTGTTCACACAAGAAAAAAGAGACGGATACGGATTTTTAAGCGGTATTAATACTAATAGTTGTTAGTGTTAATACACTAGTTTAAATTAACACCAGTAAATTAAAATAAAGTCAACTTTTTTCTTTGTGCTATTATCATTGAAACACGTCATAAAAATCTAATGCATACAAACATTTTTTGTAGAGAGAAGTTTTAAAATCGCGCAATGGTGATTTTAGGTTTTCCTTAAGTGATAGTGATAGTTTGTTAACTTTTTTAAGGTATACAATACTATTAAAAAAAGCACATTTTGACCTATTTGTAAGGTTAAGCTTTTCCAATGTAAGCGCAAAGCATGCGTTTATTAATGGCATCACATTAAAAACCTCTAAACTTATTAGTTTTTCTAAGATAATGGAAAATATCGTTATTCATATACACCTTTCTCGTGAACGACTTTATCACTGAAAAATGACCACTGCAAAATAAACCGATGCGTAGTTTTAAAGATTTAAGCATACATAGGACCGGACAGGGCGAAAGCGACTTTTTATACTATGTATAGATTATTGTGATATCTTTACTTTTAAAACATGAACTTTATATGTAAAGTAACAAGAAAACAATATTATAAAAGAAATATCTAATAACATCGATAGATATTTCTTTCTACTAGCCATTTTCCCAAGTTATCATGGGGTCGGCTTCTAATCCAACCAGATTTACCTGAATAACAGTTTTCACGCAGAGTGGCTGGCGTCTTACCTCCAGAACCCCTAAGGGTCTAGTCCACTCTATGGATGAATTCTTTGTCAGTAAATTTAAAGGCTTTGACGTTCTATAACGACTGCCAAAGATGTTCTTGACAACCAAGACCAATTTTTTACATGCTCATCCGACACATGAATCATTTTACTTTTTTTGACAGTTAGGTGATCGATCACTGCCTCCTTAGCCTAGTGGTAAGGGGGTTTTAGAAACCGTAGGTCGTGGGTTTGGATTCTGCGGTACTCAACAAATTTTTAAGTTGTTTTCTAGTTGGTTGGGGCAATTTAGGCCGAAATTTATCAATTATCTAAAAAGTGACTTGATTCATGCGTCGAATGGGCATGTAAAAAGTCGGTCCACCCAACTCCGATACCGCTAGGCTACGGATGCGATTAACAGTTAATAACAGCAAAAGTGCATATTACGTCGAAAATTGCTTCCTTAGTTACTTTCTACGACTTTGCTATTTCTAAAATCCTTTATTCTAAACATTATGCACATATAAATGATTAAAAGCTTTATCTTATTATATGTGCGTTCATAAATCCTATTTCAGCAACGATGCATAGTTTCCGAGCACTGCTCTGTTTCCGTGCAACGAGTCAATGGCGCCACTCGAGTGAGTGCCGGTTGGGCCGAACAAGCGCCAGTGGCGAAGTCTGATTGCTGCGATTTGTGCTAATGGATGCCGGCGGCAACAAAGACTCGTGCACTTCGAACTTAGACTTCAAACCTAAGTTAACAAATTAGTACTGGGAGATTTAAAAAAGTACAAAAAAGTAAAAATTATCTAATAAATAAAAAAACATGTAAGTAAATCTGTTTTTTTGTCCCTTGTTAGAAAAACTGCACTCTAGAAACTTGTAAAGGAATAAAATATTCGTAAATATTATTAAATGACCTGTTTATTTCTTCGGCAGCTTAAAATATATTATAAAAGTAAATTAATAAAATATTGTAACTCGCTCGTATTGAAAAAATATTCGAGAAAATACACGAATTCGATGTAGTCAAAAATGTTCAATCAATCCTCTTTTCTAATAAATGACCAAGATAAACACGGATGCTATATAATAAAAAACATATTTACTAAACATAATAATGAAACTGTATTTGTCCGCTTTTAATTATGAAAATTATCTCAGTTATTGGTTTAAATCATAATAATTCATCACAATTTTCGTCGAAGCTAAAATTTATATTATGACACTATTCTACTCGGTATTCAAAATTATTCATAATTTTTGGATACCAGCCGGCAAAAAACTTATTGCGAATTTTACTTTGAGAGCATTTGAATTTTGGCACGTGCTGCTGTAGCTTTCGAATGATTGGTTATATTCGGTAGCCCATCACATTCGTACATCTGAATACAGGATGATTATAAATATGTCGATTAAAAAATGCAGTGGCCGTGCTTTGGATGCTAACACAA
This sequence comes from Lamproptera curius, assembly GCA_029286875.1. NCBI lineage: Eukaryota > Metazoa > Arthropoda > Insecta > Lepidoptera > Papilionidae > Lamproptera > Lamproptera curius. The sequence continues at coordinate 228,133 of JAGSMT010000223.1, forward strand.
TTACAGTATATTTTTGGACACGACTATAACAAAGACATATTATTCAAAACGTAATACTGCGGATTCCACAGTTTATTCAATTGGCTAACATATAGCGCTTTTTATGACTTTTGTGCAGTCAAATTTTACGCCTCTTCCCCAGCATCCGTCCCTACCGATAAGGCTGTAAAGCCAAACACTCCCACCAGTTGCCCCTGTCAGACCGCGCCGAACATCCATTCCACCGAACCCAGGTATCCCCTCGCTCCTCGCCCTGCCCCGCCTTTCAAACGCGACTTCCAGTGGGAAAAAGCAACGCGCCGAGACATCGAAGTAGGTCGAGATTCGTTCGGCCCTATCGAATGATGTGAAGTTTTAGGCCTCTGATAGCAATCAGGGGATCAAATTGCAACTATCCACTCCCCAAGGCGTCCAAACGGAGAATTCCTGCGATCATTCGTGAAGCCTCTTTTAGACGACCGCCACCCAACCCATCAAACAACACCAACATTCTACCCCTCCGTCCTTCCAATGCATGGCAATTCCGCCGCACTTGGCAACAGACAGTAATAGTGTAGAATACACACACATATGACATCAGCCCCACAGGTGAGGTCAAACTTACACACCCTTCCCTACATGACAATGTAAACAGCATATTAAATAGACGCATCGCTGGAGTATTTTACGCCATTTTGTCTCCCATCGCTGTCGCTTTAAGAATTAGTAATAACGTTAGGTAGGCTCTTAAAGCTATAAAAAAATATCCTTAAGAAAGTGTCTGAATCGAGCCAAGGTCTCGGCCCACCTGACTAGCCCTCGATTCAGCATGCCGACGGTTCCCGTTACCTAATAGATGAAAAAATAAAGTGACGGCCCAAGCCGAGGCTCCTGATTGTGTTGAGGTCACTAGTCGCAAGTTTAGAAGTAATTTCGATATCATTACTCCAATAAGAATAGCAAAACATAGACAAAATGAAGACTAAAGAAAATTAATAAAAAGTTATAGAAAATGCAAAAAGTAATTTTTGTGTATCCCGTTAGAGAAAATGTTTTTAAAGAGGTAGTAGTTAATTTAATTTTAACATTTTTGCTTATATACAAAAGCAATTGTTAGCCAGTTTTGGGTTCAATACCGAAGAACCGTCTAGTCCTATACCTACGCCAGCTTAGTTTTGTAAATGTAAAAACAAAGTTCTTTTGTAGTATTAAATTTTAATAGTGTTAATTTTTTATGCAGGTATGCGAAATTTCCAGCTGAGGCAATTTCATGTGATGTGGACAGGAAAAAAATTTAGGTAGTGAATATCGATTATATTCGGCCCATTTATACTTTTAATAGGTATGAATGTGTACACAAAGTATTTTTTTGTGTAATATATATTTCACAAGTAATTGTTTCCTAAAGAATTGAAGTAATTGTAATATCTTATTTACGAAGTAGTTTTTCGAATTAAAAAAATTGCAATAAAATATTCACAATAGCCATACATAATTATTTCTTTTATTTACGCGATTATACATATCAAATCCACTTATTTACGGATTTTTCGCGTTACTTAAAAATATATTTATTCCCGACGTTTCGGATTCTTTTCAGCATCCATGATCACGGGCAGACTAAGTTGGTATATGTCTGTATCTCTATATAGAGATGTATCTCTATATAGAGATATTTTTAAGTAACGCGAAAAATCCGTAAATAAGTGGATTAATTAGCCATACAGTTAAAATACTGTTCTTTTTTTTTTGTAGAGATCGGGCAAAATTATCTTTGAAACAAAAAGCTATTTACTTCTCTTCTAAAGACAAAATAGAAAGCCAGATTTTTTTCGCACCCGCGTCTACAGTTACCATTCCAGGAACCAAAAATTCTAAAGCTTTATTCCAACAACCAGAGGCTTCCTTTTGAAAATGACCACTTCTAGTATTGATTCCCATACTAAATTTGTTAAAGTTTCGAAGTAATCTAGTTATTGCGTTGTAACAATATTGCTTTATTTTATATTTTATATTGATATTATTATTACACTACAGCAATTATACAGGACATGTTGTTTTTCGCAACCCTACTGATCTAACCTAGAGCCAGATTTTACGGCCCTTTACGACGCGTGTGTACATTAATTAATGTAACTTAAACAAATTGAGATTTTGATGAAATTGAGACCATTTTGGATTTTCATGTGTATTTTTAATAGAGATGAGTCGCCGCAGGATTCAAATCCACGACCACCGGTTTCTAAAGCACACGCCTCTAGGCTAATACCACTAGGCTATGGAGGCACTTAAAAAATATTATCTTTATATTATTAATTATATATATATACATATGACCGAAAGCTGTCTTAAGAAGAAATCATGGTACAATCTAAATAAAGTTGCCTTACATCATAAGACGAATAATCACGACTCACAGTTGTCTGAAAACTTTCTTTTCCGGAGCAGTAACTGTGGGAACATAAACAAAAGCTCGCTCAAACAGGCGTCGACATCCTTTCATAAGTTGTTACGCAGGTCTCTATTGTTCTGAAACTGATACTAGTGAAACGAGACGTATACACATTTTACCCGTCAGTTGAATTCGTGTTTTCATCAAAAATTTAAAGAAATGCCTGCAAAAGTAAGCGACACTGTTGTTTTGACACGTTGTTGCTATTTTCAACAGAAAAATGTGTGCAATATACAAAAGAATAATAATAAAATAAAAACTGTACTGCGGATTCTGCAATGTATAGTGAATTTATGTTGCATTGATTTGTTGATCGGCTTTACGACTAAAGTATTTTATAAAATAACAAAAGAGTTAATAAAAACTGTTGGGTCAAGTCTTTAATAACAGTTTCTCCATTATTTACTGTCATAATCTAACCGGAGTAAAGTAAACTATAAGGAAAGCCGTAAAAGTACCTAACATATAGAAACGCAACTTTGACAAGGGGTGAGTTAGTCATGATTTAATATATTTCTTAATATACCAATGTGATATATGTATTAAATTTCACCATAATTTCTGTTAGAAAATCGTTCAAATAATGAGTATAGTATTATATCTCGTTTATTCCTTGGTAGCAAAATCAGATCAGATCAGCTTCTATAATGTTCTAAGTTCAACCAAAGTATTGTAAATGTCTTTTCTACTGTATATAGTTTCAATAAGATATGTTTTATTTTAATTTAATCTATTCAGATAATACATTTACAATCAAATTGGTTTTCTTAGCGTCGTTTAAACTTACTCGTTTTTATGACCGTAACAAATAAAATCAGCAGTTTAAATTTATTATTACTTTAATAAAACACGCTTCCTCGCTAATTTACACAATCAATAATTAACTAATTTACACTCTGACCTGAAGACATAATGATGATATCTAAAATAATAATATTTGACTTTGCATAACTAGTGTACGAAGCAATGTTTGTGATCCTCTTAGCAGCACTGTTTACTCTAGTTTAACTGGAACCATGACATACACAAGTAAATCTATACAGGATTCCGTATATACAATTAGAATTTAGCCAAGTCTTGAATTCATAGTAAAATAATCTGTTTTAAATTACAATTTCTTTTTAGTAACACGCTTTGAAACCTATATTATTTTTGAAACAATTAATAATTAAATTTAAAGGTTTGAGGTAAAATTCACGTTCATTTCAAATAGACTGTCTTAACTTGTTTGAAATCAACCGTTTTACCATTACCGTATACCTAAATAATAATTGATAATGTAACCGTAACCGAGTTACTATTGCGCATCGGAAAGTTACTGTTTGTGCGACATCACTTACATTATTTAATTCTAATTCTTAAAGTTTACTCGTGTAGTTTACGAGGTAAATTATATTACAATGTAGAATACCATACTATTCTTTTTTATTTAAAAATTTTTGGACAATATAAAAATAAAACAACATGGGACTAAAGAAATTGTGAATCTTCATAATTCACTACTTATACATTTCAATTAATGAAATAGTGGCCAAAAATAGGATGAGAATCGAAAGTGAAGTGTAAAACCATAAAGGCTTTTTTTAATTATTTATCTCATTTATTCGTTTTTGTAATAATAAAATTTAGAACATGCGTTTTATGAAACTAAAATTACAATACTGAATACCACCGTTTACAATACTGTAAAATTTAATTTATTTCTGTAACTTTTTGTATTTAATTTACAAAATATATAGCCTAGTAACATCTGACCAGCATAACATGCCTAAGGCTCATAATATATATCACATATATTATGAGCCTTAGGCGAGTACCATTCAAATTAGGAGCATCCCTTGTTTTATTTATTTTTTTTAAACAATTCTGCACTCTTCTAGATTTTGCGCTCGAATAAAATTTCTTATACTATTAATTTTTTTTAAACACAATAAAAACTTTTTTGACGAGAAGAATATACATAACAAAAAAAATTTAAATACCGATATTAGAATATTTATAAAATTGCTTATTTTAAAAGAATAGTTAAATTTTGTTTTGTACATATTGTAGTTTCATATATGTTTGTTGTATATTATTGTACATTACAGTTACAGTTTCGTTATAAAAAATCAGGCAGAAAAAATATTAGTACTAATTATATGTTATAAACCATACAATATATCCATACGTGTAATACTTTATGTGCATAATTTTCTTAAAATTTGTAATAAAAGAAAACAAACATTCGGTAAACATTACAATATCGAATAAAGCTCTTAAATGATTTGTTTGATAGCAATTTACCAATTACCATTTTGCATGTTTATAAAATTTGATAAAAAATATCGCGCACTTATATCACCCGCCAACCCGCATTGGACCAGCGTGGTGGGATACGGTCCAAAAACCCTCTAATGGACTAACTGGACTATCACAGGCTGATGATGATGATGATGATCGCGCACTTTTAACCAAAAAGTTCTATTTAAATTTATTTTTATTAACTTACTTAAATTTTTCTATCCGGCCTGTCACATCTTTAGCGATATAGGTCTGAGAAGTAGGAGTCTGCTTCTGTTGCGTATTATTTCTAAGAAATTTATTTATAATTATATGTTGCCGTCAAAGAACCATGATCACCGACATAGTGCATAGGATTAGATCGTTGAAGTGGCAATGGGCCAGTCATATAGTAAGAAGAACCGATGGCCGATGGGCCAAGAAGGTTCTGGAGTGGAGGCCACGTTTGACAAGACTGAGCGTTGGTCGACCCCCGACCAGGTGGGATGCCGATCTCCGTGCAGTAGCCAGTTCAAGTTGGCAGTGGAAGCAGGAGATCGGCCGTCTTGGCGTTCATTAAAAAAAAAGACTATGTTCAGCAGTGGAAGAATAAAGTTTGCTTATAATAATGATGATGTTATGCTGTTTCTTGGATTTCACGTAAGATGCACAATGTTTATTAGTTTAATTTGATCCATGTTGTCTGTTACGCCTGCAATGACAATATAGGAGGATAACAACATAATTTTTCCTCTACAATCCTTCTAAATCTCTAACGACTCGCGTATTTTTAAAATTTATCATCAGCCTGTATTAAGAAGTTTTTGGACCTTATACATCCACGCTGTTCTATTGCGGGTTTGTAGGTGGACCGACTTTTTACATGCCCATCCGACGCATGTATCATCTTACTTTCATGACAATCGGGTAACCAGCCCAAATTGCCCTAAAAAACTAGGAAACAACAATGAAAAATTGTAGAGTCCCCGTAGGATTTGAACCCCCGACCTCCGGTATCCAAAGAACACACCCTTACCTGTAGGCTACGGACGCAGGTTTTTTAAAATATTAAAAAAATACTTTTCGGTCCAATTGATTGTGCGGAGTATTTTACTATTACTTATAATACACTAACAATGCACGAAATATTTCAAATTGTACATTTTAACTGGCTTCCTAAAAGAATATTGCTTAAATTTGATTATAATGTATAAAAAATTCCGCTGTTTACTTTGTACGTAGTGAATAAAAAGATTCAGAACAAAGTCAGCTGCTCACTATATAACATAATATACAGTGTTAGGTTAGATACATAGGCGCTTGAGCGAAGTTTATTCGTGACCTCATCCCGCTTAGAACGCGGCAATCTTAAATTTAGAACAACTTATATAAAGAATTCACTAACTTGAAACATAATTCTGCTCTACCCTTCAAGTATTTACGTTTTGGTTAAAGCAGCTATTTTATGTTTGACAGTGGCGATTCTATTTATAAGACAGAATAAATACACACAATGATGCTACATATAATTGTTAAACAATTTGTTTGAAAATTCACGTACTATTACAATATCTTCGAGTAAGGCCACTAAAGCACTGTGCTTGACGGGCATACCATATAAATCTTAATTGTAATATGCAATTTTCAAGTTTTTTTTTTACCTTTGTAGTTAAATTTAAAGCGCTATAAATAATTTTTGTTTTACCAGACATCTCGCACGGTTTATTTTAAGTATAGTGCCCCAGTTTAAGTTATTTGTCATGAGGAGAACATTTGTTACCAGAAAAATTGACACTGTAAGTTAACTCCTCGAGTTGATTATTACACAACATATTTTTACTTATTGTACTTACTTGCACCATATTCAGAATCAATACTAAGGAAAATACTATTTAGAATCCTAATTTAATTGCCTTGACACATCATATCATTCTTAAGCTAATTTTAATATTTAAGTTAATATTGTTAAGAAAACACATCACACATACATATCTTCAGCCTGTGTAAGTCTACTGCTGGACATAGAAAAATTTGTTGCTTCTCCGCAGGATTCAAACTCACGACCTCTGGTATCTAAAGCGTACGACCTTACCACTAGGCAGCGCCAAAAGAAAATGTAAGCATTATATTGTAAGGCACTGTTTCAGATATTTGTTAAATTTATTTCACATGTTTATTGTAAATTATTTCAAGATATTCAGGATGTGTTGATGACGTGTGTATTTTATTAAATATCTTGGAAATGTTAACGCCCACGCGCTATCTCGCCAGTTTTGAATTATTGAATTATTTCAATATTTTTATTGCAATTTTCTCGGTACTTTGGTCACTATTCCTATTTTCCAATTTTAATTTACGTATGAATTGTATTTTCAATATTTAATGCATGTTTAAAATTAAGCACCTCGTATAGCAATGATATTATTCTTTTATTTTCTATTATTGTAATATATGAAACAAAAATGAAATAAAATTTTTTAAGACCTGAAAACCTATAGAAATGTTATATACAAGCACCGAAGCTGTCGATACTTAACATTTGATGAATGGGGTTAAGTACATAGAGCTAACAAGATTTTTTCTATCGGATGAAAATCATGAAAGAGCTAAAAAGTTTTAGGTCATCTAAAAACTTTCAATGAAGTTACTCAAACAATACGCGCTTACAGTTTAACTTTTGATCAATAAGGTTGAGTTAAGGTTGGCATAGTAAGATGTTTGATGTATAAAATGTGAGTAAAGTTTGCTTGAGTTTTTATCCTAAGAAGAATGTGAAAAGTTAGCTTTTGCTTTAGCCATATAAATCATCGGTACAATATAATTACAAAAACGCTTTAACTTTAGGATTTAAGAGATATGTTTTTAAATTTTAAGTGAGACTGGTAATAAGCAGCATTTTTATAAAATTATATGCAAATCGTAGATTATGATTGATTAGATTTATGAGCCTTAACTAATCTAAAATTAACAATTACGTAAAGTTGTTTTGCCCTAGGATAAAAACGTTCGACCTTGTAAAGACTACATTAAATACATTTTTTTGCGTAATTTTTCGCGATATCTTTTTATTTATTCTTGTAAAGTCTCTTGCTAACTGATAACAAGTAAAAAAAATACTTACACATGACCAAATATGCTACAACCAAGTAGATAGTGTAACCATTTAGATAACATTAACATGTAGTAAAGTTTAACATGAGTAAATTTTTGTAGTAAATATAAAAATACTGTAAATATCCCTCCTTTATAAAAGGATAAAATAATGTCTACGATTAGCTTTGTTTTCAGAATACATTATCACAGTATCTCATAGATTCAGAGCCTTAAACGATTGAGAATAATCGAAGCGATGAAATCGACATCTTACATATTGCGTCCGACCAAGCAAAGCCTCTAACTTAGATTCGTTTCATTAGTCACGAAAAAGATTGGAGAAAATTTAAGTTTCTATTATACCGTACCGTATACAATTTATTTTGATATAAATCTACAAATATAGGCTCAAACTATTAATAAAAAACAATAAGCAAACAAATTTGACATAATATTGCTATCGATACGTAAATATCTATCAATGAAGAATTTTTTTTAATGTAATAGACAAATAATTTAATAGCCCAAATAAAATTTAAAAATTCATGTATTATATATACATTCATACGTTCATGTCCTAGCTTAGAAGTTTGGACTTGCGCTTTAGAAACCGGAGTTCGTGTGTTTTAATTCCTTCGGGGACTCAAGAAATTTTCGTTGTTGTTTCCTAGCCGGTTAGGGTAATGCGGACTGATCACTCGATTGTTTGTAAGTAATGATCCATGCGGTAGGTGGGCTAATATCTCCTGCGTAGTTTTCTGGTCCCTCTAATACAGATCGGTGCCTTAGTCGTTATCGACTTAAAGGGCATATTGGTTAGATAATACTTAAATGATAGATCTGTGTTGGTCGATGTCACCACTATAAACTGGTGCAGTCAAGGGGTGTAAACTAGTATTTTATGTGACTAGCACTAAAGGAGAGTAAGTGCTGAGAGAGTACCTTTGGCAAGGGGCAGGCCTTGTATCTGAGGGTTCTAGATCTCAGCTTAATCGGTTTCTTGTGCGACTCCTTCCTCTATTTGCGAAAAAAATTATTATCTATACTACAAATTTTAAGCATTAACTCATTTCAGCTATCGCAGCTTAAGACAACTATTTAGTTTAAATTATCCAAAACATTAAAAAGATTAAGTAAAAGAAGTAGAAAGTTACACTAATTTATTTAATCGCGAAGGGGATGGAAAGGAAACTCGGATTTCGAAAAATATCATACTTAATAATTTAACAACGTATATTCTTTGCTATAGTTTTGACGAAGTTTATAAACTTTTTTTATTAGCAATAACGGCGAACTATATATACTACAGTTATAAATAATAAATGCATTAAATAATAAAAACTATTGCTAAATAAAAGGTGACCGTGATTATCAATTGAATCGTTTCATAGTTTTGATGAGGGACAATGTATTAATATTAATCCCTAATAATTAATCGTTTTAAAAAGTTCAATTAATCTGACCTAATTTTACAAGAACATAACTTTTCAAAGAATATAAGTGAAAACGAACGATTTATTAGATTTACAAATTTCTTGTAAATCGTTTGTTTGCCCTCCCTAAAATATTTGGTTGCAAGAACAATACCAAAATATTTAGACATCGCAAAGTTTGAATGCGAAAATATTTGTTAATCAAGCCCTAATTAAGGCAAGCTACTGTAAGTTGGTAAATTTTAGAAATGGGAAGTAATTAACCTTATTTAGGTAAAGTCGATACCATTTTGTTGCCTCATTTTCGTTTCTAGGAATTTGTACTAGAGTAATTTACCCAACATTGTTTATAAATATATATTCATAAGATTTAACCGTTTACATTATATTTAACTGATAGCAATTCAAAATAACAAACAAAAATATCTCTAAAGGTATAGAGTTGCTCTGTTTATAACTTTAGTCGTTAAGACGTGCCAAATGTTATAAATGATGTTTTAAAATTATTTTTATCTTACTCCAAGCTGAGTATTTTTAGGTTTCGAGCAGTATTAGGTCACGTATAAAACATAAAGGACTGTTTCACTTGAAATATAACTACCGCACTGATTCCTAGCCTGATTAATCAACATAAACCCATAGTTATTGTAAAACTTATTGTTCGATATCTTGGCCTTTGCGTTTACATAATGTAAAAACATAAATGTCTTAAAAAATTCGTACATGTTATGTTATAAACTCAACCATGAAACAAAATAAAATTCAACCATGTTTTATTTCTATTTTATACTTTTAAATCTGTATTAAATGCCATTATAAACATTTATACAGTACTTATATACTAAGCTTCGTAAGCGATGTATTACTTTGTGAGCTTTATATTTTACTAGCAATTTGATAACACACTCACACATCATTAGCCTGTGTTAGTCAACTGCTGGACATAGTCCTCCCCTAATGCACCCCTTCCCCGTTTGGAGGTTTTTGGACCGTATTCCACCACGCTTGTCCAATGCTGGTTGGTGAGTGGACCGACTTTTTACATGCCCATCAGACGCCTGGATCATCCTAATCTTCAGACAATTGGGTGATCGGCCCGAATTGTCCTAACTAACTCAGAAACAACTTTGAAAAGTAGTTGAATCCCCGCAGGATACGAACCCAGGACTTCCGGTTTCTAAATCCAATGCCACTAGCTACAGAGGCAGTTTGATAACGCCGTTTTAAATACCCTATTAGTTAAATACCAGGCCATTAAATAAAAAGAGTAATGAATAAAATGGTATAAAAAAAAATCGATGATTTATTTATAATAATGACGGACACCATTGTAATAAAAGCGAATATTACATATACCCTTTGGTATCGACGCATGTAATAATTTTTACTTTGTTTTTAGATATTTATACAAGTAGAACTATAAAATAATGTTCTTGGTGGTAGAGCTCCATATCCATACAAGTTATTTTTTTTATAGAAAACAAAAAAAACTATAATAATTTCTAAAATTAACTCTATTGTGTTGATTTTCGCACGTATTTAATCTGTCTACTTTAAATACCAATCCAGCCAATTTTTATACCAGCTTATTTTTTCATTGTATTCAGGAGTAACGGTAGCATAATATTAATCATGGAGGTCAGTATGTTTTTTACAGATTATTTATGACTGATATTCTCTTTTCGTTTCTATTAAGCCTTTTAATTGTTTAGTACACTGTAAAATAATAGAATTTTAGCCGCAGCAACGTGTGGCAGGGTCGCCTAAAAAAATATACTATAATGCTTAAAAAATAATGCATAGCTCACGAAGCTAAGTAAGTTAGTACTGCAAGAATTTTTATAATAAAATTAATACATATATAGCTTAAGAAAGCAGGTAAGCAAGCCTTTAAAGCAATTATAATACCCTGCTTGGTAATCAAGTCGGCCATATTATTTGCTCAGCTTTTATTTGTTTTGTTTAAATTATAGACAGTATCGGTCAGATCTAACATAAATGCCTATTCATATTTATTTTTCTAACGGCTGTTTCCAGCTATAGTACATCTTAAAAATAGACTTAATACTCTGATAAAAAAAAGAAAGCATTTTATATAGACAAGGAGTATCCTTACCTGAGCCGCTATTATTATAATTCTTAGTCATTAATAGGACATTTTAGTAGTAATAAAAATAATAATTGAGGAAGCTGCGAAGATATTTTCTTAGAATTATTCAAAAGATTCGTCTTAAATAAATACAGATATTTATTCATAAAATTTTGTCAACAATATCTTAAGCACTTTTTGGTAATGGATTGTTGTTAAGCCTTTTAAAAATACTCTTTGTCTTTATCATACTTGAATATAGATTTTTAATAGAGATTTAAAAGTACTTGTGTTAATAAAAGAGTTTTATGTTTAAATGGAATTCACCGTTTATTTATTTTGTCAACTTACTTGATCAAAGTTTTTACAATTGTGTTAATAACCTAACATTCTTAAACAAAAAATATTCAAAGACTACAAGCCCACAGGTAAAAGGTACCTGTGAAATGACCCAACGTGGGTTATGCTTAGAAGGCTGTTACTATTTCTTGGAATAACTTTGAGCGCTATGCCGTCATTTTTGAGAGGATCTTGAATTTAGTTAGTACGTGAATAAATGGTATTTTTATGTTAGAGATGAGTAAATAGAACTATCTTTTAGAGTACGACTTTTTTATAGTTTATAGAAAATTATAAGTTAATGCCGAAAATCTTGTGCCGTACATAAATAGTGGCGCTGAAAGTTAATGCAAGTCGTCAATTTACAATTACTTATGGCACTTACTTACAATAGCCTTGTAATGCTTCTTTGTTGGAGCAATAAAAAACAACCTATGCATTTGTTTAACTCATTTTATACATATACAGATACTTTACCTACGAACGCTATAAATAGTTCAGCCTAGGGTTCGAAATCCAAGCCAATAATTAGTCACTTTTACCTGACGAATACCATTTATTCACGTAATCAGTAAATGTACCGCACGGAAATTATGGTATAGCGCAAGTATGGTATTTTACAGGTAATTTTGTAGCATCTAAATAGTTATACACTGTTCTAAGTCGGTCATATAAATATTTTCAATACGAAGTAAAAAGTTTCTTTGCAAGTACAATAAGCACATAAATTAATTTAGGAAACTGCTTTTTCCAATTTATGGTCAGCATAGGAAAAAAATGTATGAATATACAAATATATATACTCTGTTTTATAACACGATAATCACTTGAAAATATGTTTTATTGAACTATAAATATTAGATATTTCAAAAAGGAATTTTATATCACATATTTAAGCGTGTTAATTTTGTAAAACAATTTTAAATTATACTATAATCGTTAAAACTAAAACTAGAATTAAATGTATAGTTGTAATATATATCGACTCTGTTTACTATATTGCGCTTTGTTTCAACTTTAATTATTTAATGGGCCCTTTAAGAAAGGAGCTTTAAATCGTTTGCTTAGTACAATCAAAGCGGCGAGACCTTTACAAATTGCTTCCGAACAGTCGATGCCTCTAACTCTAATCAGTTTTATTGTCTCTGAGAGGACCTGTGAGAAATCCTTTATTTTTTTTAATATTCACTATGCCTAACGAATATTTTTTTAAATTTCTTCATGCAATGCACCTTAGGCAAAAAACAAATAGGATTAATAATATTTTTATTTAGGATTTTTGTACTTAGGTGTTCTAGTATGAAGACATTTATGATTTTTGTATTATAACTTTCTGTTGCGCGCAACTTCGTATTTTAACATCCGGCCATTTTTAAGCATTTTCTGGACTTTATATATAATTTTATACCAAATTGAACACTTTTTACTTAAAATCTAATAACAAAGACAACAAAAAATCATAATATTCATTTAAAAAAACCAAAAATAAAAATTGTGACACCAGATTAATTCTTTGGGTACAATGGCATAAAATCATTGGCAATTTTTGCACAGAAGGGTATTAGCATTTTAAATTTATGGGATTGCAATTATCGGTACACGTGTATACTGTTGACAAATACTGCATGCACTTTGCTTGGCTTGACTTGTTTCAGGGTTTAGCTGATTTTGGACATTTTCAAACCACATCGTCACCCAGAACTAACTTTATAACTAGCTGAAAGTCAGTTAGTGAATTGACTGTCATGCAAGATGAACAAGGCATAGTTTGACTAGAAGCACTAGCCATAGGAGCTATTTTGACTAATAATTCAATCTTGAAATTTTGAAAAGCCTAGACACAATAAGAACTAATGTTACTAACGTCTTCTTAAGGAGCTGTCTCCTTCTTTACTCCTATCATCTGGAACATTTTTCTCTAGGTCTTCATCTTTACCATTTTTCAAAGAATATATCCATGAAATCAATATGAAAAATAATAAATATAAAACCAAAATTTCGCAATATAACATTCACAATCAGATTGGTCTAAAGCCAGTATGTGGGCTTTGAATTGCCCGTCAAACGATAGACTGTATTCACTATCTTTGTTCTATGATAAATCTAAGCTAGAGTAGACGGTTCCTATTCTTTTCTGCAAAATTGCACTATAATTAACTTGTTTGATAACTAGGGACACGTAGCCTTACAGGCTACAGTCATTTCTAATCCGTATCATTCACGATAAAAACACCATCAAGATTTCTGCTTTCTTTGTTCGTCGTTAAAGCAATAAAGCCGTAACTACTAAGACGATCGAATACGGTAAGTGGAAGTAAGTGCCAATTCTAAAATTTGTAAATCCCGTGACGCCTGTGAGACAACATATCAGTTCTCCTCAGTCCTCGGGGCGAAGACGGGTTATGTCGGACTCACGCCGACTAAAACGACCACGTTGTTCCTTCTTGGTGCCTTAAAGATGGGGTCACAGGAAATCTTTGGCAGTCTTCTGCGGCCACACCAGCGCTGGCCGCCTAATCAGCCCCATCTCGGCCCTATGGCCAACAACACCTCTGGGTGCATCGGAACTCACGCGCCCTTCTTCTCTGCTTCTATACACAGGTAACAGACTCCCCCGAGTCTGTTACTGAGGGACCATGGGAGCCAGCCCAGCGACAGCCAACGTGTTTGGCTCCGCCGCTAGTTTTCGGCCGCAGAAAGAGTAGAGATAATCGACACAATGCTGAATGACCCTTATACTACGGCCTTCCGCACCCTATCAGCGGTGCGGCTCCGCCAGTCGCAGAAGATAGGAATATACTCCTCTTTCTCCGCGACACCTCCTTGACAAGAATAGCGCGCGTCTACCACCTCTTCCCCGTCCGTTGCACCACAGGCCGGCCAGGTTCCTTTAGCTACCCACGGCTGAGCAGGACGCAGATACTCATTCCCCAAACAGGCTCTCGCCATGACAATGCGAGAACCTGTTCGTTGAAATACATGGATATGCCTAGCCCAGGCATTTAACTTTATTGTATATTAATTTATTATGTCACTTGTGATCAACAATTTACGACCTTCTAATGTCTTAACCAGAGTTTTGCAATGTAATCGTAAAACGTTGTGATTTTTAACGACGTAAATTATTATTTCTTCAATATCCTTAAAACAATTCATCCCAAAATAATTTTGAAAAATTACCTTGTTTTTTAGGCAATCAATTATAAAGATGTTGTTAAAGCCGCTTACTAATTAAAAAAACTTGTATTTTTATGCAAATGTGTTTTTAAATAAATCTCTCATTGCTCTTAAATGTTTAAAGCTTTACAAGGTTTGATAATAATAATCTAAGTGACGAGATGTTATAGCTTACAAATCGCATCTGACGGCTGGACTCAGGACCATTCAATTAGCTTCGTGAAGTGTTAAAGAAGAGCTAACTTTTAGGAATCTGAATATATTCCCATATTATCGGATTTGTTATTATAAGATTCCATAAAATATTTTTTTTATTTATGCGTACTGACTGGTAATCAATTAAAGCGAGTGTAAATTATGGTAAACCTTACTTTTTATAGGCAGTCAGAAAGCTGCTATTAAGTAGCTTTTAGTGCTGACTGTTTTGACAAACATTATTATGTCTGTATAATTTAAGGATGTAAGGAACGGTATTGAAGAAAAATTATGGAGCATACAAAAATATATACGTTCTATACACACGTCATACTTTGATTGTCGATTAACATGAATTTGTGTGTACATTTTAATATTGCAGTTTAAATTTTCATTCAAAAACTCCTCTATATTTTAGTATTCTAATATAAGTTTGAAAAACGTAATAACGCTTTATAAATTTTGCGTTATGTAAAAGTATAAATTAAGGTTATAAAAGTGACGTGTACTTTGAGTGGCAGTTTTGTAACTTTACTTTGTCGACGTCAATGAGCAACCCTTTATTATTTTCAAACTAAACAAAGCTTTTTTACAAACGGGATACTTATAATTTCATGTTGGTTTCATTAAAACACAAGTAAACAATTCACAATTCAAATAATAAGATGTATAAATAATTTTAAATTAGCCAGTACATTTAGCCAGCTTTTTCAGTGTGATTCCATAAGATTGTAATTTTTAACGCTGTATTTTTTTCATTTCCATAATATCTACAAATTATTGAACACAATTTATTTTACAAAAGTAAAATTTTAAGAAGAAAATATGACCGACTTCAAACAGCGTTGAGTTATTTTACGCCCATATGTTTATATGGGTGTAAAATAGTTTAACTGATATTCTGTTTAGTAAACAACGTGCTTTCTGTAGAAAACTACTTCGCGATTTCTGCCACCGCATTTTTAATAACTTATATCTTTAAGGTAATACCAACTTGTGTGTACATGGAATGAGGAATCTTTTTTGCTATAAGTATGAACTTATATTGTTTTATCTTATTTTTTTTGACTGGATCTCGTACTACGCGTCTCAAACCTATTAGAATATACCAGATGTGTGGGGGCCCGTTGCCACAGGCTTTTGCTATAGACTTACACCGGCTGATGATAATGATGATTTTTCTTAATTTGTTAAATATCTATAAGAGTACTTATCACAAAATAATAAACAAATGGGACCAAATTAAAGCTTATACCTAAAAAATATACACTCGGAGTTGAGTACCTCCATTTGGAAGACTTCATGACAGGGACATTAAGATATAAAAATTCACAATCGGAGCACTATGCACGGAGCAACGAGGTAACGTATATAAATTATGAAAAATTGTAACAAAAAAAATATGACCAAATGCAAACAGTACAGAATCATTTACGTAATATTAGCAGGTAAGAATCTAAAATTGCTCCTTGGTTTCTGCCCCCGCATTTTAAATCTCTCATAACTTTTAAAATATTGATTCAATCAATATGTCTTGCATGATTTGTTGTATGCTAATAGAATAAAGATTTTTAAACTTATTAACTTTTATCTGAACTTAACATATTACCTTAAAAAAGGTTTAAACACGCTGAATTGCATCAGCACGCTTAATGTCAGGATTAAATAGCTCATTATTCTGTAAAGTCGATCAAAAAATTTATTCAAAGAATTGAATGTCTCTTTCTTTTAGTAAATTGGTTGAAAAATCAGCTCAATGAAAACAGTCTTAGTATAAAAAATAAACAGTCTTTCGTTAGTACCGGTGGTAGGTCCCCTTTTCACAGGGGATCGTCTGGGTGAGTCTCCCCGCGGTAGCCATTGTTATCTGTGTTCCGGTTTGAAGGGCACCGTAGCCAGCATATTTACTAGGTAAACGAGACTTAACATGTCTCACGGTAGGCAGCGCGTTAGTGGTAGCAGTATTGCGAATGTCTATGGACGTCGGTTACCACTTTTCATTAGCTGGCCTGACTGCCCCTCTGCTTGCGTAGGCAATACAAAAAAGTATTATTACTCATAAAGCTTCCTAATTTTAATATAATTTCCACTTTACTTGATAGATTTACATGGGAAGTCCCCGGAGAATCGATTTAAGTATATCGAGTTCGTTCCATGAATTAAAATAAAAGCATTTACGCAAGTAGATGAGACTCATGACTTTACGCTAAATTATTTAAGTTTTTAAGTAAAAATTTGATCTCACTTTATTTTGCGTTAGCCTACATAGTCTTTAATCAGATTTTTAAGGGACTATATCATGTTTATATACATCATCATCATCAGCCCGTGTCCGTCCACCGCTGGACTTAGGCCTCTCCAAATGGGCGCCTCCGCTTCCAATTTTCGGCTATATCAACTTTATCCGGCCCTACCGCCCACTTTGCAGAATGCAGAAACAATAATGCTTCGAATATATTTATGTATATATATTCAATTACATTTTCTTTTCCGACGTTTTAAGCACTATCCCGTGGTCACGGGACAGACTGAGATATCATACCGCTCGTAAAGTCCGTGAAACATAATTTAATTCAATAATATGTTAATTCTAATATACGTAAAAAAAAATATTTTCTTACAAGAAAATTAATTACTAATAATGTATTAAAAAACACAACGAGATAACTATGTTGTACGCTCACTTTTCAAAAAAGCAAGCGTATTTTCGTGACTGAACAATAAATAGAAGTGACTCGATAACTAGTCGATATTCAATTCTATTATTGGGTTAAGTATCGCACGACCCGGTCAGCTGTTAGTCCGAAGTGAAGTTAATTCGTGACCTCATCCCACATGGAACGTGACCGTGAGAAGTATAACAAGTTAAATAAAGATCTAAACGAGGGTAAAAATAGTTTCGCTTCGCACTATAAGTCGATGATATTGTTCAGTTGAATGTGGGAGTTTTTAGCTTAGTAATTTACAGTTATGTTACTATATATACACTTCTAATTTATTAATTCATCATATATTTATGAATCAAAGAGAAAATTAAAGAATTAAACAATGTGCCAACTTTAAATTATCTGTTCATTGTACCTATATAAATATTATACTAACTTACGTAGTAAGTAAAATTAAAGCTAACATTGCTTTTACTGCTTTACATTAAGCTTTGAGTTACATGTTAAGAGGTGGAGTAGAGAATACCATATTCTATTCATTCGATATTATCTTAAAACCTTTTCAGGTAATATTTGTATAGACGCCTTGCATACTGCATGATACTTACGTAAAAGACCAGTTAGCAGAAAAATGCTGTATTATTTGCTTTCAATATGATGACATTCATTCGCCATGTCATCAATTCTGCATGTTTATTGATGGAGATTATGATGAATTAACCTTTTCTTTAAAAGGAAGATATTATGATTATTTTAAAATATGACACAATATGGATTCCTGTGAAGAATTATACTTGGATTTTAAAACTCTTTCAAAATTAGTTATTTTAGTTCATAAATATGATATATTTATAGTATAATATGATTAGAAATATTGGACACATGCAAAGATTGTCTGTCAATTTTGAAAACAAAATTTAATTTTTATTTCCTCTTTACAATAAAAGATGACAGAGTACGTCATCAAATTACAATATAAATAAGCGATTTAAAATAAAACTTACATTTAAAGAAAAGAACAAGAGGGAAATGCATGTTGGTGCAAACTAAATTTATGTTACCTACTTAAAAACTTCCGCTCCACTTCCGCACCCTATTGTGCTGCAAGTTACAAATGCGTGCGCGAAGGGTTGCGGCGACTTGAAATAATCTCCGCTCATCTTTTATGTTTGGACTGTATTAAAATTATAGTAAGAACAAAATATATTCCCATCATGAAGGTGAGTAATACTATCGGAGTATTTATTTCTTACATACAGCAGTTCCTAATTAAGCACATCATATACATTGTTAGTGCGTATTTCAAACTATAACGAGTGTACGCAATAATTTTATTATTTGTGTTTGTGTTTGTCAATCAGTATAATACATTATGCAAACTACTTGCTATAAAATGATAGAATATACTTATGACAGATCGTTGATTCTTAACAGTTTCAAACAAGACTTAAATACAACTTCAAAACGTTTCTAAAACCCCTCAGGACAGTCATTATAAATTTACAAATGGCTAATCCTCGTTCCTTGTTAGGTACAGAAGCTTTCTAATTTAAAGATCCATCCGCATTATTTCTGTTGAAAAAATGTTGCTTATAGTGAAGTAAACCAGGAAATCTTTATTTGGTTGTTTCAGAATCGAGATTTTTTAACATATTTTATTTTACTTTGTTATATAGCAATATCTTTAATACATATACTTGTGCGTGACTGCGACTTTAGTTCTCTAATAAGGATAACCATTCTTTGTTAATTCGAGTATCACAGCTGTCCGTCAAGATTAATTCAATGATGAAATTTTACAATCTCCTTTAAAATGCTAAAGGTGCAAGGTGTAATAACTTGGTATGAATATGAGATGTATAAATTTAAATCTTATATTATTATATACGATAAAGCGTAAAAATATAAATCAACCCTACCTGATACTACGTGCAATAGACGATCGCTGATGGTGAGTCGAACTGCAATCTTTTTTAAAATAATATTTCTTGGATAAGTTTTGTCCTAATATTGTTATATGAATCCGTGACTTTCTCGTTATGTTGTTTGGCTAATAAAAACTCCGGTGCATTGACAAGAAACAACAATTGACGCCACGCCAACGTTATTTTTTAAGTTCTCTAACTCAAACGGAAGAAGTAGTATAGCAGAAGTATATAAAATCATTTTATGTATAATATTTGAAGAACTTTAAAAATCATTCAAATTGACTATAACCTACTCCCCTGAACTATAACCGTTCAGATTCTCATAATCTTAATAATAATGTTTTCAGTAAATATTTAATTATACAAAATAAAATGTTATTAGATGAACAATGCCGCGGACAGACATATCTCAGCGATGCATGCAAAAAATAAACGTACATAAGGCACATTCAACATGTAAACTTGTTTAACTTTAAAATATGCTCAAACGCCATTGACTTAGTTTTTATTTACTGCATTAAACTACTATATTAAATTATACTATAAAGCTCTGATATAGAAGATCCAAATAAGAAATAGG
This sequence comes from Lamproptera curius, assembly GCA_029286875.1. Classification (NCBI taxonomy): domain Eukaryota; kingdom Metazoa; phylum Arthropoda; class Insecta; order Lepidoptera; family Papilionidae; genus Lamproptera; species Lamproptera curius. The sequence goes on from JAGSMT010000223.1 coordinate 248,326, forward strand.
ATTCATGCACATTATGTTAACCCATAACATCAAGTGGCGTGTTATTAGATTTTTTTTTTTACGGATGATTCACGTTGGTGGAGTTAACCGCTACAACCCGTCGGGTTCGAGGGCTGTGCAACTTTAGTGTGCACAGACTTCACCTCTATTCTGTGAAGCTTAGCTCCAGGGGACCCCTGAAGGGGACCTCGGCTCGGGCTGCCACTTCTTTATCCCGTAAGCGGGCTTGATCGAGGGTGCCCAAGAGGGCCGAGCCTCGGCTCGATCAGCCGCTGGTCAGGTCCATGCCTATACCCGTTAGCAACATTTATCGAGGGCGCCCCGGTGGGCCGAACCTCGGCTCGATAATTTGCTTTTAGGACTTATTAGTGGAAGATTTTTTAACCGCCCTATCTGGTTGGTGAGAATCGGCCTGGTACGTGCCGATATCTGTTGTACGGTGTACTAGTTTGTCCTCGACGGCGAGGACAAGTTGTGTTGCGTAATGAGTTTAAACGTGCTTGCACGATTGTAGTCTCATCGTCCGGATCCGTTATCGCGTTTCGCGCTCTTCGATGGACGTCGTTTTTAGCGAGTGAAATTGTTGGTTCGTAAGCGGCGGCGCTCCGAACTAGATCGTTTGGGTGTTGCGAAGCCGAGTCGAAATATCGGATAGATGCTTGTTTTAGATATTGTTTGATGGTGGGCAATTTCAGATCCAGGTGCAGGTCAATGTTGCGCAGGTAATACGGCGCACCAGTGGCCCTGCGCATGAATCTGTTTTGCAGGGCTTGAAGCTTGTCAATGTGTGATTGTTTTGCATGTGCAAAGACAGGACTTATGTTAAATTGGACGTATGACTGTCTTGTATAACAACACCTTATTGCGCAGAAAACTTTGCTTTTAGGATTTATTAATGGAAATAGTCGACCTAAGACGTAGGCCGCTCTGTTTTTGACCCGCGTTATGTGCGGGCCAAATGTCAAGTTGTCTAAGATTACCCAGGTATTTGGTCTGTTTGACCCAGGGATAGGGCAATCTAGGGTCGGACATTGGAAGAAAGGCACGGATTTCGTCGCGTGAACAAAATACGCGCTTTTGGCAGGATTTATTTCTATTCTCCATTTCCGGAACCATTCCCCTAGGATATTGGCCGATTGAGTCTTTGACTAACTAGGATAGGACAACTACTGGTTGAGTATATGCAGGTGTCGTCTGAATAAGGCGGTGTCTACAAGACGGTGTTGTGGGATGTCGTTAGTGTATAGTGTGAAAAGGATTGGTCCTATTACGGAGCCTTGGGTACGCCGGCACGGACCGGTCGAGGTAGTGATTTGGTTCCTCTACGCGGTATCGGAACGTTCGATTCCTGAGGAAGTCTCGTATGATGAGTCGAGACGGTCCGACGCCGAGCTTATATAACTTGTATATAAGCCCTTCAGTACTATACTTTATCGAACACCTTCGCCGCGTCGAGGAAAAGCGCTCCCGTGTGATGGCCTCGTATTAAGCTGACTTTAATTTTCTCCGTGATGCGGTGAATTTGGTGAGTGCAAGAATGTTTGGCTCGAAAGCCGAATTGAATAGGGGTAGGGAGCCCTTTAGATTTCATAAAATCTAATAAGCGGGCTTGGACAAGTCGTTCATATATTTTTCCGAAACCCTTTAGGAGGCTAATGGGACGATAAGAACTGGGAAGTGCGGGTGGTTTGCCGGGTTTGAGGAACCTATAACTTCAGCGTCCTTCCAAGTGTTTGGGAATATACCCTGGAAAGAGCTGCGTTATAAATTGGACTAGGATGTTAATTATATGTTCCGGTAAGTTTTAATTACGCGGTTGGTTATTCCGTCGGTGCCCGAGGCTTTCCGAGGTTTGAGATTTTGATAATCGACGACTTCGCTTCGGTCACCGGTGAAGTTACATCGCGAGGAGGAAGTTGAGACAACCGCTCGACCTCGCTCTCCACCGTTTGGCGGTGAGCGGCGTCGATCGGTTGAGTGCTAGGCGTGCATTGTGCCTCGAGGGCTGTCGGCTAGACATTCGGCTTTCTTCGTCGAGAAACGCTAGAGGCCTCAGGAAGGTTAGGATGGGATAAGGGCGGCATCGGAGGGGTTCCGATTCCGCCCTTTAGCTTTGGGAAGTTGCCAGAAGCGATGGGATGGGTGCATGTTGCTTAGATCTGTATCACCGATCGTTCCTGAATTCAGCTATGCGCGTCTTGGACTGATGTTCAAGGGCGCGCAACTGTCTCCAGTTCCGTTCGGTTGGATACCAATCGTAGGCACGATCGCAGCCCTCTTGCGTCGCAAGAGGTCCCTTAATTCGTTTGGCAAGGCTGCAGGGGGTTTCCACTACCGGGACTTGCTTCGAGGCCTCGACAACACTTTGGACATGTCTTGTGAGCGCATGAGCAGCGAGATTCGCGTCTGCACTGTGCGGGACTTTGGGAATGGCATCTAGGTGCGGTGAGCAAGTGCTGTCTAGCTGACATTTCAGTTTGCGCCAGTCAATTATTTTGGTTTGGATGTTTTGGGAGTCAGGTGGTCCTAGTTTGAGGATGACTGGGCGATAATCGGAGGTTAGATCTTCTATGACCTCTATACCTCTAAAAGTGAGATTGACATTTTAAGGAGGACAATATCAAGCACATCCGATCTGTGGCCTACCGTGTGCGGGTGAGTGCGTATGTTCAAGCGACAACGATACTGAAGTTAAGTTTTTCAGATGGTGCATCTAGTGCTGCACCTCGCGAGTTGGTTGTGTAACTTGTTCCATCGGGTGTGCTTGCTATTGAAGTCGCCTGCCAGAATGACGGCGCCTCTGGGAGAATAGCGTCTCGAGTCGGATTGAGCTATCTCGGAAGAGCTTCTACATGGTAAGTAGACCGAGGCTATGGTGATTGGTGCGTGTCCTGTCATGGCTACACCTACAGACCGAGGCTCAGTGCGTTAGCGTCGACGGCGTGTCGATTGCTACACAGTGCAGGGACTTTTTATAATAAATGAGCGTGCCGCCGTGAAGCGCCGGCCCGATCATTTCTTATGATATTATAGTTAGCTATTTTCGGATCTCCTCTTCCGGGCTTTGGAACGTCTCCTGCACCAGTAGAATGTCGACGTCGTTTCGCGTAGAAATTCTGAGATTTCGGTCTTTTATCCGCAGGACCGTTTACGTTGAAAAATGAAATATTAACTGCGCGTGGCTTTAGACGGCCCGGGCCGTTTCTGTGTTAGTATGGGCGTACTATTCATTTACGTCCCGTAATTAAGTCGACTAATTGCCTATACTTGCGAAGTATGGAAGACGGCTCCGAAATTTCCGACGACGGCGTCGAATTCTGCGATAAGACGATCGAGCTCTGCGAAGTCGATCTGTCCGGCTAATGTTTCCAAGTTGCTGCCATTGCTGTGGCTGGCAAGCGTGGGGCGCTACGCGGGCGCTTTGTTTTGGTGCGGCGCCGCGAGGCGCTCCGGCGCTACCTGCGGTTGCTGTTGTTGTTGCCACGCGGGCATTGGAGCGCTGCGCGGAGCGCTTGTTGCGGTTTGCCACGCCGGAATAGGTCGGAGGGGCGGGAAGGAAGTAAGGGGAGGCACCTGGGGGCGCCTTGGACGGATGAAGGTGGTGGTGGTTTGCGCTTGGGTGCCTTGGGGCAGCCCAGATAATTGGCCGTGTGGCCAGCGCTTTGGCAGTTAACGCATGGCGGAGGTTCGTACGTGGTAAGTACTTCCCTATCACGGGGTCTAGGGCAATCAGGTGCCATGGTCACCAAGGCATTTGACGCAGCGAGGGCAGCGTGACGTTACGGGCCGGTGCCCGTACATTTGCAGTTATGACACTGCGCAGAAGGCCATTTGAGTGTGGCGCGTGGAAAGTGATGCGACTTATGTCGCATATGTGATGTAGATCGTACCTCTTTGCCTCGGTGGAGCGTTCTAGGTCAGAAGGACCACATTAAAAGCTTTTAGTTTTTGGTGGGTTAGGCGGAAGGCCGAGTATATTGGATGTTTTGTCCTTAATGAAATTATAGATGTCCTCTGTGGACATCTCCTCGCAGTCCTTGACGACTGTCCGAAGTACGCGCTCTTCAGGGAGCGCGTATGTGTAATAATAGTCGTTCTTTAAAAGATACGACGTTACTTGACATTGCGTCACTATTCTCCAGTGCAATTTAATGCCCTGGCTCGAGTCGGCTGCTGTGAATTTATATTTGTTGGACAGCGCGGACCGTAGTTCTGCTATTTCTCCTTCGACCGAATATAAATCGGCGGGTTTCTTATCCCTAGGTGGGATTGATGGTGGCTGAGAGGCAGCCGGAGGTTGCTGTGAAGCAGCGGATGGTGTTTGCTGTGAAGCAGCAAGTGGTTACCTTGATGGGGCTGATGTTGTTGGCCGTGAGGCGGCTGGATGTTTCCGTGAGGCGGCATTTGGCTCTGTGGCCGATGTTGTTGGCCTAGGGGCCAAGATAAATTTCCGCCGACGCTTTCGGCGCCTAGGTGGCGGGTTGGTGATGAGCTGGGAGGCCCTGCTCTTGCGCTTTTTCTTGCGCGAACTAACCGGCAGGAACCCTCCTGCGTCTTCGTCCTCGGTGACCGGACGGGATTGATCGAGCTCCATTTCGGAGTCAGGTGATTGGGTGATGTGAGCGGGGATAGGGTGTCCGAATGGATGGTTGGACACTTTTCCGACGCGGTGTGGTTGCTCGCGTTGGAGCATGGTTGTCGCTTGTAATGTATTTGGCCTGCGCGGTGAGGGGCCTCTGGATGGCACGTACTGTGTCCGCCGGCGGACGATTTTAGGTCCTCGAGTCGAGGCCTGGGTCATAGGGTGACTGAATCCATGTTATGCTTTTAGTTTACTTAAGACGTTAAAATTACTGCGTCAAGCACCCCGGTGAAGCCGGGTTGTTTACCCTCCCCGCCCCAGTGAGCAGGGAGGTACAACCTGACGTATTAAAACTCTGAGCGCTTTAGGAGCGCTAGGTGTATCTACCTGCTGCCTGGTGCGCAAAGCGACGTTAAATTGACTCTATAAATACCACGTGGTGGTGTGCTGTAATTTCATTAAAATCACGGTGTGACGTGGCGAATTAGGAACAAAACTAAAGTTAAAGGGTCATCTCAACAGAAGGTGTCTAGAGACGCTGTAAAGGAAAATTATGATAGGCAAAATCGGAACGACTCACCCGACCAGACGGCTCACAGCTTTTGGCTCAGGCGCGTACGCCTACGCGTCGACACTTACCGGCACACAGCGACTGTAACAGTCACTGCACGGCACGTGGAACTCGGCGTCTTCTTGCTTCTGCCGCGCGGCGTCGGGGAAGGGCGTGCACGGGTGAGGCCAAGGGACGGCGAGGTAGAAAGTCAGAGCAGGCTTGTCCGGTGATCGAGCTGAAGCGCTGTGTGTTATTAGAGCATCGTGTTAACATTTAAACGTCTGTGACAATCTTTTCGCCGTCTATGGGCGGTCTAGTATATAATAATCTTATATGATTTAATAGACCAATTTCTTATTTCCCTTTTAGAAATCTGAAGTGTTATGTTATGTTTGTATACAAATTTACTTTTACCCTTTTCCTTTTAATACCAGTGCAATGGGAAACCACAAAACAGTTTACGAGTCAAACATATGGCGCCTTTGAAAACAGTTTTGGCATGTAGTGCGTTGTTTGCATTATCTACTTTTCTGAAAGGTATAAATTTTTACCTTTATTTTGTGATTGTGGATTCTCTTCTAGAAATCATTTTATTTTGATGACCTAATGATTTATGGCAGTTATCTGGGTTTTAATATCACACATAGTGTAGGAAGGTGTAAAAATGATAAAAATAGACAATAGAATACTCGATTTTAAGGAATGATTAATACGATGATAACCTACGGGGTAGGAACGTAGCCTCTGACTATGAGACTGATCAACAAGTTTGCCGTAGCTGAACCTGCTATGTAACGCGCTATGCTTGGAGGTTTTTGGTTGGATAAAATTCGTAATGTATTCATTCATCGTAATTAATTCGTAATTAAATTGGCAAATAACTAATAGCACCGACATAGTGCAAAGGATTAGCTCGTTAAAGTGGTAGTGGGCCTGTCATGTAGTCCCAAGAACCGATCCGATGGGCCAATAAGGCTCTAGAGTGAACGCCACGTTTAGAAAAGGGGATTGTTGGTTGCCTCCCGACCAGGTGGGATGCGGATCTCTGTGCAGTAGCCGTATCAAGTTGGGGGCGAGTAGCAGGGGATCGGCCGTCTCGGCGTTCAGTGAGAAAGGCCTATGTCTTGTAGTGCACTGTTGTAAGCGGGTGAAGATGATGATGATGTATAAACTGAAAATTCAAGTAATTCTAAACAAGTAACACGTGAAACGGTAGTCTATCATCATGTTGGCGTGGATGGTTCTTCTAAGTAATAGAAATTCACAGCGAGTACATTAGGTTAAATATGCTATGAGATGCAACATCTCTATGCATGGTCAATGGATGGAGACGACTGGACGTCGAATGCAATCAAATGGAATTTAGTGCTCGAAACATCCGGTATAATTTCCTGATAAATAAATAAAGGTCTGTCCAACATTGGCATACATACATAAATTGCCGTCTAGGGACGCTAATAGAAACTTGGATTATTTTTTTAAACACAATATCGTATAAACTTTGCATCTGACGGACAATTTTCTCTCAAGAAGTATAGGTGTACCATTGGTCTATGCCGAATTATTTCCTGATATGATATGATGACGAGAGATTTCTGATGATATCAAGTATTACTAAGAACGCAAGTACAAATTACACAGCAGTTTTAGTTTTAGTAGCAGCTTTATTACGGCTGGGCACGCTTCCATCGAAAAGTGTCAAAATCTTCTCATTACACACGTCTCAGTTCTAAATTGGCAATGGAATAATTACTCATAAGATATTCAATATATGTGAAACAAGGGTAACAAGGTGTGAAACAAGGAAACAATGCAATAGCACATTAACAGCATTAATACTCATTTTAAATTACTACGGCCAGGCTTGTTCAGAGTGATAGCAATCTGTATTAATTAACCCATTGTACTATTGGATTAATTAAAACTAAAAAAAATAAATGTAATGCTTGGGATATTTAAGCAAAGTTGTAAAGGGGACGCACATTTTTATACCACGTTTGTACTAACCCAAGTACGCTACTAATAATTCTCATTTTCCTTTTGTTGACGCAGTTCACAATACGGAACATGTCTCAGCGGCTGACGTTATCATTTACGTTTCCTTTTCCTGCAGGCTTGTAGGAGAATAAAACTAAGATAACAACAGAGCAAAAACGGAAATGTTCTATTTCGTAGGCATGGAAATAAAATGTTCCGACGTATCTTGCTTTAAGATGTAGGTTGAAGTTGCTAAAGCTAAACAAAAGTAATAACGCAACCACTTTTTCATAGAAATTAAAACATAATTTAAAGTAATTACAGGTGTATAAAGGTTTCTTTTTATTTTACTGTTGAATATTAATTAACTTCGCTTAAAAATTAAAATGTCAGTTAGATCTGTGTATTAGAATGGTGATTACGCTGACCGTGATCATACCAACCCTAGGTTAACATGCATTTAATCGCACTGGCATATCAGCTCTATATAAAATTAATAATAAAACACTTTATATTGAAAAGATATATTACATAACATATTACATTTCATGATAATGATGAATTTTTTTATACCATATATTATTGTTAACATCAGTAAATAAAAAAATTAACCATTCACATAGAACGAAATATAGCCAAAGTAATTTTTATTAGCAGGTATTTTTAAATACAATAAAAATGAAAATAGTAACCAAATAGTATTTAACACAAAACAGGATTTAAATTTTGCTTTATTTTATAAGAGCAATAGTACCAAATTACTGTTCCATTAGGAGTTGTAAGGATAAAATGTCAATTACTACAGAGTGCTTCAATTCCTTTACCATTTTAATTTAACTGTGTACCTCAAGTTCCTTTTCTGATATTGTAAAATACAAGGTGACGTTAATATAACTTTTGCGAGAGATAAATTAATTTAACCCAGATGAAGACATTTCTTGTGATTGTAAAAAATTACGGTTATACATAAAACTTTATTTAATAGTATTTTTTATAGAATGTTTATCAATAATAGTGGAGCATAAAAATGAGTAAACTGATGTAATCAATGTAACTCATAGAAGGGAAGTAGTGTCGTACGCATGGCGCTGTTATCAGTTGATCGACATCTTGAGGACAATCTACAATTGTCAGAACACACAGTACAATCTCACTTACGACCCGGTATTGGTAACCAATGGGTAAGAGTTTTTTTTTAACTTTTATATTTATATAAGTATATATATTAAATTAGGGTTTGAAGTACTCCAAACATATGTTACTTATTACATGCTTAAAATCAGATGATATTTTACTTTAAATATTATCTGATTTCATTTTGAATTGGTTTTAGCATTTTAAATTTTAATAAATTTATAGCATAAAATAACAACACACTAAATAAGGGTAAATCTTATATTTAATAAAAACTTATATCAAACTTTATTAATAAATAACATTATAAGAAAACTACGTCACGTTGACGTCATGAGACATGTTTCGTCTTGTCATAATTATTAAGCTCCATAACGTGACGTGAGACCATTTTAATTGGTTTACTTTGCGCTGACTTCATTTAATTAAAGACTTACAAATAATACACGAAGATAATACAAAGTAATCAGTGAAACAAGAAATTTGTCATCGCAGCCAAAAACAGTAATATAATGCCTGATGAAAAAACTGTTGGTGCACCCGATACTGCTGTAATCCAGTCTGAATAGACGGAAACTCTCGTGTAAATTTCAGGATACGAAGACGATCTGCAGCCGTCGCTGAGAAATAGAAGTCCTGTAAGCGTATTGTTGCATACTAATGGATTTCCAATGTCGTTCTGAAAAAAATATTTATAATAAGTAGTCATTTTAATTTATAGATTATTATTTTGTAATTTATATATAACATCTTAACACTAAATAAAATATGATTGCCTTTTATAAGATTAAAAGAAATATTTAAAATTATTATACTGTGAAATAACCGATAGGAACCTACATATAATTTTTTTGTCTGTTTGTCTGTTTTATACTGGCTGGTGGTAACTTGACTACTTCATAGATAATTTTACGTATATCAAAAGTATTTCATCAATTTTGTCTTACCGTGCACCCTGAAGAGATAATATCGTAAGATGCCGCGCATACCATAGATGGTACAACATTTACTGAACCCGCTACAGGGTTGTATATAGAAGTGCAAAGATCTAAATTGTATACGTATTTGGACGCATATCTCAGTGCAGTTGTTGCCTGAAAATAAATTTTATATTGTTGGTTATAATAGAACAAAATACATTATGCACAGGGTATAAATTATTGTTGTTTATTATTTATCTATATTAATCAAAATTTTATCTTAGCTCTCATGTTAGACGATTTATTAACCTTTATTTATTGATAGAATATGAGTCGGACAATATATTTTTAGATATACTGATAATAAAAACAAATAGTTAATTCAAGATAAATAACACATACTAATATACAAAATACATATTAGAGACCAATTGGCATATTATGAGAGTTTTATTCCTGACTTATAAAACAAATTTCCACTTTTTGTTGAAAAATTAAGTACATTTTTTATTAAAGTAATTGAAAAGTATCTATTTAAAAATAATGATGATGGTATCTGATTAAATTAATTATTTTAAAATGTACCATCATGCCATGGACAGGCTTTGTTGAAACCTAATTTTAATTTATTAAATGTGATTCAGTTTTTGAAATCCTTACATTTTCCGCAGCGCTAGTGCCGCCCCACCCTGCTACGGTGCAAAGCGTGAAATCACTTGGTTGAAAGGTTTTTTCAGGTAAAGGCAACGGTCGTACAACTGCATTGCTGAATGGTGTAACAAACTGGAAAAACGAAAAAAATATTATTACTACAAGTTCAAAGTAAGGGCATTGAACTACCAGCAGATATTTAACTTAATTTTCTACAGTTTGTTTACCTTTACATATCTATCCTTCGTAGCCTAGTGGTATAGGCGTGTGCTTTAGAATCCGGAGGTCGTGGGTTCGAATCCGGGGACAATGCGAGGACTCAACAAATTTTCATTTGTTCCTGTTGGTTAAGCAATTTGGGCGATCACCATTTGTCTGAAATAAGATATCCATGCGTCGGATGGGCATGTAAATAGATCGTCCACCACGCAACCCGCATTGGACCAGCGTGATGGGATCGGTCAAAAACCCTAATGGATAGGGATGTATTAGAGCCTATGTCCAGCAGTGGACATATTAAAGGCTGATGATGATGATGATGATCTATCAAAATAAATATATTAGATACTAAAAGTAAAAACATTATAATATTTTTAATTTTTTTTTTGTTTTTTACAGTTAATGTATGGTAAAGATAAAAATATTTAAATTCGTTAGTTAAAAATACCCAAATAGATACATATTTTTGCATGAGTAATTAGAATTTTCCAGAAGTACACAAATCCAAATATCTGCTTCCTCAATATTAGATATAAATTATTGTAATCTTTACTATGACAAATACTCTACGATTTTTATCAATAGACGAAGTATTTTATCAGCAAGGAAATGTATTTTAAGTTTAAAGATTATCTGTCCACATTTGTATTACGATAATACATATTTTTTGGAATAAATTCCTGTCTTTTAAAAATTGACATTACAGTATGATTTAAATATGTTTTATATATCTTCGATATCGAATTTTGCGAACAGGTGGTAGATTTAACGTTTATAACTTAATAACAGTTATTATTACACGAAAACAATTCACAAAAAAATATTTAAAAAAAACAATCTTTCTTTTAACTTACATTGGCCAAAAATTGACTACTTTTTGTAATTTAAATCTAAAGTAATTTTCTTAGTAAACAATATATCTGGATATTTCATAAACCCACCGTAATTATCGCAATATCGTTAACATACGCAGGTGGTCCTAAATATTGAGGATGCAGAGTGAAATTAGCAATCCCTCTCACGCGGTCCGTCGAGGAATCATTAGTCAGTAACGAGGATCCGGCAAACACACGGTACTCGCTGTGATTAATAAGTACGGGATTCCTGCAAACAAACATTCCCTTATCATTAATTTTTACCTCTAATTCAAATAGAAACAATAACAAAATATAATGGTAAAAATAACAAGAAAAATTAACCTGTTCTTTTTAATTTTAACCCTTTTATTTGTATTTAGGAAATAGAATTAAACATTACTACAAATGCGGACTTAATGCCGATGGTAGTTTTTCCTAATTTAATTGCTCGATAGAAATAAATATGTAGTATTTTTTGTAAGATTATAGCCTTAGTTAGTTTTATCAATATTGTTTTATGAAACTTACCCGTTTACAGTATTAAATAAACATGACGCGGCTGTAAGGGCATGCTGCAAGGTGACAAGAACACCTCCACATCTGTGCCCTCTAGTAGGCAATGACTGTGGTGTTCCTGTTTGTTGTAGCGAAATCTAAAACGATAAAAATAATAAACTTAGCAGTCACCCGTCACAACGATTGATGCTTCTAAAGTACTTTGTTTGTTAGTTGTTAATAGAATGTCTAACTGGTTGTAAACTAATTTTTTCAGCAAAAAAGCATCTGCTTTCAGAAACACCAACTCTAACCAATCATCAAACAACAATCAAATAATTAATGTAACCACAGTAAATTTCAAATTTAAAAAATTACAGTATTTACTCATACAAGCAATTACATGTAGAAATAAGCACCGTGGTGGGGCTTCAGTACCGAGAACCCATCTCTTGAAAAGTAAAGTCTCCTTAACATAATTAATCATAAAACTATTAATTTTTAATTGGATTTTAAAATTTGATTCAAAATATTAATAGTCTATAGCAGACGTATAATACTTGAAAAAATACCTGTTTCCCCGGATTTTTACAAGCGATCTTTTACCAAATGTTACAACTACAAATTATAGCTTGTTCTAAACTGCAAATAAAATTTATGTGAAACAAATTCAATATTTAACCCATATGAAACTTTGTTCAAATGTTTCCATTTGTTTCAAACATAATCTTGAACATCATCAGATCAACATCATAATTGAATGACCAAGTAACATCTTCAAATTTAAAACATTACATTTTACTCATACAAAATTAAGTGAAAAACACCATGAAGGCTTAGTACAGAACATTCTTGAAAATACAAGTCTATTACATACATAACATCTAACTATATTACATTATTACACTTGTTGAAATAGAATCACTAGCAGACTATAAACTCTAACAATCCTATTTCCATTTAAAGGATCTTTACCGACATGTACACTGTACATATGCGTTTTAGTTAAAGATTTGTGAAACTATTCAATATTTACCCATCAGGACTGTTGATATCTTGAGCGTGTTTCGCATTGGTGTGATTCTAATTGAAACACTCTTAATCCAGCAGTAACACACTAATGAAAATTTGTTGACATCCACAGATTCAGAACCCATGAACTCAGAGTTTCTAAAATCACGCCTATACACTAGGCTACAGAGATGTAATATAACAAAGAAAATACTATTTAAAAAATATGTTTTCTTTGGAAAAATGTTATACTAGTTTTGTCCACCGGTATTCGCCGCATGCTAATTTGTAAAATTAAACTTATTTACTTGTAAGACTACAGGTTTTCGAATTGCATGACAGAATAGCTTGAAGTTGGCAAATTTTTTTACACATTATCTAACATTGTCAATAAGTTTACAATACACTTATATGAACTATAACCAATTTTGTAAAGGTAACCAGGTTATTGTTACCCTTACAAAATTGGTTATAGTTTATATAGGTGTATTGAGTATAAGTTTTATTAAATTCCCTAAGTATTTTTACATAATACAGTAACAAACACGTGTCCATTATTACAAACTTTCACATTTATAATATTAGAGTGTAGGGTTACACAAAAATTTTATGTTTTATTTACTAGAAGCTCATATTTACTCATATTAAATATTTTTTTTTTGGTTTAAATAATAATACTTACAAGCTACCACCGCTAAAGATAATAACACTTTAAACATGATGAAATTCGATGAGCTGTAACTTCACTGGTCTTCAGAATCTTTCTGAGCTTCATTAATACTCGTTGATTTATATCAACCAAAAAATACTTCATGGAATATGTGATTCATTCCATATCTTATCAATGTATTGATACGGTTTTGTTAGTCGAGATTAGTTTTGGCCATCACTGATACGAATTATTAATCATATAGGCACTAAAGCATAAAAAGAATATAAAAATATTACACGATACGTTACTAAAAAAACGGTGAGACGAAAAAAAGGTTTTTTTGTTAAGTCTTATTTCTATTCTTCAAAATAAAAGACGCAAAACGACTGCTGCCGGTGGCTGGGGTAGTAATCTTGAATAATTTTGAAAAATAAAAGTTTAGTCCACATATTACGCTTTATGGAATTTACATACTATGAGCATTCTTCGTCAGAAATTCAACGCCATAATACTGAATTTACTGCTGTTAAATTAAATATTGTCTCCAGAATAGTGACGAAAGCGTGAATCACACTGTTTTCAAATTGAAAGAATATTTACACGTTTTAAAACCAATGTGTTCAAATTATTAAATTAATAAGTTATTATAAATGGATTTTAAGGTAAATAAAATCAGTATTACTTAATAGCCTTTTCAAGATCTGTTTATAGATAATGTAGCACTAATAGTAACGGTTAAAGGTGCTATTTATTGCCTAAGAGGACTGAACCGTCTATTTTTGTTCATCGATTCATTGAACATTGTGAATACACTCGGAGCCCAGATAGGTTGTAATTCTACTTGGAATATTACATTATAAAACCAATATATTATATTATATTAATAAACTAGTTTGTGTTTAAATATTGTAATTGCACCGGTCTCTGGGGTGCTAATATTTACTTTAATTCTATTAGAGTCCGAATCTGCTTGTAATCATACACATCCATAGCATCATCAGCTGTTGTATAGTCCACTCTGGACATAGCTCTAATAATCAAATCAATAATCCAATCAATCACGTGATAGTCCATTGGACAGGCCTCCTAATAACCTATTCATTGTTAGAGGTTTGGACTTCCACCGCTGGTCCAATGCGGGTTGGTAGGTGGACCGACTTTAATGCCATCCGACATGGATCATCTTACTTTAGACAGATTGGTATCATCTCAATTCTAACCAACAGAAACAATCAATGAAAATTTGTTGAGTCCCTGCGATCGAACCCGACCTCAGTTTCTAGCACACCCTCCACGCTAGAGGTACACATCCCTATCCATTAGGGGGTTTGGACCGTATCCCACTACGCTGGTCTAATGCGGGTTGGTGGGTGGACCGACTTTTTTACATGCCCATCCGACGCATGGATCATCTTAATAATTAGGAAACAACAATGAAAATTTGTTGCGTCCCCGCAGGATTCGAACCCACGACCTCCGGTTTCTAAAGCACACGCCCATACCACTAGGCTACGGAAGCAGTTTATCATCATCATCATCATGATAAACAGCCTTTAACAGTCCACTACTGACATAGGTCTTTTTTAATGAACATCAAGACGGCATCTATTAAAAAGAGTTACTCATAATTGCCACGCTGAGCAGGCGGATTGGCAATTGACTAATTGTATTTTTACTGTGGATCTGTCTTACTCCCACTGCAAGTCAGATCCGCCTAGTGGTGACGTCATCACGCAGGACTGCTGGAATTTCTTAAAAGTGTTACCAAATTAACATCATTATAATTAACTATAACGGAATATCAAAGCTACCAAAATTACATGTTATAAAAATTACCCTGAAGTTTGTCTAACTTTTGTTATATGTGGTGAAAAATTACTGTCTTAGGGGAGAGTGGGGGAATGGGACCTAGCGGGTAATGCCCGCTAGCTTATAATTTACACGAACAGAAGAGTACAAGTCACCCGAAACTGACTGGAACAATTTCGGGAACCTTCGGTTACATCACGCGACCGCCACTAACCGACTCAATAGCACGCGTATGGCGGTGACGAGTACATAATAGTGTTATTATAATTAAAGTACATAACACTGTTATTATTTTGTTGTATTTTCTGTTTGCTGTATGCATTAGGTCATTACAATTACGATAAAAGTGCAAGATGAATTATTATACAATGATTTTTTAGGTTACTTTTATTATTTTAACATGGTCACCAATCGAGTAATGGGAACTACTGACGATCCCACTACCCATAGCTCCTATTACCCATTACGGGAAGTTAAATTTTATTCTAATGGAATATTGTTTATTTTTTTTTAAATGCCACGAACTAGGGAGCGGACGACATCAAAAGCTAGTTGGACGCCGGATACGTTAAAATCTGCAATAGAAATTATACAAGCTAAAGGAATATCTGTTAGAAAAGCGACACAGCAATATAAAATACCACGCTACATATAGCACGCTGAAGAAACGATACAGGTTAGCAAATAGTAATGAAATTACGTACAGCGGTTCTCCACTACTTGGTAGAAAACCTGTGTTCAATATTGAACAGGAATAGATACTTGTTAGCCACATACTCGATATGTCTGATTTGTTTTATTGTTTAACTAGCAATCAACGACGACAAACATTCTATAATATGGCTGTATAATATGGTGTCCAAAACAGATTTAACACTAAAAAACAAATTGCTGGTTAAGATTGGTTATACGGGTTCGTGGACCGACACACTGAGCTCAGTATTAGAAAGCCAGAAGCGATGAGTATTAACAGAATTTCTTTCGTTTCTTTAATAATCTGGAATCTGTAATGATTAAATTTAATAATTCATACAAAATATATTTAATATGGATGAGACAGGATTTTCTACGAGCCAGAAAATGTTATTACTCTTAAAGGACGAAAGCGTGTTGGTGCAGCCACATCATGAGAGAGGGGCAAAAATGTTACGGAAATTTGTGGTATGAGTGCTACAGGTATTTATGTGCCTCCATTATTTATTTTCCCTCGACAGAGACATTCTCCACAGGTGGAACGTGATGGGCCAGTAAGACTTGTCTATACTTGTTCAAAAAATGGGTGGACTAATGATCAAATATTCTTAACATGGCTACAACATTTCATTAAATTTGCAAAACCTTCTGCAGAAAAACCAATTTTAGTTATTATGGATAATAATAATAGTCACGCTACACTAGAAGCATATGAGGTAGCTAAAAATAATTATATAACTATGTCGAGTATCCCTCCACATACATCACATCGCTTATAACCTTTAGATGTAACCTTTTTGGTCCCCTTAAGGCAGCTTACAAAAAACAATGCGACATGTATATAAAATCGAGGAACATGATCAAAATAACTTCATACAAATTAGCTGGACTATTTAGTAAAGCGTATTCAAAGATAGCATGTTTAGATAAAGGAATATCTGGCTTTTAAACCACTGGAATATTTCCTATGGACCCATCTATTTTTACTAATGAAGATTTTATTAGTATGGATCAGGATGAACATAATGACAACACAACTAACGATGGTAACACTGTTGGACCGTCGGAAACAATAGCTTCCGCTGCAGTTAGTACTTTTTAATCAGTGACTTCTTCTCAAGGGACACTACAAATGTCCACTACGCCTCCACAATATACCAGTAATCAACCATCACACCTAGATGTGCAAAGAAGAGATTCTCCACGACCTTCTACAAGTTTTGCTGATATCTTAAATGTTTTAAGTCCATAACCACAAATAGATGTAAAATCTCAAGAGGAAGAGAAACAACAGATCATTTTTGTAGCTCAAAGTTCGAGGAAGAGAAAAGAATAAAAAAAGTTAATACAGAGAATAGATCAAAGAGAGTTCCAAAAAATTCTAAGAATTCCAAACTAAATATTAAGAATGAATTATTGACAAAAATATAAAGAGAGCAACTAGAATTTGTTCCAAGACAGCACAACAGAGGAATCATCTGTTGATGATATAATTTATGTAATGATGACTTTGAATATTCAGAGGAGGAAAATGAGTGCATGATTTGCAACGACGTTGACAGAAATGAAGAATTATGGTACCGTTGCAGGATTTGCGGTAAATGGGCTCACTCTGAGTGTACGCGCGTTGATCCTAAATAATTTATTTGCTTTTTTGTAAAGATCCTTAAAATACGTCATGATAACATCTTTTTCCTTTTAAATGTCTTTATTTTTGTTATATTTTGTTGAGAAGTTTAAAGTTTTAAAAAATTTTCAACTTCTGATATGTGGATAGAAATAAGGAAAATTGTGTTTATTATGTGATAGCTCTCATTACACCTATGGAGACTCTCATTTTCCGATGTGTGGGGTAATAGAAGCGAAAGTTACATGAATAAAAAAACGCGTTTATAAGTAACTACGGGTATATTTTTTATGATATTTAGTAATTACTGAAACATAGATAAAAAAGACTGATTAGTGTCTAAAAATATATGTGATTGTAACCTAAAATAGTGTTTTTTTTTACATTTCCTTACATGGCTCTAATTCCCCCACTCTTCCCTTAATACTAACACCTCCGAAGAAACATTAAATTATCAATGTAAATATGTCACTTTAGATATTTTAAATTAAACTGTTTGTTGACTTGTAAAATTGGTATATTAAAATGTAATTGAGTAATTTTTAATGATCAATCCAAGACAATTTTTTTTAGTTTTGGATTTTATTATATCAATTATTATATCATTTAACTGTGGTCAATTATCTTTTATGTAAAAATTATAGTAATCAATACGTATAATTTAACCTGCTCAAAAACTTTTTATATAACGTGATTAAAAAAAATTGCTAAAAGATGACAACACGTTTTGAGATAAATTGAATCGAATTCTCGCTTGAACGTATTCCGTTATCAAGAATAACGACAATGTCGCCAATGTATATATTAAAGGTAACTGGAATTGAGGAAATTTTATTACAAAATTCCAACGGGCGTCACTGCCTAAAAGCCAAGGCGAAGGATTCACGCAGGGTCTAATGAATATGCTCGAAATTTACAACACCTCAACCTTTCAGGAAATTGTGTGTGCAAAATAGATTATTTTTCTTTTGCCCGCGTCTGAATTGGATGTAACGTGATGTATCGTAATTTTTGTTTGATAAATTGATGCGTATTATATATTTATATATTTTTTCAATAATGACGATTTCTTTAACATATAACATTGATTTTATAAAACATAAATACATGTATTAGGCCGGAATCAACGTGTCTGTAAGCAATTTAAAAGTTATTTTTTATTACTGTTATAATATACAATGTAAGTATGTATGGATTATATATTATTCTAATGTAAAATTATACATTAAAAATAATATGGAAAACTCAGCATTCGTTCAGTATTTGTGTTTAATCCGTTCTAAAGTGCAAGAATTTGAGACAAATACTTGGTCTACATCGTCGACTTGTTAGGAACGTTATCACTGTCTCAATGAATCATATAGTGACTAATATATGATTAATATTACAAGCCAATGTCTATATTTTAAGAAATCAGAAATTACATAGTTAATCATTGGCAGAAAACCTATCCAACGGTAATTTTGACTAGGAATCTATATATTTTTAAATAGTTAGAAGTATTTACTTCTACAAAGGATCAATACTTTAAATTATCAATAGCATTACAATGTTTTAAGATAAAGAGATACAGTTAATAAACAAAAAATATAAAAATCTGTAATGTATTACATTGATCCAAATATTTTTTTGTTTGTTAATCACAGTATAGCATTATTAAAGATGACAAATTATGGATGACTTTTACAAGAATATTGTTTATGCGTAAGGTTGATCATACGAGAGCTGTTTAATAAATCCTTTTAAATTGTTAAAAAGAAACACTATTTACATCTACTTTTTAACATAGTCACCAGCTCTGCAAAATAGTCGCTCACCACTGCGACGTAGTTCTTATTCGTGAAAAATTTTGGTCCCCCATCTTTACAAATTCAGTAATCACAAAGAAGCTTGACACAATGAATACGAAGCATCCAGAACCAGCTCGAAGTCCATAGAATTGTGCAATGCTATAGTTGAAATGTGCTCTGAGGCGTTTTCTTGATGAAAGAGAACTTTTAATATTTGTCGTTTTTCAATAATTTGGCATGAAATCGGTCCCAATACTCTGTGTAAAAACGGACAGTGATTGTCTTTTTTTTCTAAGCAGTCAATCATGATGATTACTTTGTCATTCCAGAAAACTGTCACCATAATTCCACCAGCAGATATCCATTTTTTGGCTTCTTGTTTCGACTGTGGTCTATAATGTTAGACTCCCAGTTTTGTCCACAGCGACAAATTGGCTAAAAATTCTTTAACGATCTTGGTACACATCTATTTTTTATGCAAGATTGAATGTACTTTCTTAGTGAAGATGCATATCGTCCCGTACCACCTTATGGAATTCTTTAACCAGAGCGTGGAGCAAAAGTTCAGCTTGACTGATCACGTTTATAATATTTTAACCATATATCATATCTGTCAGGGTTATTGCTATAAACTGAATCTAATCTAGATTTTTTTTTGGCAGCAAAGCCGTTTCCATAAAATGAAATGACAGAAAGAAAGAGTTTATTGTATATAAAAGTGACGATTTCTTTTTTTCTAACCTGAATTTTTAATAATTACATTTAAAGTCCCTGCAGTATTCATTGTATTCCCTAAGAAAGAGGTTTTAGAAATAGTTTCTAAAGGGAATTATCAAACAGCTTTGGTGTGTTCAGAAGGGCATTATTATAATAGTAATTTCCAATATAAAGTTATATAACTACAGCTATTTTCAATTACATGATCAGATGAGATACAACTTATCTATGCAATATATAAATAAATATATCTTACATATTTATATGGCAATACGTTTCCTCGTAAAATGTTAAATATTTACTGAGATTTGTAATGAAAATTTCTAAAGAAGTTTTCTGACGGAAAAACAATTGTTTAAAACGTAAATTTCATTAGAAATAAGTCACTTGACTAAATTAAAGTCTCATAGAACTATACTCTACTTATAACATTGGAATAATAAGAACCTGAAATAAAATCTATAACTTCTAGATATATTATTTAGATATATTATTAACATACCCATAGGGATTATAGGTAATTTTAAAGTAAAGTGAACTTCGAACTTAACCATGTGATTATTGTTTCCTCATCGTTGCAATATAAAAACATTATTTTTTTACAAGTGAAATTTTAACAAAAATATATAACCGACTTCTAACAACGTATAACAATTTTACGCAGTATAAGCAGGTAACAACGTGTGTTTCGTACCAAATTGCGTCGCGCTTTGTGCCACCGCACTTTAAATATCTGATAACTTTGAAGGTATTCACTTTCACAAAATATCGTCTATGACACGTTTTTATGTACATAGAGCGAAGATTTTTAATCGAATATTCCTTTAAACATGCCCTTTGACGTCAGTAATTTCTTAACATTGACTTAAGTAAAATTGACTACCTCCATCTTTTGGGAAGTCGGTCAAAAAGAGGCATTCTTATTATTATACTTTTTATATAGTAATATGAACAAGGAATTCAATGATAGAGTAAATGAATGTAAGTATTAGGTAATTCTTATAGCCCAACTTTCCAAACAAATGCACACAAAGTGGAGCGCATGTATTTTTCGTTATCTAATTAATAATAATTATCAAAATCGGTCATCGAGCAGTGGTACGTACATGACACAAACAAACAAATATGAAAAAATCAAATAGTTCAAAACTACTATGTTATGTAATACTTTTTACTGAAATTTAATTAAACATTTATTTTCAATAAATGGAGATATTCATGAAGAGATATAGAGATATTGTTTTCTAAAAATTCCGATAATAAAGAAGACAAGGATTGAAAAAAATTCGTTAATCCATCGTTATTTATTTTCCATCTCTCGTGCGTTGCTCTCAATCGGATTAAAATAGGTTTAAAGGAGCTTAAGATAGTTAGAAACCGGACAAAAAGCCAAAGCTTCTTCTTAGCTGCCTTCATTGACGTATTTATTAGACAGTAATAAGAAATGGCAAGCTAATTTTAAAGATTTTTGAGATAGATAAGATTTTTGCGCTGCTGTGAAATAACATTACAGAATGTATATGTTTCTTTTAAGTCTTCTGTCTATGTTTAATGTTAATATTAGGGTGATATATGTAAACTGCCTCCGTAGCCTAGTGGTATTGGCGTTTGCTTTAGAAACCGGAGGTCGTGGTTCGAATCCTGCGGGGACTCAATCAAATTGTCGTTGTTGTTTCCTAGTTGGTTAGAACAGTTTTGCCGATACCCAATTGTCTGAAAAGTAAGATGATCCATGCGTCGGATGTGGTATGTAAAAGGGTCCACCACCAACCGCATTGGACCAGCGTGATGGGATACGGTCCAAAACCCCTAATGAATAGGGGTGTATTAGGAGAGCCTATGTCCAGCAGTGGACTATCAAAGGCTGATGATGATGATGATGATGATGATGATGATATGTAAGTGCTTATCACCAAAATACTACGCAAGGTTTTTGTATGCGAAGATCAGACTACAGAAACAAAAAAGTTTTTACCATGAATGTACAAAAATAAGTTAAACCTAAGACTTATATTTATAAAATGACTATTACTACTTACTACTGTGCATTGGTAAACAAAAGGGATGTAGTTTGGATCATTCATTGGCAAAACATACATTACAGGTAAAAGCGTTACTGTGACATATGACATATGGGACATAACGTTGTTGAGAATTTATTAAATACACTTCATTTCTTGCTTTGAAACAAACTGCTAGTTTACTAGTTAGGTAGTTTTTGCAGATTTCGGTAATGGCAAGTCACGGGATTCAAAGCGGCATAGTTCATAATTGTGTAGATTTGACGTTTGGTTTTACGCCGTCTTTAAAAATCATTATTAACATCTTATATAATACAATTAAGAAATTAATATGAAATTTTAATAAGCCCATTTCAATCTGGTTCTGATAAAAATCAGCTTCCATGATGTGATTAACTTCATGATATCATGCTGATTGCAGAACAAATAATAATTCGTATTCTTTTGTGTTCTTTTTGTAATTTGTAACATTGATTGTTATAAATATATAGGTAATATTTTTTTTCTTTCATTCTTTCTTTTAATCGGGTTTTATACATGTTGCCAGGTGACTGAAGATATAAGAGAAGTTTTAATTTCATTTGTCATGATATATTAATTAATAAATATTAATAATATTATAAATTTTCAGATCTAGGTAGGTACTGAAATGCAGCTTGTTCCGATGTAGCCGTAGTAGATCATCAATTTACCTACATATCAAACGATTTTACTGAAAAGTTCGAGAACATTCGTTAAATTTAGCACATTTGCCATATTTTTTACCGCTGACCTATTCCGATCATAGATCATAAAATCGTAGCTTAAAAATTGTCAGTAAAGTGGATACCTCAAGTTGATTTTGTCAGTTCGTGAGTTTATTTCTACTTCAACCATTCAACATTTCCACTTCAACTTTAAGGACCACCTATTATGGAGCATTTCTCTTGAAATAGTAATTGGCAATATTATTTTTATTATTAATTAAAAAAAAATATCTTCATTGTATGACATATATTCTAAAAACTTTCCTATCGTTTAGGGACCTTCCCACGGGTCATTCTTCGCAACTGAACACAACTTGAAGGACCTTTTTATACTTTATAGAATTTTTTTTAAAGATTATGTCCCAGAGCCTTAAAATTTAACCAAACTAAAAATACTACTTGCCATAATACTGAATTACGTTATAATAAATGTTTGAACTGGTATTTACAATCCTAAACACATTTCATTCAAAAGGAAAACAGAAATTTCCCTTCAATAGAAGACCCTTAATATTACGTTATAATAGCTGTCCTAAAATAACAATTGAAGCTTATGGGTAAATATTTAAAAATGAACATATTAGACAATGTAAAAGAATAAAAAAATAGTACTTACAAAACTGTTTTTGGATATTTAAAGCAACGCTAATAGTATACATATACATAAAAATACATGAGACCAAAAAAAAGCCTTTATATACGTCACAATGTTTAACTGAAATAATTGTGCAAAAAGTCATTTAAAAGATTGTAAAGAGAATTTTAGAATTTTATCATCGATACTATTCGTGGAAACTAGTATGGAAACTTATTTTGTTCTTTTCTAAGAGTTTTCTCAGGTACTGCCTTCTAAAATATATTCTTAATTTCTTTCTCTGTACGAGTATAGTTCTACTAGTATAGCTAGGTCATTTTAGGGTCATTTTAGAAGCCCTTAATATTTTCTTTTTATGTATCTCTTCTTGTCTATCTCCCTCTCTAAGGGACATAAAGCCGGATCTGCGTTTATTTTTGCATAACTATTTTGCCATGCAAGTCGGGTGTTCCGCGGCATTTTATCTAAAATTTAGATTGATATCCTGTGGAATAGATCCTATAGGTTCTGCGATAAGTGCCACTGTATCTCATTTTATTAAATTACATCTATGCTAAACATATGTTAAGTATACATCCCACTGATGATTCTCTGAATATTAAAGAAACGTGGTGTAACATATATGTAGGTCAAATGATTTTAGAGCACTTTATTATTATTATCCATTACTGTCCTATAGATATCTCCTTAACTATTTCGTAATCCGCAATAAAAGCAATGATAGCCCTGTGATTACGGCTTCAGACTTGCAATTTGTAAGCTAAAAGTTTGAACACCACCCGACGTACGTCTTTTGTGGGCATTTTATCATCACCATTGCTCTTGAACCCCTCTGTAAAACATCGTAAGTGACTAGTTCTAGGATACGCCATACACCGAAAAGTAATGATTAATCTGTGTGGATTACGTTTTTGGAGGTAACAACTCATACCTATACCTATTTATTCAATAAGTATAGATAGAAAACAAAAACCAATGATAGAATTAATAAATATTTAATACAGCTGTACTGATATCAAACCACTACTGTATGGGAAGATTAACAGAAAAAGTGCAGAAAGTGCTCTTTTGCGCTTTTCTTGAATCTGAAATATGTAGTGGTTTAGTAATTATGAACGCATAAATACAAGGGCGTTATAATAGCCAATAAATCTGATCTTGAACAATTTAATTATAAACTATATTTAATATGTATAAAAAATTGGTCAAAATCTATTTAGTTTATATTCTATTTACACGAGACATCAAAATGTAATGTTTTCAAGTTTTCACTTAAATTCCATTATATTCAACTAATTTAATTGAATACTAAAAATAAGACAAAAAAACTTATCACTCATAGCATATTTAATATGCAATAAAAAAACAACTCCATATCACTACAAAAAATCAACTCTTATCACTATGTAATAAGGTCCATTTCACCGTTTTCATTATAAACTGTTAATTTTGTGTCACAGGTGCGCGCGCATCTTAAAATTTCACTCTCATCATTTTTTCATAACGCGCCTAAAGAAGTATAACTTCAATAAATTGATCTACATTTTGTACCCCACTTATTTAACTATGTATAAAAAAGAATTGGTCAAAATCTATTTAGGTTTAATGTGCTATTTACACCGAGACATCAAAAATGTACGTTTTCAAGTTTTCACCCTTAACTTATTAAATTGAACATATTTAATTGAAGTACTAAAAAATGAAACAAAACTTTACTACAGCATATTCTAGTTAATGTATTAAGAAATAACCTTTATGAACACAAAAAAAACATTCAACTTCTTTTATAATTTCTACCATCTTACAATGCGCAGTGGTACAATACCTCCATGTTGGATAAACTTAAAATCCAATACACAAAATTGGGTATATTAGTATACTAAAAATTGGCGTGATTAGCCATAGTAAAAATAATTTACCGCACTTAACAGTAAATAAAAGCCTTCTTTTACTTATTTATTTTAATATATTATAAAACTGAAATCTTACTATATCGTATATTTTATAATAAATAAAAATTTAAAAAAGGGTTTGGTGAAGTAGTATATTAAAACTTTGCTACGATTTTGTTTAAGGCGCTAACTTTATATTTTTCTTCTCAGCGTATCGATGACAGATATTATGATTCTTTTGACACTTATTATGATTTTAAAACTAAGTACGTATTCTAAGATTTTTTATCGGTGATTAAATAGCATAATTATGGAATAAACCTATATCTTGACACTTATACAAAAAAAAATAGTGTATTTTAGTGTTGTAAGAAATTACTGACGTCTAAGTGGTAATATAAAAGACTAGACAAAAATTGTTGGTAACGTGTTAGGTGTGGTAAAATTTATTTTGTATTCAGTTGTAAAAAAATATTCCTGTTGTTTACTTTACCTTTCCGAAAGAATGAAGTCCTCAATTCGGAGTGTATGTTTTTTTAACGTAGGTTATCTCGTTGCTCCGCTCCTAGTACTCCGATTTCATTCATTATTTTTTTGAATAATAGATATTAGCTGTTATTTGGTCCTATATTTTTAATAACTTTGTAATAAATATTTTAATAGATATTACAACGATAATCATAAATTTCGGCGTCTAAAATCACAACCTCGTGAAATAAAATTGCAAACGCTGTCGAAACGATAAAAGATAGACGTAAACTATGTTTTACATAATTTTACTTCTTTAAATAGTCTATAATAAAATCTACATGTCTACTTTTAAATGTCCATCCTACACATGTATAATCTTACTTTTCAGACAATTAGTACTGGGCCCAAATTGCCCTAACCAACTAGGAAGTCCCCGCAGGATTCGAACTCACGACCTCCGGTTTCATTTTGCACTTAGCATATCTTAATGAATTTATCATATTAAAGGTTAATGAGTGATCGGTTGAATAGAAAAGTAAATAATGATTGTTACTATATATATTTATTATTTGCCTTCTTAAAGCTCGTTTAAGTATTACTGAAAATAATGAAAATAAAAAAAAAAGTGTAGATACTTCAAAAGAAAACAACAATACTTTATCACCTTTTATTCAGTTCCAGTAATTTTTCAAAACGTATCTTATGGCTAACATTTAATTTAATATCACAGTTTCATCATTATTTTTTCTAGTCTAAAGGTGATATTGTTAGATTAACGCTTAATTTACATTTTATTAATAATATAATTATACACTTTAAAAGAATACGATTATTAATGTCGATGAAAAAAGGTCAAATTTTAATAATTACTCAACGAAAATTTTGTGAACATCACGTTAAATACACACTCATAATGAACAAAAAATACATCAATTTATTATTTTTATTATTCATACAAAATCTAATGGGAGAATTTATTTTCCTAACTAATATTCCATATCAGGAACCATTGAAGATGCCATGTTTGAGCTCATTTACTGCTACCTGTAAATAATAAAGTCATTGTGTATATTTTTACCTTTTAAACCACTAAAATCTAAAAAGAAGAAACTAGTTATTGATTGATTTTTTATTTACACACGACGAAACTTCTTTAGTTTTATAAGAGAAACATCTTTATGATTTCAATAGTTATATTCATGTACCTATAAAAAATTACAAATGGCATTCGAGGAGTTAAAAATGGTTTTTTTTAATTCTACGTAATGTTTATAGCGTAAATAAGACTGCCCAATATTTTGTCGCCAATTTACGTAGACATTAGATTTTATGTGCGTAATTTCCATCACTTGTTTATCCGGTGTATAGCATAATGATAAACAGAAATACCTTGGATACATCGCATGTAAATCGGGATGAACGGGCACATGTGTGCTGTGAGGTCTATGTGGTGACATGGCTGCCGCGTTGATCGCTCTAATTCGGGCTCTTAATCTTTCATAATGCTCGGGTTGGTACTGCGCTGCAATCGTTACAGCGCTTCCAGAATACTGCTTAAATTTAAAGAAACGGATGTTATTATTTTGTTGAAAGTTATATTTATATGTGATAGAACTATACTCATATTTATTGTTTTATTAAAATAAAAAGGTATTCTATCTAAATCTGCCCGCGGTCATGGAATCTGGAATGTTTTCGAAACGTTGTAAATAATATATGAAGAATAACTCGAAACACCGGTAAAAGGTTATATTTATAAAAATATATATTATGTAAAATGCATCAAAGTTGTAGTTAAGTAAAATCGAAACGTGACATGCTTCATGTTCGTATATATACCTTTAAAGCAGCTGCGGCTTGTTCGTGAGTAGCCCGGCTTAAGTCACGTCCATCAACACTCAAAATACGATCTCCCCTATACAACATTCCATAAGCTGAACCACCAACTGACACGCCGGAGACGAAAACACCACAGGCCTCTTCCTCCATACCATCGCAAGTTTCCGACTCCCCACCCAATCCACCCACAATATCCATGCCTAAACGTGAACCGGAGCGTACCAGACGTACCATTCGTACGCATCTAAAATAAAAATAAACAAGTAACCGCAAAATATCTATAATTCTTTCTAACTTATGTAAAAACAATCCCTCTAGTTCTTATCTCACTAGAAATAATTTATCAAATTTTCATTTAAGTTTGTTAAAATTACGTAATCTAATTATCAAAATATTCTGATGTTAAGAAAATGGGTTTCCTATAAGGGTTTTATTGTACCATATCTCTCTCTAAACCCATATTTGTAAATGTTTTCCTTATATTTGACTTTAGGTATTTTGTTCACACAAAGGCGTTATGACCCCAGTCAGCCAAGTCGGCGTTCAATGAAACAAAGGGAGCTAATCAATACGTTCGGTATTGACTATATGGTGATAAAACCGACATTATTGTCGAAGTTTATCTGTGGTTAGTTTAATTAAACGTAATCTATTCGCATTAGGGAACACATACCTGGGTATATTAGCTGGTTCCTCTCCAGTTAGCTCGTGTAAAGTAGAACAGGACGTAGCTTGTGTCCTTGCTAAGAATTAAGTAAAGCAATCTCGTAATTATATAACATAATGTATTCACCATACGTATATTTATCTTAATATTATTTAAAATAATACATGTATTATATCTAAGGAAGAATAAATTATACTCGTGATTTAAAATTAACATTTTTAACTTACTTGTATAAAGTTGGGCAGTTTGTGTTGAGGGTGGAATGGAGGCAGCTGGTAACACAACCAATGTGACATGGTCTCCTGTATTCCTTAGAGTACTTACAGCTTTTGCATGGGTCGCTCCGATCAACGACGTTTCGATACCCTTAAAATTTTATTTTATACATTAACACAGTTTTATATATTTTTTTAATTAGCCACTAAAAAACCCTTGTGAAAAAAATCACAACTTTGAATAAACTATTGTTCCTTTATTTTGACACACGAATACAAAACACTTCACAATGTAACTCCAATGCTTATATAGTTACATAAAGGGACATACTTTAGATTTCAAAATTTTCTAGAAAAAATTGGATATAATTATATTTCGTACTTACGTCTTCGTCTCTAACGGCCAGTATTTTATCACCAAGTCTAAGTCTGCCATCATGATGCGCTGCACCTCCGACGGCTATGATGAGAGATGAAGATACCACCACCTCCAGCTGCATCATCAGATCCACCGGCGATACCGAGTCCGAGTCCTCGAACCCCTCTCCACAAAGTAACGACTCTTGGACGTCTCGCCCTTCGTACTTTCTATATCAAAAATGAAAAGAAATGACCGTCATCTATAATGTGAGCTCAAAAAAAAAAAGAATTAATTTAAAAGAAACTGTAAAAAAGTATTTGCATATAGCTTCCAATGCTACATTTAAACTGCATAATAAAAAGATATATTTTTTTTATAAGGATTATAATATATTTTTTTGATTATAAAATTAAAATCCCGTAACTTTCGTTTAAACTAGTCTAACAGGTTACTCACTAATTTTACAACATTTCCTGCACTCTGCAAAGCATCAACAGCTACTGAATGCTGAGCTCTTTCCAAAGAGATGTCGTTCACCTAAAACAATATTATATAAAATAAATTTAATAAATACATCGTTATGATTAATGTAAGTGATACACGCGTGTAAGGCTTAAAATGTAAATAAAAGCCTTTGCAAGATAACTATACAGCAATAATTTTTTTTCTTGATAACATAATTGTAAAGGATTTTAGATCGTTTAATTCGATGGAATTAATTTATGAAATTAATTGTAATAAAATATGATAACAAAATTTCTCTGATCTGTGTCAAGTAGAATATAAGGGACCCTGATATAATCACATTAAGTTTAATACGAATATAACATGCATAGTGAAATAAATACTAGGATTTTTTCTTAGTTTACAACACAAAACTCCTTAAATGTCAAAATTATATACGCTATAACTTCAGTTCTTATTTAATGAAAGCAACTGTAAGTAACTAAATAATTTTTTTTTTATACTTTCAACGTTATTAAAATTCAACATAATGTTACAAGTGATTGACTTAAGCGATGTTTTTAAAGTGTCAAAATAATTAGCTATGTCAATAAACTTAAAATAAAGCGTTACGTATTTTAACTTTTTTGTACATAAATATAACTTTGTAGATTTTGTTTATATTGTTAAATAGAAAAGTTTGGCGTTCATAATGTTGAATATGCTCATTTCGAAAGAACAACTAAACTTTACTTTCATGTTGGCTGTTAAAGTAACTTTTATGTTACCGTAAACATGGGGTGAACTAATTATTGTGTACTTTAATGTAACAACATCTTAAAAAAATATAATAACTTTATCAAATGCGTCATTCTTCATTTTCTCTGTAATACATGGGTATTTCTAGTATTTCGCTATTTTTATATTAATGCAATTAGATACAATGTTCTCAAACTGTAATCAATTGTCATGTCATGGCGAAAGAAATATTTTTTTTTAATATTTTAGCGAAGATGAGACAAAAAAATAAATACCTTTAGCAAAATATCACCTATTTGCAGTCTTCCGTCGCTTCTTGCTGCACCACCGGCTGCCAACCTCGTTATGCTGATGTCGCCACCGCTCTCCCCGCCCGCTATACTCAGTCCGAGACCGTTCGTACCACGTTCCAAAGTCACGTCGGCCGTTTCCCAAACCGAATCGCCATCCGAATCGGAACAAGACTAGGAAAAGAAATACGAAGAAGTTGTAATCAATCCTAACTGACGACAATATTTCTTTCGTTATCAATAACATGAAGCGTCGACGATTTGAAATTATTCGTAAAATATGTAAATTGTTATTTTTATACCAAACAGGTATTTAAATCAAGGGTTTTATGAAAAACTATGATTACATCAGAAACGATTCGTAGGATTTTCGTATTATCATTTAAATTATCCTTTATATTGGTATAGCATTTTTTTATTTTACAGTACTGATATAAAAATGGAATGTTTACCCTTTTTATTAGTACAGTAAATAAAGAACTTAACTTCATTTTCAGTTTGGACTTAAATTTTCCTTCCGGGGTGCAAAGTGGGTATAATAGACAATAAATTTACGAAAAACCGTAAGGGACCACCCCAAACATTCCTACAAAGAAATTTTTTTATTTTTGCAATTACTTAACAACTTACACTACGTATCAGTCTATTATTATATAAATTCAAAATTCATCTTAAAATTAAAAATTTCTAAAAATATTGAGATGGTGCCTATTTCTGCCATGCAAGCAGTAAGTGTGAAACACTACTGTGTTCCGATTGAAGGCACTTGTAGCCATGCGATTTACTGGGTAAACAGAGACTTAACATCCTATGTCTCACTGGTAGGCAAGCGTTGGCGAATACCACTGAGTATTCTAATGATCTATGAGGTGTCGTGATCACTTCCCATCAGGTGGCCCGACTGATTTTTGCAATTTAGCACATCCATTTCCTGGCAAAACGGCTGCTCTAATTAATTAGAAAATTCAGGATCATTTCATTTTAGGGTAATAGTAAAAAGAAAAAAAAAACAGAACTTTGATATGTATTGCCATAAATAAATAAATAAATAATGCTTTTAGAAAGTTCCAATTAATACTAATTTAATATATTTTTTCTCTATCACTTATACTTTTTGAGATATTGCAAAATAAACCTTTTTAAAGTTTTCTAGTCGGAAAACCCAAATTTGGGGATGGAGGAACGGAGGGACTTAAATATTCTGGTGAATTAAAAGCTATGGTACCCCCACTTTAAATCTCATATGGAAAATTTAAGTTCAATCTGTTTACGAGGTTGCTAAACTATCGTCCTAATTAAAGACTGGTTCCTATATTTAAAAACAGAATAAGTTTAAAGTTAGAACAATTTCGTGTATTTTTATAAAATAAACTTTTATATCAAGAAAAATCTAAATCAGAATGTTAACCTGTAAGCTTTCTGCAATACAGTGCTCGACTTCCGGATTTTGTGTCGCTTGTTCCCGTCCACATTCATAGTTGCCAACGTTGGCTGGAATAAAAAGAGAGATTTTCTTCTAGGAAAAACAAAAGAAACATCGTTACTGTCCCACAAAATTTTTATGTTGAAAATGAAATAAAAAATAGAATCTGGATTTCTAAACTAATCGTCAATAATTCCAATTTTACTGACTTAATTATAACACTTCATAAATAAATTTTTACTAAATTACTAATACTAACACGATTACTATATAAATTTTTGTATCACTCGATATGTCATCTTCGATTTCTGAAAGAAAAACTATCTATTTCCGCAATCGTTTTCAATTGCCCGACGCTTATAACACTGAGTATGTTATTGCTTTCAGATTACGCCGAGAGAATTTCGGGGGAGAGAATTGAAACACTTTCTTGATTGGAAATTCTCTATTCTCTATCTAAGTGTTATTGAGTAAAATATAAGTAACACGGTAAATTATTGTTCTAATAACAATTGTTGTTAAAACAATTTTTAATTTTCATTTTGTAATTGCGTAAGTTGGTATAGATTTTGTTACTCTATTATAAAAAAAAAATTTCGGATTTTAAACGAACTTTACAGTAATGTGAGCTACATTACCGTAAAATTACCTGTGTTTACTCGTGCGAAGCTGGGATGGACCGCTAGTAATCTATAAATAGATAGACTCCTTGTTTACGGAAAACCGACGAGGGGGAAATATCTCAGTAAGTTTTTCAGCTACAAACCATGAGTGTGCAAACACTACTGTGGTCAATCGAAGGGCACTACATCCGTTGTTATTCTTGGACAAACAAGATTTTATATCTTATATATAATAGTAAGCGGATTATTGGTAGATATGAAAGTTTCTTATAAGCTAGGTTAACGATTAGTTGGGATTCACACCGCTTTTAAGCAAGAAATAAACGCTAAAAAGAAAGTTTAACACACAATGTTAATTAACACGTTCTAGTGTGCCGTCTTTAGAAAAAAAAAAACTTTAGAATTTTTAACATAACTTGTTTTTGTAGTAAGTTTGACTCATTGATCATATCTATGATATATACATACGCAAAAAGCTGTACGGCCATAGCGAAAATTGAGTAAATCTTATAATAGTCGTTATACAAAAGAGGAAAATTTGTCTACATTGTTGAGTTAGTAGTGCTTTTTGGAATTTGAGTTTTTACGTTTTCAGTATTTACGTTGCGAGTTTTTAAGATGATGAGTTTCTTTTTCATTTCTTTACTCTGCTTGATAAATTAAAGTTGTATAATTTTTCATTTTGAATATAATAATTTCAACATTCACTTCAAATTTTGAATTGATATAATGAATTAATAAATTTAAAATTAAAAAGAACATATTATTCGAAATAAAACTCAGTCACTTCTCAGAAATTGAATTGATATATACAGAAAAATCTTTGAGAGCGCTTTCAAATCAACAACATAATCTATTTTTACTAAAGGCTTGCGGATGCTTTATTTCTCTAACAGTTGTATGGACTTACATTCTTCACAGATTTGCAGCTCGATCTTGTCCAGATCCTCGATGTCATCGTCTTCAAAGTCAGTTTGTACGGTAGCGTCACGCGTATACCTTTGAAGAGTGATGACGTCGAAGGGCAGACGTTCAGAGGCGACGGGGGCAGGATCGCTGCTGCAGTGCGTCTCCTGCAACTCCTGCGCCTCCTGCGGCTCATTACGTGCACGCTTGCAAGCAGCACAACCGCACAAGGAGCCGCGTACCCGCAGTAGCCATACAAGCCCGAACAGCGCCATCCATGTAGTCATACTGCGACCACACCGCCCACTATCGCTAAGTTCATTTTTCACACTCCCACTCAGATGCTCATAGTGTTTTTGTTATTTGAAATAGTCAACGAGATTTACATCGATCATAATCATATTTCTTTCACTTTTACTTGATGCTAATCTTTTTATAACTTATGTTTTAATAAACCTGAACATAAGAAGAAAAAAATGGTAAATATTCTTTGCGCTGCTACACATTGGAGCAGACAATGCTTCATATCAATATCAACTTAAACATAATTTAATATATCCGCAAGCTAAAATATAATCACAGCTTTTCAAAGCCCTCGTATTGCGCATAGCAATACGCATTTTTATTTTCACAGTGATATCTTATTACTTATGGGCGTATTTGAGTCAAGTATCCAGTTATAGCCGCATAACATACGTGCAGAAAGGAAACGATGAAATGATAAATGATGGCTATAAATTGCAGCCTTCGAGATATAAATGGCAGTCCTTACGACAAGAGAATCATGAAAGTATACATTCTCTATTAATTATATCTAAATTCCAAAAGTATCTGTATCTTTATATTATGCATTCATTAGATCGTACAGAAAAAATATGGTTTTATTATTTTAACGCTTCAAACATAAGTCAAGTATTATTGTATCAGATTTGTCTATCAAACCGTGTCACCAAGTTTAATTTTATTACTCTGACCTATATTTTGAACGCTCTAAATACTTGACTTAATTGGCAATTAATAATTTATTGATATTTTTATTGTTGTCCGCGAGCAAGGTTAGATCCACTTAAGTTAACACGTAACTTTCTTGACAAAAGTTTTAACGGCTTTTGGTTAGCACATTGTAACTTATCGTCGTTTAAAAGACCATTTTTCTTTATAAATATCATATATATGTATATAAAGTAAAAATGTCTTAAAATATCTGCTTCATTTAAATTTCTGATCGATGTCCGAAAAATATACGCTTCAAATAAGTACTCTCTGTATATTTTTACGGTAACCCTTTGTAATTAAATTGAAAACGGTAGCTAAACCGTACGAGATTGATGGATGTAATTTTCTACGAAATTCTATGTCATAAATGTATCCACCATAATCAGCAAAGACATACTAAATTCTGTTAAAGCCTTCTTTTTTAATAAATATATTGGAGAAACCCAAAAAATATTTACTCTTAAATTCCGTTTATTAAAAGATAATTATTTAAATTGTTGCCAACGGGGGTTTAACCTTACACACAAAACAATACTTTCATGAAATTGTAAATTTCAAGCAGACCCATACTATGTATACCATATTTTAAAGTACAAATGTATATTAATTGCAAATGCATTTCCAAAATTGTTTATGCAATTAATTACGTTTATAAAACTGTGCATTATTTTAATTAAAAAAAAGCTTGCGGATTAGGTATTAGTATAAGTAAATTAACGGGTTATCTCAGAAAATATGAAAAATAAGTGAAATTTTAATCATTTTACGCAACATAAGACAGCTAACACTATATTCCCTTAAGTGAGGTTTTGATAATCTCTATTGCAATTTTTTATTTCACGCTATTGTGCGCTGATTAAAGAGTATAATTACGTGAAACATACTTTATGCCTATCTTTTACGGTTTTCTAGCGTTTATAATTTAATCACACGAGGTCGTGATTTGTGACCAATGTGAAATATCTATCATTAAAAAAATAATGTAAAAAATCGGAGAACTAGGAACGGAGCAAGGAGGTAACGTTTTTATAAAAACATACGCTCCAAATTTAGTACCAACTTCTCTGGGGAAGTCGGTCAAAAATGGATACTTACAAATTATTATTAATAATTACATATTTAATGTAACCATATTTTTGTAGATACACGTAAGATGTATGATTTTCTGAAATGTTGTTATGAATAATGTTTTAAGGCTATGCTAATATTTGCAGCAGAGTGTTTCGATGTCTGCTGCTACGTTTAAATATTTTTTATCTTTTAATATTTAATTCATACATTTATTAAAATTTGATTTGGTATTATGAGTACTTATCAGTTTTTAATGCATATAATTGCAGCACTTACTCTGTGGCTGATCTTTATAGTGTCGTAATTTATTTCTTTCTATGTTTATATTAAAACTTTCGATGTGGATTAATTTTAACGATTATTTTTGCTAATTTATGATAAATAATCTTCAAACATGCAATTTATAGACCATTGTTTTCGTCTATAGTGTCTAGCGTTGTTAATTTAATCACGAATTTTAAGATTGTAAGCGGCGTTTTTTCATATATTTAATGTTTCAGACAGAAAAATAAACAGAAAGATAAACTAATTCTTATGTACAATTTAAAAATCAGTTCACGATAAGTGGAATAACGAAGAAATATGCATAAAAATATATGTGTTCCAATTTTGGTAATCCCTCGTTTGGGAACTCGGTAATCTTCAACAAAACCCTACTGCTCATACTTTATCACTCAGTAACATAATATAATGAAACAATTTTTATGCATATATTATCAATGACTAATATTATTTTCTTCTAATTTTTCTATGTCTCGCCGACTAACAGAATTACTGTGAATGTACTGCAATATACTGCATTTTTATATTTTCTTATTTCTCTTTATATTGAAACAGAAAATAGTGAGCTATGTAAACTTTGTTTTTTATCCGGATCCTAACGAATGTAATCTTAACTTTAATTCAAGGAGGGAAATATTATAGATATAGTTTTAGTTAACTTTTTTTTAAAGAACAAACAAACTCTAAATTAATAACTTTCGTTATTTCAAAACAAAACAGACAATACTTTCAACCAATCTGTTGTAATGTACATTGTTAGTCAATTTTTAAATAGTTTTTTTTTTGCTAGCAGCTGAAATACTTATTCTTATACAATAAAGATTTCTATCCAGGGAAATACTACATATAAAATATTTGCGCATTTATTTTCAAGGGAATAAAGTTAAAAAAATATTTGACACGTTACGTTTTACATTAAAAATAGCTATATTTTATTATTAATTATTATTTTTAAACGCAATTCGTTAGAAATCTCGTTTAATATAAAACAAAGATAATTTTAAATTTCACTTTATAATAGCTATGTGTACTAACACTATTATAATAAATATACGTCTGCAAAAGCATAGATAGATTAGCGCATAACGGCTAATGTTTATAACTGTGGCAATTAAGTACGATTATAAATTGAAGTACGGAGCTTATTAAGGTTAAGAATTAACAACTTCAACCGAATTATATAATTTGATATTTAAATATACGATAATAAGCTTGTCACCTTTTATCGGATTTTTACGATAAAACATAATTGTATGAAATATGTATATTCGGGCTTAAATAAATAAAATTTGTACCATATTATTAAAATTAAAAAAAAATAATATTAATATCACCACTTTGATTTCATAAAATGTTTAGTAAATATAATTTTTTTTTTATTAGAAACTAGGATGTAACTTATTAAATATAATGGTAATTACAAATATAGATCAGGGTTATTCATTGAATCAGAAATAAAATGACGAGACTGTAACATACACTATATGCATATACAAAATCATAAGTTGCTTTGTCATGCATGACGTAAGATGAATGTTTATTTTAATATTGGAAATGAACTTGTAGGATATTTTATGACGGAAAACCCTATCACGTGATGAATTAAGTAACACTCATCTTAATTACCGCTTGGTTTTACTCGAAAGTCGTTATATACGTTTTTGGGAATTTCTATGTTACAGATGTGTCATCTTATAAATAGAATTCTTGTATTTAAGTTTAGGATTTAAAAATAAGTTGATAAACTAATATGGTTAAAAAACATTGCTTTGCATAATAGAATGAAATTATAATCTGATTAATGATCATTAAATTTTCTATTGACAAAATTATTTGAAGTATCATAAATATAAAACTTCGAAATTTTACACATATGAATCTTCTATGTGATAAAATTTGCATTAGTAGAGTTAAGGGTTTATACATTATTCTGATTCTTATCAGAAATAAAAATTATAACTTTGAAGCTCGCACTTTTGCAATAGTTTATCTATTAAATACGTTTCTTATCGTATCGCAATTATTTTACAGCATTTCGTTTTTTACATTCATAACTAATATATGAACCTCTCTGTTGAGTAAAACCTACTCGAAGCAAATTAACAATACGGTACGAAAAGTTAGTGTAAATATTTTCAAGTAAAATATCTAGCTTTGTAAAGGTACATACCATTTGAATCTCTATTTAAAAATTGTTACAAACCGAAAATTTTAACCCTAATGCTTCATAGGAATATACGATGTTTCTCACGCATATCGATGAAATATATTAGATTTTAACACTTTTTCAAAATGAATAGCTGATTACAAATTTTAAACTTTGTCGTCAAAAACATAATGTTTTACACAAAAAGTAATATCGAATTTTGAAACAACTTTATAGCGCATTCAAAAGTTTATAACTTTTTCAACGTCGTATCCTTTCGTTTAAAAGAAAGTAACAAATAGACACAAGCCACAATCACTTTACAGTCAACAAACACGCGGTTCGTAACTTTGAACAGGAGTTTTTATCTCAGCAAGCATCGTCCTAAATCGTCACATTTTTTTTATGGAACTCATCACGACGTATATGCATGCCCGTCTCTCGTCGCGATCGTAAAATTAGGATTCGTTCCTATGGAAAGGAGGGACGTCGAATCTTCACCGTATCTCCCTCGGCACTGAACGCTCTGATAGGGAACCGACCGAGTCCACGCATGCGAAACGCCAGTTGCCTCAAACCCTGATGAGTGAGCTTTCACGTTTGGTAATTAAACTCAACTGCAATATCAGATTTACAAAAAGTACGTTTGACAGAACTTTAAATTACTGCTGTAAGATTGGATTTTTGAGACAAATCTTTGCGATAAAATTTTGTTTCCTCTAGTTGTACAAATTGTTTTGTTTTAGCAATACTATGCAATACAAAAACAATACTAAGGTTATATAAATTAAACAGTTTCTCTCAATTACATCCAAAGTAGTTGAAAACTACTACAGTATAATGACGTAAACTCCATATATGCAGCAGAAATGACAAGTGTAGCCGAGTTCACTCAACTGTTTATTTTTATATAAAAAGTTCAGGTATTGAGTAACTGCAAGTACAGCTTACTTCCTTACTATATTTAATATCCTTTACTTATTCGTATTGATTGGAAAAACCAATTTGCAAAACATTAAAATGCTGAGCAATCAAAATACATTTCGTGCTTATAAATATGAAGGGCTTTAAATGAAATTCACTTCATAAAAGCTGCGAACGAAATGTCCGGAAGAGGATTGCAAAACATGACGCTTATCCGTTTATTAAATTTTGTTTATTTTCGATTACAAGACTTTTTATTGTATATGCGAAAATTATCTTTGTATTCGTAATATTGATATAAACAAACAAATTATAAATCAGTTTTATCTGT
The DNA here is from genome assembly GCA_029286875.1 of Lamproptera curius. Taxonomy (NCBI): domain Eukaryota; kingdom Metazoa; phylum Arthropoda; class Insecta; order Lepidoptera; family Papilionidae; genus Lamproptera; species Lamproptera curius. The sequence continues at coordinate 287,015 of JAGSMT010000223.1, forward strand.
GCTAAGGGAACTTTTCGTTTTTACGTTTATTTTTAAATAATAAAATACGAAAATGTTCATTCAGTAATGATTATAAATCTTTTTCCTTGTTGATTTAAATACCTGAATCGGTAGAAATTTAATGTAGAAGCAAGTACTTTGCAGTTTTAAAATAACTAATTTCTTTTTGGACAAACAAACTCTTGCGTGCTGCATATTTTCAAATCGTTATTTATTTTACAACATTTTATTGTCTAACAAAAGAATAAGTACTAGCAATCCGCATTAATAATGACGTGATGATTAAAAAGAAAATGTTTGTTAATTTTTTTTTTCTATACAAGTTCTTGTTCACAAAAAACCAGTAGCATTGTAAAGTTTATTTTTGCAACAGAACAGTACTGTGAAAATACTACAGTGTTCCGGTTTTAAGTTCTTTATATATAATGTTATTATTAGATAACGTATTATTAACGTCGTACTTCGTGAAGACAGATCGTGTCCCTTACCATCACGTGAATTTAAAACTGTTATTGTTTCTTAATTCTGGCATCGATTGAGTATAACTTGAAATTTACATTTAGTAACTTCACCGATTTAGTAATGCGACTGAACAAGTATGTTATTTTTTTATTCAGATGAAATAAGCCTAGCACATGGTGAAAGATAAGAAGATATTACACACAGATTAGACATAACTATTTATAAGATATCAAGGTCGACGAACGGACAAAACATGTTGTTTAATGCAAATATCTACTTATTAAAAAAGAATACGACGAACATTATAACCAAGCAGTGTAAAATAATTTCACGCCAGCTGCTGTAATCTTTGGCGACGTAAGCCCCCTTCAGCTCGTTTCCCTCTGTAATTTAAATGACATATAACTTCTATCTTATAACTCCTTGTAATAATTGAAATCAATTTGATTTTAGTATTTCAATACATCATCAGCCTGTTTTTTTTTTTTAGTCCACTGCTGGACATAGGCCTCCCTAATACACCCTATCCATAAGCGGTTTGGACCGTATCCCACCACGCTGGTCCAATGCGGGTTGGTGGTGGACTGACTTTACATGCCCATCCGACGCATGGATCATCTTACTTTTCAGACAATTGGATGATCGGCCCAAATTGCCTAACCAACTAGGAAACAACAATGAAAATTTGTTGCGTCCCGCAGGATTCGAACCCACGACCTCCGGTTTCTAAAGCACACGCCCATACCACTAGGCTACGGAGGCAGTAATATTTAATATTTCAATGTGAATAATTTTTAGTCAATAAAAGTATATGCCTACGTTATATCGATTTACTTGAGTTTGTATATTTTATAGGAAACTATTTTGATCAGTCCTACAAGGTACACTTGCCTAAGTGTTCGAAATGAAAGCGCCTACTGCCTCCCGATCACTGCTTGAACTAGATGTTGCCCGCGAATTAATCCACGTAATGATATAAAAACTGTTTTTCTTTTAAATTAGTCTATCCTACAGTAAAAGTGTCGATAAAAGTTGGACCAGTCCTTCCAGAGATTAGTCAGAAAAGACAGACAGACAAAAATTTGAAAAATCATTGTTTTGTTATCGTTGTGTTCTTATTATTTGCATCGGTTATTTATCACAATTTAATCTTCTTTGATGTCTAATGTTACAACAAATATTCTAATTTTATTTATTTGTATGGATTGTCACCGAGATGTCTGAGTGACAGTCGGGTAACACAAACATTTTCATATTCTATGTTTTATTTTATAAACTACAGTAAGTGTAGTTGAAATTGACAACCAAACACATGTCAAGTAATACCTACAGGATGTACCTACAGTTGTACGTGCATCGTTGTACGTCGCTGTAGGCATTAGCGACAGGCACGGATACAATAAAAATCAATAAGAAGTTGTTATTAATAGGTTATTTGTTGTATTTAGATATAATATTTAGGTTTAACTTAGATAAACATGATATATGCTAATAATATTAGAACTATACACAAGCTTTTGATTATCAAATTTTTTTTAAACAATCTTACATTGTTTAGAAATTTCCAAAAAGTCTACTATTATTAGTAAAATCTTGTAAGAATATTAAAAATCTCTACAATCACTGCCAATAATCTATCACTAAAACTTGAAAAGCTCATACAGGACATTCGTTAATATATAGGTTAAATGTAAATGATTAAATGTAAGTGAAGCAGAAGGAAAAGTTTAGGATGAATGATTTTGCATTAATTGGTGGATTTTCCGTAAGTCTGAAGAAGAAAGAAGGAGAATCAAATTTTGCGAATAATAATTTTTAAGTCATTAAACATAAATAGGCAATAATAAATAGCTTATAGTTTCGCTTAATTCATTATTTCATAATATGTAGATCTGTTAAAATAAAAAAATAAATAGTAAAAATTTAAAAAATAAAAGACAATAAATATTTTTTGAAACCACATTAGGAAGAATATATCAAAATAACATAAACATTAGTTTATCGAAGCCAACATGACAATTTTATTCATATAAGACACTTGTTCGCAGTTTGGCATATTCCCTTATAATGCGAAGAAAAAACAAGTTCTTTAGACAACATACGATCTAGTTACATTAACAAATTTGTTTTGTTTATTGCTTATTACTCAAGGTCTGGCCTTTGCACACACACTTACGGTTCCAATCATGATCATGCAGTTTCACGTTACCCGGATATCAATAAAGAGCTTATTTGCAATCCAAATCACCTATAACCTATTATGTGGCTTTTAAAATATTACAACCGACGTGATATTAATAAAAATATAAAGCTATATCTGCAGTCAGTTCAGACTTGCAATTAATTAATGAATTACAAATTGTAACCCTTGGCAACGGACTGGCGTTATGCATTGTGACTAAGATAGTAATTAACACCGACTAATAACAGCACCGTGCTGACGACACCGCTTTGTAGCTTTGGTATATATCAAATCAAATAACTCTATTCAACATAGGACCGATACTCTCACTTATAAATTACTTTTCATCATCAGCCTGTGTAAGTTCACAGCTGGACATAGGCCTCCCCTTCTCCATTAGGGGGTTTGGACCGTATCCCACCACGCTGGTCCAATGCGGGTTGGTGGGTGGACCGACATCCGACGCATGGATCATCTTTCTTTTCAGACAATTGGTCGATCACCCTAAATTTCTCTAACCAACTAGGAAACAACAATGAAAAATTGTTGAGTCCTCGCAGGATTCGAACCCACGACCTCCGGTTTCTAAACACCACACGCCCTTACCACTAGGCTACGGATACCTACCATTTATAAATTGTAAACTCTATTTAAATAGCAATCTCCAAATGAGCTTAATTTTCAACCAAACATATAAAGATGGATTTTTAATGGAACGGTTGGATAGATATCAATTGTATGACCGCGACCCCGCTTACTAGAAAGGTTAGAGCAACCATGAAAGCCTAAGATATCAATCATATGTTGCCATTTCAGGTTATAATTATTTGTATCTAAAATTAATTTTGCTGCAAGTAAGTGTGCTGTACACGTTGGTAGTTGCTCACATTTTTGCATTTATTGGTCATGAAAAAAAAAATAGAGACATTAAATCCCACTTTTTTTAATGAAATCATATTTCAAGTGTATTCGGTTCGAAACTGTTATCAAATGGCTTTTAATAGACAACCTAATGTTTGAGATGGATCGATTATTAAATATGCAGAATTTTAGGCAAGTTATTTTTTTAAATACTAAACTACAAACATTTATGAAAAAACGCTATTATGAAACTTCTTTTATTCGTCTCTGAAACTGATTACAAATATTACATATTTTCAAAAGACTTTTAAAAAAATATTGATTCTGACTTTTTTTATAGCACAGTTTCCGTTTGTGTAATGATTTGAATTTGAATATCTAACCTTGAAATTACTTTATAGCAAATGGTTGTCATAAATCATATGTAAGTTTACATGTATTGCCATCTATTTCCTGACAAGTTATATGTTCGAGAAAAATGTCGAGTACAATAGTTTTACCTTGAAACTAATCTGACAAACTTTTCAAAGAATATATAGCATTTAATCGATTCAGGAAATAAATGTATAATATTAAAATTGAACTAACAATTTGAACTAGTTCAATAAGGAATACGGAGATATCATTGAAAGCATAACGTAAGTTATTGAAGGATTATCATAAGTTGGATACGAAAATTATGCAAATTACGGTAGAATTTTAGTCTTATCTGCAAGTCTAGCATTCAACTAAAGTGCAAGATCGAATTTATTATGAATTCATCTTGGAAATTTATTCACCCATAAATATTAAACGCTCAGCATATTTTTAGGCTTAATATTCAAAGTTTCAGTGCTTCATCATTAATTGCTGAATCGGAGGGAAAGAATGTAAATAAAACATTCGTAATTATGAACTTTCGTATTATTGTGTACACTTTAGAAATAAATAACTACGTATCGTAATAATATATAGCTGAAATTAAAAATCAATCAATCTCACCTTTAAACATTATGTTACAAATAAAAAAAAAACTCAAAAATAAAAAAAAATAGTATAATAAAGTAATTATATAAATGTTAAGGAATATACAATATATAAGTTTTTTTCACTGTTTGATTATGACTAATCCTGTAAAAAATGTCTGATTTCTCAGTACAAACCAAGTGTTTCGTTGGTTTGTTGTTGTCCTTCCAAGACCTTTGGATTGGTTCCTAAAATTAAATCACACGATTTATCGCTGCACAGAAATAGAATTTGAAAATGATAAAACATTTTTAGATTAAGAAAAAACTGATATGTGACGTTAATAATTTGTAAAATATTATGTGTTTTCAATTTAAAAATTATCTTCAAGTCATATTATAAGGTATGGTTAGAATTTATTGGATTAGCATTCAAACGGCAATCAGGCGATCGGAAAAATGTTACTGCTGGTAATTAAGATTATTTTTATTTCTTATAATAAGAAATAGATTCCAAAGCGTCTTTGCAGAACCTATATTTCCAGATAAATAAAACCTTTTTTTATATCTTGAACATGTATTATTACTACCGTGCTTCCATTTGATATATTCGTGAAAGAATGTCACGTTCATTCGCCCGAATCGTATTGTATCTATTACAATGTTCATTTTCAACAACTTCATGTGTAAGTATTAAGTCTAGATATTATTATCCTAAGTAGCGAGTTAATGTCAATTTTAAATACCACAAGAAAGTCGGTAAACAAACAAGAATACAATAAGTTTTAAACATATTTTTAAGGTTAACAATGTAAAAATAATAAAAACATATTACATATAATTTTAAGTATGTATAAAACTCACTGTTGTGTAGGATAATATTAGAAAAAATAATTTGTTCATTTTCTTATTTGCAAATTTTAAAGCAAGTAAGCGTATTCAAGTTTCTTAATAAAGTTGCATTTTGATAATTGAAAGATAATTTTATAACGTATTATTTTATTTAATCACATGTACAATTAGGATACGTAATAGCAAATTATTTTATTTCATGACACATACACCGGGAAGTAGCCGCGTGCGTTATGATCGGAAATATTTCTAAGGACTAATAAGTATTTTCCGATGGTTTCTATTCCCCATTCGTCCTGGTCATACGACTTTGAACCTTTGCACAGTAACGTTTGAGGTTGTTGCCGGTTAAATCCTTTGCAATGGAATTCATATTCATTTCTTTCTCTAAGGAAATCCCCAGAAGGTTGTTCCGTAGTTAAAGATTGTATTAATGACTGCATGTGAACTACACTTTAGTTTGAACAATGCGGAGCTCGAGTAGAGTCGCCCAGAGCAGTGCTCGTTTGGCGAGCCTCAGGTTAATTGTTTTGAGAGTATTTTGCGTGATTGTAGCAGTGACAAACAGTGCGCCGAGTGTTTTATATGTTATCGATAATTATTTCAGTGAATAGAAGTTTTTAATAGCATTATTTATATGTTTATGACGTTGTTTACAATAATTTTCGTTCTTAAAAGTTTTGCCTCGAAATCAGAATGCGTATTAAATATTATAATACATTAAACCTATTAAAATGTGCATATCTAACAGTTCTTTTATTGCTTTGTAAACATGATTAAGATGAAAACTTGTACTTTTCATTTTGATGGTTTAAGTGAAAAAATATATATTATAACAATGATGGTTTTGATACATTTTGATAGTCTCGATAATCAATTATCTAGACCGAAATATTAAATTGTTATAAATTTTCTGTATACAGCCTGTTATGCCTGACGTTGGCATCGGGAGTGAGTGCGGTTGTCGACAGCTCTGGGTTGAGCAACTATTCTTTTCCCGACAATTTTATGTTCGGTGTAGCGACGGCCGCGTTTCAAATTGAAGGAGGATGGAACATGGGAGGTAAGAGAGAATTTCTTAGTCTCCGCTCTCTTGTATAATATGTAAAATTATTAATGTGTACCTTTTGTATTCTAAAAGAAACATGTTTTTTGTTTGTGCGAATTCAAAACAGCGTGAAATCAACTTAGCTTTACGAACTTTCAATATCAGGAAGATTTAAAATATTTATTATTATACATAAAAAGTAGTTAAACTTTAACGTTTTGTCGATTTGTCTGTCAAATGTTTTTTTGATAGTTATTTCGTTAAATTAATAGTAAATAGTTCAATTCTGCTACTTCATTTTAGATAGTTTCTTAACTTACTGTACGTATTAAACCAGTTAGTTTACACCATATTGAAATAACTTAACATTAATTACAATCAACACTTGAGATATATATTATGAAATCTGTCTTTTGTCAATGTAAAGCCTGTTAAATATATTTTCTACAAGTATTTTGCATTTTGTGATATTTACAGACAAAGGCGAAAGTATGTGGGATACATATCTACACAAGCATCCAAGTTTTACAGTAGACGGATCCAATGGGGATGTTGCAGCTGATTCCTATCATAAATATAAATTAGACATAATCAATGTAAAATCACTTGGTGTGAAGTATTACAGAATGTCTATTTCCTGGCCGAGGTAATAAAACTATGGGTTATTAAAACTCTATTTTTTATATTAGCAGTCATCAAATGCACAATCATTTCTTGTGTATCTGGGGACATAAGACTCGCATCGAATGCGAGCAATGTTGCTCATGACAACAAAGTGGCGAAAATCGAAAAATAATTATAATTGTGAATTTTGTATATAGCATACCGGACAATAACGATCAGCCAAACATTTCTAAACGACTTTTGCAAACTAACACGTAAAACTTTTTTATTTATATAACTAACAAGCACAACCATTTAAAATCTTTTTTCTATGTCGAGATATCTATTAAATTCCGTTTACAGAATACTGCCTCATGGATCCGATAATAAAATAAACAAGGATGGTGTGAGATACTACCGAACCCTGTTCAAGGAACTTTTGAAAGAAAATATAACTCCAGTAGTAACACTATTCCATTGGGATATGCCAACGACATTAATGGACTTAGGTGGCTGGACTAATCCCTAAGATCGTCGATTATTTCTGAAGACTACGCGAAGATTGCTTTTACGGTCTTCGGTGATTTGGTTAAAATATGGACTACTATTAATGAACCGCAACAACATTGTTATAATGTAAGTTGGATTTATATTTTTATCGTTATCAAAACCTACTAATATTGTAAACGCAAAATTTTGTGAGCGTGGTTTCTTACTCTTATACGCGAGAACAACTTGATTGATTTTAATTAAACTTTACGATAAGATATGCTCTATATCAGAAAAACTTATCGGCAAAACAGGAGGATATAGTATAATTTATTCAAGATTGGTATATTGAAGAAAAACTGCCATTAGCGAGCTGTTCTTGCGTGCACTGCGGAAATCTTTAAGCTTATAAAAATGTAATGATTATTGTCACCAATTACAATAACTACGCGAGTAAAACCGGGTGAAGCTAGTATGATATAAAATAATAGTCTTTTGTTTTTTAGGGATATGGCAGTGATAACTTTGTTCCAGCAATAACGTCTAACGGGATTGGGGAATATTTATGTGCTCATTACATGTTATTGGGGCATGCTCGAGTGTATCATTTATACGACAAAAAATTTAGGCCCCATCAAAAAGGTTTGTAAATTCATTTTGAGGAATCTTTTCAACCCTAACACCATTTTCAAAGTGGATCATAGCAATTACATTTACATTCTTAAGCATGATCATTAATTATTAATAAATATTTTGATTTTGACAGGAAAAATTGGAATTACCCTAGATGCTTTTTGGGCGGAACCCAAAGACATTAATAAGGTATCAGATCGAGAGGCTGCCGAACGATACCTGCAAATGCATGTAAGTTTTAGAATGTAGTTTTAGTTTTGCCAGAAAAATTATATTTTACATTAAAATAACTTCGATTTAAATGATCTCGATTTTAGGTGGGTATATTTGCTCATCCAATATATTCAATGCAAGGGGACTATCCAGACTTAGTTCGGGAACGTATTAACAACGTAAGCTTATCACAGGGCTTCACACGGTCCCGACTACCGTATTTTACAGAGAACGAGGTAAGTAATCCTTGCTACTCAGTATATTTATTTTAATAATTTATTATTGATACTTTAATTCACATTAATTAAAGCTTTACAAAAAATACACAAAATGTAATGCTTAAAGTTTCTTGTTTAAAATTATGATAAAAATGCACTCTGTACCTTAGCGGTTTTTAAAATTGTTAAAGTTATAACTCTTAAATTGTTTAATAAGGTTTTTTGTTTAAATATATATCTACAATAAGTTTCTTTGTCATAAGACAGACATAATATTTTCGAAAAATAAATAATAATTATTTTCACAGGTGGAGTCATTGCGAGGTAGTTCGGACTTTTTTGGTCTAAACCATTATACAACATTTCAAATGTCCGATTCATCTATGCAAAAAGGTTGGAAAGTACCGTCATGGGATCATGATACTGGTGTTCGATTGGAGCAAACTCCAAGCTGGCCAAAACCAGGGGCTGATTGGTTGGCGGTTAGTATTACAATCAGACAAGTTTATAAAAATATACTTATTTTCCATTGAGATACGAAAATATTATAGATTAAAGTATAAGGAAGAATATTTTAATTTATTATTTCCTCAACATGCTCGCGTGCAAGTGTAATTAAACATGCATCAGATCAAGTTTTATAATACGAAACAGTATTAAAAGCATATTATTAACAAAATAAACAAAACTTGATAATATCGGAAAAAAATATTATAACCCTTTTTCTTGTAAAGAAAAACACTTTTGTCTGTTTTGTAAATCAATCAGAATTTTAGCCAATTACAAATTTGACTTTGACTGCCATTAACTACTATTAATAACGAAAATGTCTGTTTGTTGTTTTTGAGTAGGCTCCAATTCTATTAAATCGATTTAAATATTCTTTTCCTTCTAGAAAGCTATATTATCGTTAAATAACTACTAGGTTACTTCAGGAAAATCCATTTCAAAAAACTAAACATAACACGGGCAGAGCCGGGGGTGGACTGCTAGTATTTATGATTACATTTCATTACAGGTCTATCCGCCAGGGTTTCGTAAAATACTCAATTGGATCACTAAAAACTACGGTACCAGAATACCTATTATAGTAACTGAAAACGGAGTTTCTGATTTCGGTGGTCTAAATGACTATGCCCGAGTTTCTTATTATAACAATTATGTATACCAGTTGTTGCTCGCGATAAATGAAGACCATTGTAATGTACAAGGTTACTTTGCATGGACTTTAATGGACGATTTTGAGTGGAAGGATGGATACACGTAAGTACTTTATACCGTTACGCTACCTTAACTTTTTCGTAATAGTTACTTTAATTTGGAAAACATAAAAAATATTGTAACAATATACTGTATGATTACTTTGAAATTGTGAACACCAGGTAACAACGTTTGTAGCAGTTTAAAAACATTTCAAATTTTAATAATCATGCGTCATAGAAATGCATAGCATAGAGAAAGTAATAAAGATTTCGACAAAACTGTACTTATCTCGTGCATTAAACGGTAATGTAAATCGTATTTGATTTTGTGCTTTCTGAATCTATATTTATCATTTCTGGACCTCTTAAAAGTACGATATCATAGTATTTTTTTTAAATAACCAGTAGTTTCTCGCATCTCACCATGTCCATAAAGATTGCTCTAATTATCGTCAGAAAAGTACAAATCTAAAACATACGGGAATTATAAATATAAGCATTTGTATTAAGATGAAATTATGTTTTCAATATCATGCACTCAGCTATTTAAACTTTTTCAAAATCAAAGGCAGCATTATTACTGCTATAATGTTATCTATATCCCCAGTATAATTTGTAAACACGTCTTCATTGTTTTACATTATGATAATCATAATAATAATGACATAATAATTAGCAAGCGCATGAAACGTTTGCTGATTATTATTTAAGCTGTTATTTATTTGACGTAATTATTATTTTATTATACTACAATCCTTGTAACCTTAAGCAGATAAAGTAAATCAAGTAAAGGTGTTTGAAAGACTAAATATGATCTAGTTATTGTTTACATGCGCTGTTGCATAATCTATACTTGAGTTATTTAACACGTATATAATATATGAAGACATTTGACAAACATAATTCACAGAAAAAAATAAACGCAATTCGATTATCAATTCCACAAAACGAAACAAAAAAGGAATGATGATCCAATAATGGTCTAACTATTTATTACATAACATATTAATCGTTTTAATATACATATTGTTATGAAGAGCACATTAAATGTACACATTTGCATTAAAATCCAACGTTATAAATGCTTTGTGTTAATACCATTTGCCAACTGTTTCTGACTTTGTCGTTAATGTTGCATTAATTTTCTACCTAGTAGCGTTTTAAACCCCGTTTAAATATTGTTGGATTATAGCCAACATGAATATCAATTCAATTAAATCAAGCATTCTGCCCTAAATACTTTACATCTATTATGACAACGTTTAGAACAATCCATGTACAACAACTCGTTTTAAAATTTAAATCAACCTGTGATATTTAACGCCGTCTACATTTATTAATAACTCACGGAAATAACGTCAATGCGTCACGGGCAACGCGTAGTTATAAGTTAAAACTAAGAGTATTTTGATGATTTTTATGATACTTTGTAATAATAATTTCAAATTAACAGCGTAATAGAGGTAGTACGACACAGCTAGGCAGGAAGCAATAACCTGTAATTATCGAAAATTAAGTCGAGTCGAAGAATTTTCTAATACACCGCATAAACTTTTTTTTTATTTTGATATGGCTATTGCTTTTCGCATTAAAATTTAAAAACTTTTTAATTTAGAACCTCAACAATTACATACCCAATCATTACAAACCGAATATACGTGATAGTGAAAGACAATCCATTTCATTTAAATACCAGTAGTTGTTTTGATATTGGTTCAAAAAGGCACTTAAAAGACAACGTCCGTTGAATTGTCATAAACTATTTTAGGTACCTGAGATCATTCTCGATTTTCTGGTAAGTTGTAAATAAAGCATTGAACTCGTTAATGAAACGTTTTAATTCGAGGCCTTGCTTAACACGAACAGATATATACGTACGTTTCAAAGTAATTTAAGCGTTTATTTTGAATTTTATTAATCGCTTGCCTTAAACTTAATTTACGGCAGTTATTTAAATTATAACGATGACTAAGAAACGTTTTTTCATATTTGTTCGTGAAATTAATTAAAGCATTTTAATGTTTAAATCATAATAAGGAGATAAAAGGACTTCTTGATATTACGGCAATGACATGCGATTTATGGGCTCACTTACTTACATATAGTAAATACAAGGTACGGCTGTTGTGTCTACTGGAAATACCAGCAGTCATTCGTACAATTCATTGAGGGACAGAACTCACGAGTTAATAAAGTTTTACTGGATTTACCATTTATATTTAGTCATTAAGAGACACGGAGTCTATTAAGGATACTTGCGGGTATTTTCCTTGATCTTTACCATTGTATCATGACACATCGAAGAAAGTTGATTGAACTCCTTTATATTAACTCTACATCAATAAAATTTATTTCCGTTTTTTTTAGTGTCAAATTTGGACTATTTCATGTGGACTTCAATAGCACAGAAAAAACAAGAATACCCAAGCTGTCAGCATTCAACTTTGCAGAGATTGTCAGAAGAAAACGAGTAAATTTTAAATATATACAAAACATATCTAAAAATCAGTTTAATAGTTTATAATATTCGATGTAACAATTTGTTATTCCAATTAATTTAAATTATGTGTACTTAAGACGAGTATAAAATGTGATAAACAGAAATGTTGTTGTATGTAAATAATGTTAAGCCTATTAGTAATAATATTATTTACGTTTTGTTATTTAATGTCGTTGCTTGCCATGCCAAATAAATGTTGTTGAAATTTTACCGCATTTTAGTTTTAGTTAATTATTTAATTTTTTCCTAAAATAATAACTTTTAGACTTTTTAACCCATAAAATTGATGAATCAATTTGTTTTTCAAACCTATTGCGATTTCTTTCCATTTGTGAAATGTATAGTAAAACCGTGATTTTTTTTATATAAGTTCCAAAAAAGCTTTAAAAATAAAGAGCGTAACCTCCATTTTTGTTTAATAAATATTTAGAAAAAGTTTCTGCTCGGCAAAGCTTAAATCTTTAAAGAAGATTTTAAGTCAAAATTAAAATTCTTTGTTAATTATCGTTATTTGAGTTTATTTTAATATATCTTATTAGAGACAAATTGCATAGATTTATCTCAATTTAATTTTTATCAATTACCTTTTAGAAATTTAATTAAGCTAAGTCTTTACTCTTTTGTAGTTTAATTAATGAAATTCAATACCATACGGATTTTAAAAATTTAATGATAGACATAATACCAAGAAAATAATACAGAATAGAGAGAAATAGACTAACTACTACATACGACTAAAATAGACATAATACAAAGAACTAATCTTTTAAATTCTCTTTGATTGTGTTCTTTTTATAACCAGTTGCTTAGTTCTTTTGACAGGTTAAAATATTTTATAAGGGGGCGAATAAATAATCTTGTCTTAAATAAACGCTTTAACGAACTATATCATTTCAAATTGCTATCTAAAGTAACAATCAGTATCAGTTTTATGCATGCTATTATGCCTGATCTATATAATGGCATAGAATAAATATAAAATAGAAGCTAGATAATTGCTTCTATGACAACAATACAAAAAATCTATAAAGGTTTTTTTGTGTCGTAGTCTGCTAGACTTTCCCTGTTCATATATTATTAATTAGAAGAACTTTTATATTATTATTTAATATTTAACAAATGCTTCTGGTCAAAGATGTTTAAAGAGTAATGATACAGAGATACTTAGATAAAGAGATGAATTCTAATATCAAGGTATAGATATCAGATAAAATTCTAAACATACATGCGCATAAAACCTTGTTTGCATATATATCATAAAAGACTGGAAGATTACAATAATTCCGTTCTTCGAAAATACCAGCTGTAGAAATATAGTAACAGAAAAGTTAGTGATGGATGGTCAATGTCATATCTTGGGTTCAAAACCGTTGTGAAAACAGCGTTTTAACGTTTTGTGGCTGGTTAAGACAATATGGACCATATTCGATCGTTCGATGAAGTTTTCTGAAAACTAAAATGACCCATGCGTCAGACGGGCTCATAAAAAGTCGGTCCGGTTGTCATTTAGGATGTCAGTTCCATAAACGTAATGATAACTATTTCATCTATCGAATGCAGTTAATCAATGATTCAAAATTGTTGTTCAGGTAAATCTGGATAGATTATAAGTTGGTATTTCAATTTTTAAATATATTTACTTAATTCAATGTTTTCTACAAATCGAAAATATAATGCAGATGCTGCCATTTTGTTACCAGAATACTCATAATATTGCAGATAGGGATATCCTTTTATACTAAATGCGCCATTGGTGCCTTAGAAAACCTTACACTAATTTTAATAGCGAGAAAAAGTAGTATATATATAATTCTCGTATTTCAAATAATGATTGATCTTAAACTATAAATAATTTTCGATGGCAATTTTTTTTTTACGATTTTGAAAAAAAAAACATTTGCTACTTAGCTTTATCAAATGTCAATTTATACAATTTAAGTTTACCATTAAGGGAAATATTTTAAACTGCTCAAATTTTAATTATATCGTTAGATATACTTCGTTGGAAGATTTTAATTAATGTGGAAATGATTATCATTCTACAATTTTCATAGTTAGTACACATCAAAATAATTAATAGGATCATTGTTGAATAATTATTTCTATTGCTTGCGCGAATATTGTACATTATTAAATAAAATGACTTTACGGATTTTATCGCGTTTATTTTATATTTTAAAATCCGTAAAGTCATTTTATTTAATAATCATTGTTGTATTTCGCGTTATTTTTTCAGTCGTTATTATTAAAGCTTACATTACGACGCACACATGTTGTTGACCATGTATGTAATATTATGGCTCACTTGATTGATTGTAGCCTGTTCATACGATTTATCTATTAAGTTTAATCGATACTATGGCGCAGTTACATAACAAAGGACGGAGTAAATACTCGCACATTAATGCATATATACAATTTTTGCTGCTTACAAACGCTTAGTCGTGACTAGTTGACCTCGGAAGCGCAAGCCGGGAGCAGGAACTTTAAAATATTTTAGCAATGCTGGTGCGTATATTTGCTCGTTTTAATATTTAAGTAACCTTGTTCACACTTCAGTTATTATAACGCGATCTATATTTATTTCCACATATGATTTTGAAAATAAATGTGTGGTGCTAAGATAATTTTTATGATTTTAAAGAAAACGAGGCCTAATTCTTGAAATTATTTGGTGAAAATATACAGTCTAACAATTTTTCATGGAATAATGCGTAATATAAATTACAATAAAAATAAACTTTAATATAAAAATTGAAAATGTACATTGCAATAAACAATTTTATTTGCTAAGATTTATGTAAATAAAGTTAAAATGTTGATAATTGTTTAGACGCTTAAATGTTTAAGGATTGCCTCTGTGGTCTAGTGGTATTGGCCTTTGCTTTATAACCGGAGGTCGTGGGTTCGAATCCTGCGGGGAAAAAAAATTGTTCATTAGGACAAGTTGGGCCGATTACCGAATTGACTAAAAAGTAAGATGATCCATGCGTCGTATGGGCATGTAAAAAGTCCGTCCACCCGCCAACCCGCATTGGACCAGCGTGGTGGGAAAAGTCCAAAAACCCCCCAATGGAGGAGGCGTGCATTAGCGGAGGCCAATGTCCAGCTGTGGACTAACACAGGCTGATGATGATGATGATGAAATGTTTGAAAATTATAACATTGACTCTTTTTTAGCTTAAAAAAATCCTTTTATTTAATTGTTTTAATAGTAAATCTCATCAAAAAAATTTACACAAAAAGCTTATAGGCCTATTACTAATTTGACTGTTTTGAATTTTTACCTTGTGAAGGTACCGTAAAGATATGTGTGATCAATTTAAAAAAAATAAAACAAAACCGTTTTTGAGTTGCCAGTATCCGGGGGTCAATTTGACAGATTAAGCAGTGTATCGCAACTGTTTTGATGGCCTACGCGACGGTCCTGCCTTGGTTTATCAGCCAACGTTACTGAAATATTTTTAATTACTATGTGCTCTAAGATGCAGTTTTTATCTACATACAATATCCGGAAATTTTATATACTTTTGGACCGATTTCCCTTAAGAAAGAGGAAATGAAGCGTATGTTTTTTTTAATATTGTTGCGGAGCGGCGCTCCGCTCCTAGTGCTTCGATTTTGGTCATTGGGCACTTTTTAAATATTTTTGTGACATTTAGTTCTTTAGAAATTTACAAAAAATTACAGCGCAAAAATCACAACCTCTTGCGATTAAATTGCAAGCGCTTGCTTTAAATATATATAAATATATAAATTTACGAATAACCAACAATCAGCAATTCAAAGTAAACTTTAAAGATAATTTTTTTAAAATAATTTCTCTTTTAAAGTTATACGTGTAAGTTCACATAACAGTTAATGTATTTAGAAATTTTCTTCATTTTAATTAATTAAATACTTAAAAATGTATCAGAGATTGAGAGAGAGAGTACAGAGAGCACTTTGTTACCTGCTTATATTGCTTAAAATAGTTATACGCTGTTTGAAGTCGGTCATATTTTTTTGTTGAAATTTTTCTTGTTAAACGCATAAACATCTACTCTATACATTCTTAATTAGCGTGTGTTGTAATGGAAACATATTAACAAAGCTAAGTGACACTATACGTCTGGTATTTTAAAATTTTGACCATAAGGTTTTTCTATTTTATAATACTATTCTGAATAAAAAGAAAATTGGTATGAATAAATTAATGAATGATCTAGCTTGCAGTGTCCCACTGCTAGAACAAGTGCCTCCCACAACGCATTCCAGTTCTATTTCATGCCTGCTATCTGCCAAGCTGCCAGCTGTCGTTATAGCGATGGAGTTTAGTCCTTCCATTTTGTAGATGGTGTGCCACATTACCTTATATTTTTATAATAAATTCATGCTTTGCGGTTTTGTCTAAGTTTTAAAAGACCTAGAAAACTTATTTAATTTTATTAACATTTAGCCTTCGAACAAAAATAGGTCGAATCATATTTCAAAAAAGTTTTAATTGCCTTTTTCAGAATGTTCTTCACCTCTTGGTGTTCACTATCTATAAATATAAAGTTTAAAACTATTAACTATTTATAGTATTATTGCATACCTATATGCTTCATGTTATAATGATTCGTTCATCATTCGTTCATGTTTTCCAAGGACCATTTGTACTTTATTGCAAATCTATGTAATAAAAGTTTTCCTACAGAAAAAAAATACCCTATTTAGATAGTCATTGCATAAAACAAATGAAAAGTTATATGGTTTTTGAAACAACCTTTTTATGAGCAATTTTTCTTAACTTATTTGTTTAGAAAATAATGTAACTTAACGACGCGGCTTAGAAAAATATTATATAAAAGTATGATGCAATAAACACTAATGTTATATAAGTCATTTTAAAATGAACTTGAATCTAACAGCAGGATTAAAACTTTCGCTCGCTTGTTCCTAACCTAAGTGCGTTACGAAGGTTACAATCAGAGGTTAAAAAAACTAGGCATTAGACACTGAATGTCAGGCACGGTTTTTATTTTCATATAAAAGAAGCAATAAAATATAAAATTATCTTTTATACATGACGCTGCACTGGTTGTACCTAAAAATTTAATTAAAAATAAATATTAAAATAATATAGTTTTGTTAACAAAATAAAATGTAAAGAAAGTATAATGATATAAAAGAATAATTTTAATTAATTATTGATTCTAAAATATGAAAAAGAGTAAAAGGACGTTATCAAAACTTTTCAAATAATTTATTTTTATCATTTATTTGATCGTGTAGAACCAGAACTATGTGAAAGCAAAAAAAGTCAGATATAATTAATAAAGACTAAAGCAAAATCACCATGATGCAAAAGAAGAAAATAATCATCACGCGATGTTTGACTCAATAGTCAATTAAAACTAAGGCCTATTTGTTTAAGCTTCGTTTAAGTTTATTCACGCTGATTTCCTACACAATTTGGCTCTACTATTAATAATGTTAATTACTAATAAAAGGGTGTAAGGGATCCTAACAACATCTTCGGAACCCAAGCCAACCTCACCTGCACGTGGTGCACCCTGCCAATCAACGAACGAGGCCCTGGCAAACCACCCACCAACCCGTATTGGAACAGCGTGGTGGGATATGGTCCAAAACCCCTAATGGTTAGACGAAAACGCCCCGGCCCCCAGTTCCCGGTAGCCTTGCTATTCCTGACCAAGGCGGCCACGGTAACGGCAGGGCGGGGTGCTAGAATCCCGGAGTACGTAGGCGCCAAAACCAACTGACCATCGCAACATACAACGGACGCACGCTACGGCTAGATTCTCATTTGGCCCAACTGGAAGAGGAACTGAGGTACATAGATGGCACGTTTTGGGATTGAGTGAAGTCCGTAGAGAGGGCGAGGATACTTTAACTCTAGAATCGGGCCATCTTCTGTACTTCAGGCAGGAGAAAATCCATCACAGGGCGGAGTCAGGTTCCTTGTCAATAAATCCCTCATTGACAATATAATTGAAGTATCCAGTGTGTCGGCGAGGTTGCGCACCTTGTGATAAAGCTGACCAATAGATACAGCCTAAAAGTAATTCGAATGTACGCACCAACGTTGACAAACCCAAATGATGATGTCGAAGACATATACGAGGACATCTCAAGAGCCTTACATAACACCACCAAGGCTCACTTCAACGTTGTCATGGGGATTTCAACGCCAAAGTAGGAGTACAGGCATGCAGCAAATCGATGCTGGGATCATATGGCTATGGGAGCAGAAATCATAGGGGGCAAATGCTCGTCAATTTCCTCGAGCGAGAGGGGCTGTTCTTAATGAACTCGTTCTTTAAGAAACAGCCCCAAAGGAAATGGACGTGGCAGAGCCCCGATACTATGACCAAAATGAGATAGACTTCATTATATCGGACAAAAAGCGCATATTCAGGGATGTCTCAGTGATCACAAGGTTCAAGACCGGAAGTGATCACCGACTTCTGAGAGGCACCCTGAATATAGATTTGAAGCTTGAACGGTCCCGATTGATGAAGTCTACGCTCCACCTAATCTGCTCCAGCCTATTATTGATCCTGGCAATTTCAGATCAATCTGGAAAATCGATTTGCTGCCTTGGAAAATACAATCGACGTGGACGTTGACTCGATCGAGTGGTAGAAATTCTTCGGGACGAGGGTGCAAAATTCTGCGGTCTGCGACGTACGGGCAAAAATCTAAACTTTCGGAGAAACACTAGATCTCATGGCAAAGCGACGAAATGATCCAGTCGTCACTTAGTTAGAGCAGCGGTATATTAACAAGACCATCTCCAAGCTGGTAAGGCGCGACCTCTGTCACTGCATTACGCCCTCGATGCAAAGAGCTATAGAGCAAAACCGGAAGTTAAAAGTCTTCGTATAGCAGCTTGGAAGAAGCAATCTAGCGAAGTTGACCAAAGAAAACGGAGATGTCGTGACTTCGAGACAAGAGGTTCTCTCGGAGGTTGAAAGCTTTACAGCCAGTTATACGCGTCGCATTCAGCACACTCGGAGCCGGATGAGAAGGATTCTCGAGCCACTCTTACCCGCCATATGTCGGAGGATCTTCCAGAAATCGGCCTAGACGAAATCGAGGGGCTCTTGAGCAACTTCAAAATGGAAAAGCCCTGGAGAGGACGGAGTCACAACGGAGCTTCTGAAGGCCGCCGGTAAACCGGTGCTGAAAAGCCTCCGCTGTCTATTTAACTCTGCCCTTCTCTCCGGGAGAACTCCTGAGGCATGGCATAGGGTTTGTCGTATTGTTCTTCAAAAAGGTGATAAAACCCTTTTGAAGAACTATCGCCAATATCGCTCCTGAGTCATGTCTATAAGTTGTTTTCGAGGTCATCTCGAATCGTCTTGCACGAAAACTCGACGAAGCGCAGCCTCGAGAACAGGCCGGGTTTCGGAGGGGTTACAGCACCATAGACCACATCCATACAGTGAGGCAGGTTATACAGAAGACACTTGAGTATAACTAGCCCCTGTGCATAGCATTTGTGGACTATGATAAGGCTTTTGACTCCATCGAGACCTGGTCTTTCCTCGAGTCCTTACAGCGGTGCCAAATTGATTGGCGATACATCGAGATGCTGAGATGTCTGTACAACGCCGCCACTATGTCTGTCGTAGTCCAAAGTGGGCAGACTGAGCCTATCCCCCTGCACCGCGGTGTGAGACAAGGAGACGTCATGTCTCCGAAAATTTTCTCCACCGCGCTGGAGGACATGTTCAGGACGCTCAACTGGAAGGACATGGCATAAATGTGTAGGACGAGTACATCTCATATCTGCGATTTGTGGACGATATCGTCATCATAGCGGAGACCGCAAAGGACCTGGAAAAAATGGTGCAAAGCCTAGCTGAGTCTTCTGCACGCATCGGTCTTCGGATGAACTTGGGTAAAACGAAGGTCATGTTTAACGAGCACGTTGATCCAGGACCGATCACATTGACGGTACCTCCTCGAAGTTGTTTCGAGTACGTTTACCTAGGGCAAACGCTCCAACTAGGTAAAAACAACTTTAAGGGAGGCCAACAGAAGGATTCGGCTGGGCTGGGCAGCTTTTCATAGCTTCGTCGAGTTTTCTCGTCAGTGCCTCAAATCGAAAGCCTTCGATCAGTGCGTCCTACCGTTTTGACCTACGGTGCCAAGACTTGGACACTTACGGTTCGAATGGTTCAAAAATTTAAAGTCGCAGCGAGCTAAAGAGAGGGCTATGCTCGGGTACCTCTGAAGGACCGCATCAGAAATGACGTGATCCGTCAGAGAACCAAAATCACCGACATAGCCCACCGGATTAGTAAGCTGAAGTGGCAGTGGGCCGGTCATATAAGCCGCAGAACGACGACCGCTGGAGTCGAAAAATTCTGGAGTGGAGACCGAGGCTCGGCAAACGTAGTGTGGACGCCCTGCGGCAAGATGGAGTGACGACATTCGCAAAGTGGCGGTGTGGGCTGGATGAGAATAGCCGAAGATCGGAAGCGGTGGCGTGCATTAGGGAGGCCTATGTCCAGCAGTGGACTAACACAGGCTGATGATGATGACGATGATGATGATGACTAATAAAAGAAGAAGTAGATGATAAACGTAAGTTATTTACATTATTGGTGGTTTGTAATTAATATTTATACAAATAAACATATACATATACTAGAATAGTATTCATATCATGATGTTTAAAAAAACTGTTATCGACTCGAGTAAATATGTATTGACGGAACGTAGCGTACTTTTTATTCAATAAAAATGTTTTATGTATAACTAGCGACCGAGCCCGGCTTCGCACGGATGCAATGCTAATACTTATAGTGCACCTTCCATGCCTGTGAACCTACCTGGCCATGTAGATTTATATTAAATGAGCAATGTATTTAAGGTACTTAATTGGATTGCTATTATTGCTGTATTATACTCACAAGTAACGTATACGTAAAATAACTTTGTAAGTAAAAGTACATTTAGTAGGTGTATGTAATCAGTACATAGGCAAAATAAAAATAAACTTATTAAGTTTGCATGCTTTCCACATTCATAGCTACTGTTTTTTTAATTTTTCTATCTAACAAAGTTTATAAAATTAATCATATAGCACTCAGGCAATGGCTAACCTGAGTAAGATCCTGTAACTAGTTAACATTAGTCATAGTTTTAACTACGAATAAATCTCGAATGTACAACTCGATTCCTTTCTCCTTTCTTGCCAAGGAGCCTTGAGACAAACTTGAAAGCATTAAAAGCAGACAGAATTACAGGACAATTTAAATTAGCACGCAATTACTTTTACAAACATTGAAATATCTATGATTAAAATTATACGATGGATTCATTAAATTAAGAGCAACTAACTAAATTCTTGCTTTATACCCTGTGTATTCTCAAAAGATTAATATAATCATTTGTGGCTTTGTCTATTGATACCTCAGTCCTTTGAGAAGTATTTGTATTTAAAGTAGTGATAAAATGTTTTTTTTAATACAAATAAAAGTTGCACCTTGTTAAGAGAAATAATTACTAGGTAAGTGCCTTGCTTTATATACAGGAGGTCAGGGGTTCGAATCCGCGGGAAACAACTTTGTGTTATCGTTGTTTTCTGGTCGGTTAGTACAATTTGGGCCGATCACCCAATTGTACGGGCCGAAAACCCTCTAATGGAGTATAGCGTGGTTTAGGAGAGGCCTATGTCCAGCAGTGAACGAACGCAGGCTGATGTGATAGCTAATATATATGTATAGTGGAGTAAAGAAACTATATCAGATATTAAAAGTAAACTTGACCTGTTACCGCAAATGTAATTCTTATGACAAGGATATGTATTGTTACCAACAGAACAATTACTTTTTTAGTGCAATGCAATTACAACAACAATATGTGCATTTAGATATTTGAGATAACTTACTTTCGAGTTTAAAAAAACTACGCATACTTTTTGGCACATGGTTACGATAGTATCTCTTTGCTCTAATAAACGCACAACAACTTGGT
This sequence comes from Lamproptera curius, assembly GCA_029286875.1. Taxonomy (NCBI): domain Eukaryota; kingdom Metazoa; phylum Arthropoda; class Insecta; order Lepidoptera; family Papilionidae; genus Lamproptera; species Lamproptera curius. The sequence goes on from JAGSMT010000223.1 coordinate 309,197, forward strand.
TAAAGCAAGTAACGTTTACTTGATTAAATGAAGAAACAATGAACGTTTTACAAAGATGGTCTCCATCTTAACCGGATGCTTCATATTCTCTCACTTATTCAAGCCATATAAATCCATAGAAACATAAGCATTCATAGAAAAAACCTCTTTTAGGCATTAAAATTTTTGTCCTGACATTCAAATTATTACAATGAGTGTAGTCATCTCGAGAAATAGTTATCATTTATATTGAATCGTCTTTCTTTTTGAAAACATTGCACTGCTTGATTGAATAATATTTAGCATATAGTTGGTTGTTTTCCATCACTACTTCTGGTTTTTAATAACATTTAGCAAAATTATCTCAAGTTGTACGTTGCAGGAAAAACCGTGACTTTAAAATTATTTATAATCTTGTCTCTTACAACGGAAAAACCAAGTTTACAATAAAAACTTGCTTGCATATTAGTTTCAACTTCAATTTGCTTTTATTGTTGCTATATTAATTAAATAAAAACTACAAAATATATTTAGTATTAACTACGCTTTAATGCATTTTCTTTATTAAATAAATTATATCTTTTAAACTTGATTTAATCTACTAAACTCCGTGTTAATAATCTGGAAGTCGCTTTGCTTGTCAGACTTCTAAACCTCGTGATAGTAAATTAACCCGGTTATCTTAATGTTACACAGTTTTTTTCCTTCTTACAAGCTCATATTTTTTTTAAATATCTTTATTCAATATAGAAGTGTAACACTCGCTTACTGATTGTCAAGGACGCTACCAACAAATTCCTTAAATATTTCTAAGATATTACGAACCAAAAATATGGTTGGATACATATTCGTTTTTAGTAATAACTTATTCATTGTTATAAATTCAGGAACTTTGTTATTGTACAGTCATTTCTCTGTGCCATACTTTCGATCAGTAATGCCAGAACTTTTATTAACTAATCCTTCGTTATGCTATACTAGTTATTAATTTACGTTCATGCATTACCTTTACTTGAGATTTTTTTACGTATTAGCTTTGTGTGACGTGTGCATAAAACACATAACAAAAGTTTTTGTATATGTTTACGTAGAACATTAATTTAAATGAATTTAGTTATGTCTGCCATTTATAATCTTTTAATTACTATTCCTGTGATGCATACGGTTTACGTATTCACTGCCATTCGCGTTTTATTATTGTCTGCGTCATTGCAAGAGCGAACAAGACGTTTACCTCTGTTAAGCCCTGCCTATAAGAAATCCACCGTTTGGCGCCACAAGTGCGTTAACCTCACTCAACATGAAATATTAGGTACATCTAATTTACCTAATTTCTTCTTCAGTATACGGTCTACGATGTTTTTCAATCCAAAATGTTTTCTTGTTGCTAATTTTCGTTCGTTTGTTTTCGCAGAAGACACCGCCACGGTACTGCGTGTGTACTGTCTTATCCTTCAATCATGTGCAATAATATTTTATAAAGCTTAAATAAATAAATTAACAATTACAAATAGTTTATGTATTATAAATATATAATAATAATAATATATAATAATATTAAAAAATGTATATAAAATTGATTAAAAGAAACCACCTGCTTAAATTATTTACTTATATCCTATTCTTGAATTCAATATGATCTTTCGACTAGAAGGCTAGAACTAATGTTTTTTTTATTTATTAATTCTATCAATTAATACCTACAATACATTATGGTTTTAACTCACTCTAAGGTTACTCTCATCCATTGCTTAGTGATAATTTTTTTAAGCAGATTTATTTTTTGTCAACACAAATAAATATATCTCGGGGTTTGAGTGAGTTGGTGTGCACTTTTCATATGATCTTCGACGCCTTGCAACTAAACAGAAATCAGACCAGTCAACTATCATCTAATTCTTTATGTACTTTGCGAAGACAACTGTCGTGACTAAGCGCGGCTTTAAAGGTCGCATAGTGGTGATACGGAAACTGTCAAACCATGCACCATGTTAAACCAACGGCTTTATTTAACGGCTATGTAAACTTTTTGTCATTGGAAAATCCAGTACGCGGGACTTACCAGACTAGACCGAACGGCCAGAATAGTCATTTAAAAACCGACTATACCTTTTTTTCTGTCTAAATGTATTTTAAATCTGATATCTTATATAATGAGATAATGATATATTGTTTATGACACAGGACCGATTTTTATGGTTGATGTATAGGTATGATATTAATTTAATCTATTATATATATTTATTATTAATGAAACTAAACAAAATATTTGCTCTTATGATTTGTGCAGGCGTTAGCCTTCGATTGAAAATAATTTCTAATACTTTAAATTAGTTCTTTATTTCCTTAATAGCTCTTTATAAATAACAGTAATTTTTATCACCCACTTTCGCGGTAATTTGGGTGGCAAATACTTTCGTTATAATTAATTTCTACATGGTTTGCTTTTTATAAATTTAAAAATTATGATATTATTTATGCATAATTTTAACACGAAATTTAATTTAGGTCCAAATATATGGCGCAATATTACTAGCTATTTTATAGACCAAATTTTAAAGCTTTGACTAAAAAAATTATGCTTACCCCAATCTTATTATGGCAATAGTACCGGGTAATAAATATGAGTAAAATGGGAAATAGTCTTTATAAAAAACCTATAATTGGTTATATGCCTCCCCTAATGCACGTCCTCTCTATTAAGGGTTTTTTAAACCGTATTTCACCGCGCTGGTCCAATGTGGGTTGGTGGGTCATCTAACTTTTCAGGCAATTGGGTGATCGACCCAAATTGCCCTAACTAACCAGAATACAACGATAACACAAGTTGTTTCCCCGTAGGATTCGAACCCACGCAAGCCCATACCACTAGGTGCCGTAGGCAGTTGAAATTGGTTTTAGCTGGTTTAAATAGCAGAGTAGAATTAAATTATTGTAATACTTCCAAAATAATACTGTGCTTACCAAGGATCATCGCTTGAATCAGGTAGAAACAACTTTGAGAGAGGACTGGACTCGGCACATTTTAATAATGCTTCGTCGAGTTTTTTCGACACCTTTCTCATAGTGCCTTAAATCGAAAGTCTTCGGTCAGTGCGTCCTACCAGTCATGACTTACCGAGCCGAGACTTGGATACTTACGCTTATGCTGGTTTACAAATTTAAGGTTGCTCAGCAAGGTATAGAGAGGGCTATGCTCGGAGTATGTCTGAAAGACCGCATTATAAATAATGTGATCCACTAGAGAACCGGAGTCACCGACATAGCTCACCGGATTAGTAAGATGATGATGATGGTGATGATGACGATGATGATGATGATGAATAGTGAGTCCAGTTTGTCACCAAACAATTACTAAACATTTTTTATTAAAATTATGAGTTTATGCAAATAGCTTTAAAAATTTATGTTTGGCATGACACCGTACTAATAATTATTTTACTTCTGATTATTAATTTTGTTTAATGCGGTCCAATGAAGTATAAATGTTTATCGACTGCAATGAGCTTCTAAACTCTTATGTTAATCAGAACCTACATATTTTATCTAAATAATCATACATTTTACTTACCGATAAGATAAGAATAATTTTATTTACGCAAAACAACTAGAAAAGATAGTCCATAGAGTGTCGTGTTGTTTTACACATAATCACACATATAGAGTAAATCTAATCTGTATAGGACTAGGTAGGTTTTTCATCGTGCCGTATGTAATATAAAATATGTATTATAAGTTTTACTAAAATAATATAGTAAATAAATAATTTAAACCATGATAATAATTTTACCTACAGCAATTAATAAAACAATGTACAATCATAATAAATTAAAGTTTTTTTATTTACTACGACCAATACAATAAATATAATTCTCGATATTTATTACAAATTTAATAATAAGTAGCTAAATTACAAAAATAACGATTGATAAACTACGGTTCGTAATATTTATGCATGATTTTTTTATTTATTATGTATATCAGCAAAGTTTTGTGTTAACATAAAACAATGATTTAAAAAAAATTATAATATTACTGTAAAAAAGTGTATAAAATCAAACTTTTTTTGGCAGCGCAATAGTTACTGTCTTAACTTCTAAGTACGCGTCCACGCAATCAGCCCCGCTGAAAAGATATTAATCCACAATAAAAATAGAGACAAGAAACTGTAAATCAACTATAAAGTAGTAGTATTTAACATACTTTTCTCTCTGTAAACCGGAATTTTTGAAGCCACCGAAAGGCGCTTGGGGTCCGAGTGTTAAGTAGTTATTCACCCTGTAAACGAAAAAAATATAAAACATCTATTTAAAATTGATTAAAGATATATTACGTATTCAAAAAGGGGCCTTACCATACGGTACCAGCTTCTGCATGTTTGCTAAACTGCAATGCAGTGTTTAAGTTAGTTGTGAATATTCCTGCTGCAAGCCCGTATTCAGTATCATTGGCACGGTCTATGACTTCTTCAAGTGTCTCAAACTTTAAAATGCTTTGCACTGGGCCAAATATCTGAAAAACATTGCAAGAAAATATATTGCTTGATATAAAATTACCGAGATCATATCAAGTGATTTAGGTGCTCACCTCTTCCTGGGCGATGATCATATCATCAGTAACATCTGCAAATACCGTAGGTTCCATATAAAAACCTTTGGTGCCAACACGCTTTCCTCCAGTCAACAATTTTGCACCTTGTGCTTTGCCTTTTTCAACGTACCCCAAGATTTTTGTTAACATTGTTTCATCAATCTAAAATGTACACGTAAAAAGTACATTCAATATTTCAATTAAACAATACAAATAATTATTTATTTTATTTCCGCATTTACTCTACATATTAAATAAAGTATAAGTCATTAAGCATATCGATGTACGATTTGCAGTACCTGAGGTCCATGTTGTGTACTGGCATCGTAAGGCGATCCAATTTTTATACTTTTAGCGTATTCTACAGCTCTTTTAACGAATTCGTCGTAAATATCACACTGTACATATAGCCTCGAAGCAGCGACGCACATTTGTCCTTGATGGCCAAACACACCATTAGCGGCATATGGCACGGCTACATTTACTTTAAAGACAGAATATAGAATTTAATAAAGGCATTAATAGTGGTGAGAAATGTTTTTACTTGGAACTAAAACTTACTAAAACTTGGGCAGGCGTTACTTGCTTAAAATAATTTATAATATTTTAAATTAGTTTTTATTTCCTTAATAGCACTTTATAACTAACGGTAATTTTTATCACCCACTTTCGTGGTAATTTGGGTGGCAAATCCTTTCGTTATAATTAATTTCTATATGGTTTGCTTTTTATAAATTTAAAAATTATGATATTATATGCATAATTTTAACACGAAATTTAATTTAGGTCCAAATATATGGCGCAATATTACTAGCTATTTTATAGACCAAATTTTAAAGCTATGACTAAAAAATTATGCTTACCCCAATCTTATTATGACAATAGTACCGGGTAATAAATATGAGTAAAATGGGAAATAGTCTTTATAAAAAACCTGTAATTGGCCTTATGCCTCCCCTAATGCACGTCCTTTCTATTAAGGGTTTTTTAAACCGTATTACACCGCGCTGGTCCAAAGTGGGTTTGTGGGTCATCTTACTTTTCAGACAATTGGGTGATCGACCCAAATTGCCCTAACTAACCAGAATACAACGATAACACAAGTTGTTTCCCCGTAGGATTCGAACCCACGCAAGCCCATACCACTAGGTGCCGTAGGCAGTTGAAATTATTTTAGCCGGTTTAAATAGCAAAGTAGAATTAAATTATTGTAATACTTCCAAAATAATACTGTGTTTACCAAGGACCATCGCTTAAATCAGGTAGAAACAACTTTGAGAGAGGACTTTGAAGGATTCGGCTGGACTCGGCACTTTTTAATAATGCTTCGTCGAGTTTTTCCTCACCCTTCCCATAGTGCCTTAAATCGAAAGTCTTCGATCAGTACGTACTACCAGTCATGACCTACGGAGCCGATTTACGCTTATGCTGGTTTACAAATTTAAGGTTGCTCAGAGAAGGCTATGCTCGGAGTATCTCTGAAAGACCGCATCATAAATAGTATGATCCACTAGAGAACCGGAGTCACCGACATAGCTCACCAAATTAGTAAGATGATGATGGTGATGATGATGATGAGTAGTAAGCCCAGTTTGTCACCAAACAATTAATAAACAATTTTTATTAAAATTATGAGTTTATGCAAATAGCCGCCGTACTAATAATTATGTTACTTCTGATTATTAATTTTGTTTAATGCGGTCCAATGAAGTATAATTTTTTATCGACTGCAATGAGTTTCTATACTCTTATGTTTATTAGAACCTACATATTTTATCTAAATAATCGTACATTTTACTTACCGATAAGATAAGAAAAATTTTATTTACGCAAAACAACTAGAAAAGATAGTCCATAGAGTGTCGTGTTGTTTTATACATAATCACACATATAGAGTAAATCTAATCTGTATAGGACTAGGTAGGTTTTTCATCGTGCCGTATGTAATATAAAATATTTATTATAAGTTTTACTCAAATAATATAGTAAATAAATAATTTAAACCATGATAAAAATTTTACCTACAGCAATTAATAAAACAATGTACAATCAAAAAAATTAAAGTTTTTTTATTTACACGACCAATACAATAAATATAATTCTCGATATTTTTACAAATTTAATAATAAGTAGCTAAAATTACAAAAATAACGATTGATAAACAATTTCGTAATATTTATGCATGATTTTTTTATTTATTATTATATCAGCAAAGTTTTGTGTTAAATAAAAAATGATTTAAAAAAATTATAATATTACTGTAAAAGGTGTATAAAAATAAACTTTTTTTGGCGCCAATAGTTACTTCTTAACTTCTAAGTACGCGTCCACCAATCACCCCCCTGAAAGTAAATCCACAAAAAAAAGACAAAAACTGTAAATCAATATAAAGTATTATTATTTAAATACTTTTCTCTCTTAAAGGAATTTTGAAAAACCGAAAGGTGCTTGGGGTCCAGTGTTAAGTATTATTCCCCTTAAACGAAAAAATATAAAACATCTATTTAAAATTGATTAAAGATATATTACGTATTCAAAAGGGGCCTAACCATCGGACCACTTCCATGTTTGCTAAACTAATCAGTGTTTAAAGTTAGTTTGAATATTCCTGCTGCAAGCCGTATTCAGTATCATTGGCACGTCTATGACTTCTTCAAGTTCTCAAACTTTAAAATCTTTTGCTGGGCCCAAATATCTGAAAAATATTCAAGAAAATATATTCTTGTATAAAATTACCGGATCATATCAAGTGATTTTGGTTCTCACCTCTTCCGGCGATGATCATATCATCAGTAACATCTCAAATACCTGGTTCCATATAAAACCTTTGGTTGAACACGCTTTCCTCAGTCAACAATTTTACCTTGGCTTTGCCTTTTCAACACCCCAAGATTTTTTTAACATTGTTTTCATCAATCTAAAATGTACACAAAAAGAATTCAATTTTCAATTAAACAATACAAATAATTATTTATTTTTTTTCCCCATTTACTCTACAACTAAATAAATACAAGTCTTAAACATATCGATGTACGATTTGCGTACCTGAGGGTCCATTTGTGTCGGCATTAAGGCGTCAATTTTATCAGCGTATTCCAGCTCTTTTAACAATTCGTCGTAAATATCACACTGTCATATAGCCTCAAAGGCACGATGCAATTTTCTGAAGGAAACACCTTGACTTGGCACGGCAATTTCTTTAAAGACGAATAGAAATTTAATAAAGGCATTAATAGTGGTGAGAAATGTTTTTACTTGGAACTAAAACTTACAGTCTGCATCATTCATTATAATAAGCGGGCTCTTTCCACCTAGTTCGAGGGTTACCCTTTTGAGATTATTTTCTCCTGCAGCTTTTTGGATAAGCTTTCCAACCTAGAAAGTAACGTTTTCTTAAATTTTGACGGATTTGACATGTTGTAAGTTTTTAGAGACATATTTAAAAGTTAAACGAATAAACAAACCCGAGACATATGTCTTAAATAATTTGATTAAGAGTGAACTTTACAACTATGAACCAGTGAAGCAATAAGGAAAATATAAAATTGATTTTTTCTTCTTTTTTGGAAAAAATAATTTTTGTAAAAAATAACCTATTTAAAGTTTTATTAACAAAAATTTGAATTCCCGGGGTTGTTTTCCTCAGTTACAAATATTTTTAGGAATTTATCTAGTTGGAAAATCAAAGGAAAGTTCAAATATAATTACTGTCTCTTTTTTGCAAACTTATTTGTTTTATATTTTCCCTAAAACCAACTATTCTCTTTATTTTTATAGCATTATTTATTTTTGTAATTAATAAAAAAGTTTTCCCTAATTAAAATATCTTTAAGGGAACAAAATTTTTTAACACCGAAAAAAATGTTTAATTTTTAAAAGTAAAATTACAAAATTTTCGGGATTAAAAAGTTTCAAACGAATATTTATCTTAAAACACCCTTTATAAACCTTTACCATAATTTCCCTTTTTTAAACACATTGTTTAATTTCAATTTTTGGGGGTTGAAATCATTCCGAAGGAAAATTATTTCCCCCTGTTTAAAATTTTTCTTTGGTTTTGGGGTTTTTCCCAAAAGGCAAAATTATTTTAAACTTTTTGAAATACAATTTAAATTGTTTATTTTAAAATTTTAAAAATATTTCTTTTTGTTTTTTTTTGGGTTTTTGGGCCCATGGGTTATATTAATTTAAAAATTTTTTTTTTTTGCGTTTTAAAAGCTTGGCCAAAATTTGACTTTCCAAAGAAACTTGTTGGACCTTCCAGGTAAAATCAAACCCTACCCCACCTGCTTGAGGGTTAAAATACCTCCCTCTAAAAATATAACTTATTTTCAGTTACTAATAATAAATGTGATATCACCATTTACGAAAAAGCATTATATGTTATATTTACATATTTTTTTTTGTAACTAATTACATTATACGAAATTATATATTTTTTTTATTACTTAAAACGATAAATTGAGCAGGACGTAAAACGCCAAAAATCCGCTCAATGTTCAGAATTTCTGGTGACGTCTCGTTTGTCAGAAATTACGCTTGCTCTTTAGTTCCAATTTGAAGGGTACCCTATGCCCTTCAAATTAGAACTAAAGAGCAACTATAACTATAAGTATAAGTATAATTACTAACTACTAAATGCTTTCGCAGCCTAATAGTATGGACTTGTGCTTTAAAAAGCGTGGTCGAATTCTGCGAGGAGGGCATTGCAGGCAGATCAACTGATTGCCTGTAAAGTAGATAGATGAAAGGCATGTAAAACTTCGGCGCCCTGCGCTTGACCTCTCCCTGTCAGCCATCCGTCCCATCGGACTTAGGGAAAGAAGGTAGGAGGTTCACCTTTGTTTGCGGGTACACCAGTGCACTATATATCCAGTGTAGTTAATTGATAATATAGACCGGCCACCGAAGTCAACATTAGCTCGTAGAATATTATGAGTATCATTATACTCTTGAATGTATGTATTTATATGTAATATGTGGTGTCGCTGATATGTTATTGAATGTTTAAATTTAAAAGATTTTTGTTATTTAATCAGAGTAGTCAAAAATATACTTTTATATTGTTTTACTTACTCAGAGGAATAGTATTTCCCTGGATTTTGTCTGCCAAACTTGCTAAATAACGAACGTTGTCCACACAAGAGGCCATAAAATATTTGCTGTTTGTAAGCAGCATGCCATTGTTATATGATTCTAACTCGGCAATATAATCTGTGTCCCGTTCGATCAAATCGGCAAACTTGTTTAGCAACTTTTGCCGCTGAGCTGCATCCAATAGTCTCCATTCTGAATTACGATGGAACGCGTGACGTGCTGCACGCACGGCTAAATCTATATCCGCCTGAAATAACCCCCTGGAGATATAATAATATTCCCACATGCAGGGCATTTTATATTCACGCTTTTGCAGTGATTTAACAATATTCTAGTATACCATGGACATGACATTATTCAAAGAAAAATAATTTTACACTAGGAAGATTTTACACAACAACATAAAAATTATACAAAATTAGTTAATGTTACAAATATCAACGTACCTTGTCTCCTTCTGCTACCTTAGCAATTACCGAACCATCATGTGGACTATATGTTTCAAATGTTTTTCCGCTTACGGAATCCAGCCATTTGTTATCAATGAAGAGCTGATCAAATAACGATTTTTTTTTTTAATTTCAATATAATACATAAAATTAATTATGAAATAGCATTAATATCCATTAAAACAAAAGGAAATCTTTGAAAATCAACTATATTTTAATAATGTAAATGCAATATCAAGAGAAAATTAGCTTAAGCCTTTTTATAATTATTAGTATAATATTTAAAATTTACCTTGGTATATTTAATTTCGGGTGCCATGATACGTCTGACGTGCACGCTAGATTTGAAATACTACCGCTGATTTTATTTCTGTGCTGATTTTAAATCAATGATATCACGAAGTCATGACTTGCAAAATTATGTTAAAATGAGTAGCATAATAATGGATAAAAATAAAGTAACAACTGTATGACCAATCACATAATTATAAAAAGGTAAATGTAATGATACTGTGTCGTAGTTTCTATCTGTTTATATGCTAAAATAAATGTACATTTTTTATATAAACACTGCCGACTCGACCCGGCTTCGTGCGAGTGCAATATCTGTAATAATCAATATCTTTAGAAATATATGCTATAAAAAGCCATATTGATCTATATTCAATGGACAATGTAAAGGTGCCTAATTGGTTAAGGATTCGTGCTAAATAAACCATTTTTCCCGTAAAATACAATCGATAAAAGTAGTTACTATATATATGTATATAAATAGTTATTACCTTCGCGCCATTTATTGTTAAACTGAAAGTTTTAAGGTGTATATTGGTGTATGTACATTACATTATTTAGATTTATCTCCTGGGGTTCAGCTAGAGTTTGCAATCTAAGTGCTAAAACTGTGTTTATTTACGACATCACAATACAAACCTTAAAATTTATCATAGTTTCTCTGCAATGCCAAAATTTTTGTGTTGATGCTGATTGATTTTTCCAACGCCTTTAATACTGTCAGTTACGACATGCTTTTATTTTTTTTTTTTATTTTTTTTTTTTTTTGTGACTTATGGTCACAGTTGGCCACGGGGCCTTTACTGTTCCGCCGGGTTTGGAGGTGGCGTGCACGAACACTATGCACGCCTGAACCTCATTTTGTGACTTAACACCAAGGGCCCCCCTCGAGAGAGAGGAACCTCGACTTGGGCCGTCACTTACGTTTTCGCGTTTGCAGTCTGCAACGAGGGCGCCCAGTTGGGCCGAACCTCGGCTCTGTTCAGCTGCAGCATTGGTCCTATATTCCCTAACCGTAATTAGCTACTATCTACTACCACTGCGGAAAGCGTTATCGGGTGGGAGAAGAAGTGGCGGAAGAAACTCCCACCGCGCTTCTATCATTGATAGGAGAGAATCGGCCTGGTACGTGCCGATATCTACTGTACGTATTACGGTCCCGCTCTGACCGTCGTCGTGAACGGGCTGTGTCTGAGTTGTGTGAGCGAGTGAGCAGAAGACGACGTTTCTCTAGCGCGAAGGTGATAACGTCGTCTGGTTCGGTTAAAGCATGGCGCGGCCTACGCATGGAGTTTTTATTTCTGTAAAATTCGAGTGGTTTGTAGTCCACGGTTTGAACTATAAGCGGGTTGGGGTGTTCGGAAGCCGTGTCAAAGTACCTTTGGGTGAACTTTTTACAAAACTGAGCTATTGATGGTAACTGAAGATCGAGGTGGAGGTCAATATTTCTGACGAACCAGGGAGCTCCCGTGGCTCTGCTCATGAACCGGTTCTGGATCGCCTGCACGCGTTTGATTTTACTATCGTCTGCCTGTAGGAAGACAGGGCAGGCATAGGTTAGGATGGGGCGTATGAAAGTTTTATAGATTGTCACTTTGTTGCGAAGTGACATCTTACTTTTAGAATTGATTAAGTGGGTCAGGCGTGAGAGAACAAAGGCTGCTTTATTTCTCACTCGGCTAATATGGGGACTAAAGGAGAGTTTGGAATCTAATGTGACACCAAGGTACTTAGTTTGGGTGACCCAGGGTACTGGTTCACCTAGCAAATTGATTTTAGCGGGGGCGACAGGCAAGCCTTTTGAGAAAAGGATGGCTGCACTTTTTGTGGGATTAATGTCGACTCTCCAGACTTTGAACCAGACACTGAGGGCGTCTGCAGCTGTCTGGAGGGTACGATGGATCTTGTGGGGCAGAGGTGAGAGGCGAATAGGCATGTGTCGTCTGCGAATAGAGCAAGACGCGCATCCTCATTAAGGACGGGTAAGTCGCACGTGTACAGAGTGTACAGTACTGGGCCGAGCACAGAGCCTTGGGGAACACCTGCACGTACAGGTCTGGGAGTGGAGAGCAGGCCTTCCACTCTGTAACGGAATGTTCGATTCCTGAGAAAGTCTCGTATTATGAGTACGAGGCGAGTTGGCATGCCGAACTTACACAGCTTGTATATAAGTCCTTCATGCCAGACTTTGTCGAACGCTTTCGCTACATCGAGGAACAGGGCACCCGTGTGCAAGCCTTTAATATGACTGACTTTAATGTGCTCTACGATTCTATGTACCTGGTGGGTGCAGGAATGCTTAGCTCTAAAGCCAAACTGTTCCGGACTGGGGAGGCCTTTGGCTGTCATAGCGACCAGCAGGCGAGCAAGAACGAGTCTTTCATAAATCTTCCCCAGGATTTTGAGGAGACTTATGGGTCTATAAGAGGTGGGACTGGATGCAGGCGAGCCAGGTTTCCTAATGCCGATAACTATGGCGTCCTTCCAGGTGTTTGGAAACACGCCATGAGTCAGGGCTGCGTTATAGATTAATACGAGAATAGTAAGAAGGTTAGCGGGCAAAACTTTAATGACTTTATTCGAGAGGCCATCGGCTCCTGGGGCTTTACGCGGTTTGAGTTTTTTGATAATTGACACGACTTCCTCATTGGTGACCGGAGGTAAGCTGTCGCGGGGGGCATGCTTTTAGCTTTCCCGTCACACTTTATAGTTTCTGAAGAAAGTCTGGACTGGTTCTCGTCATATCTAACAATACTCTCATTACTAACAATATTCAGTGTGAGTATCATCTGTATGCTGATGACTTGCAAATTTATGCTCAAGCTAGCAAAGATAATCTCCCGAAAGCTCTTAATAAGATCAACCATGATTTATGGTCTTTTAAACGCTGGTCTGACAGATTTGGGTTAGTCGTTAATCCAGAAAAATGTCAAGCCATTATGGTTGGCAGTGCCAAACATACATACAACATTGAGCTGGAATCCAAATGTTGCAAGTATCAGTCAAAATGTAACCAGTGCTGTGCGGTGTTTTCGTAGGCTAAAGAACTTTTCATCGACATGACAAAAGAAACGCTCGTGCAGACTTTGATTTTCCCTCTCATCGACTATGGTGACGTCTGTTACATTGGCCTGAATGCAGATGATGAGAGATGAGTCATTATCGATAACTGCATTTAATTTGTGTTCAATGTCCAAAAATTTCTACTGTGTCTTCGTATCGTGCACAACTGCAGTGGCTACTAATTGGCCAAAGACGTTTTGTACGAGTACTTATCACTCTTTTTTCTTTTCTAGTCTCGTCTTTCACACCATCTTACATACCATCTCACTTTCAGAATCTCCAGTAACAAAAAGTAACAAAAATCTGCGTTCAACGCATAATCGTATTTTTCAGTGTCCTCTTCTACGTTTTAACCTCACGCATTCTTCATTCAAAATGCTATCGGTTCACTAGCAGAATGAGCTACCTCCCAGAATCAGGATAGCTAGAACTCGTGTCACTGCCTCCGTAGCCTAGTAGTATAGGCGTTTACTTTAGAAACCGGTGGTCGTGGGCTCGAATCTTGCGGGGACCCAACAAATTTTCACTGTTGTTTCCTAGTTGGTTAGGACAATTTGGGCCAAACACCCAATTGTCTGAAAAGTAAGATGATCGATGCTTCGGATGGGCATGTAAAAAGTCGGTCCACCACCAACGGAACGGGTGTATTGGAGATGGGCCTATGCCCAGCAATAGACTATCAAAGGCTGATGATGATGATGAGAACTTGTGTCGAGTTCAAACGAAACGTACGAGAACACCTGCTCAAACAGAAGAAGGTTAAAGCTGATCAATGGTTTGTAGCTGCACCTGCATTGTGTGTAGTTTATTTTGTATATATATTATTATCATCATTTTGTTTATGTACGTATTTGTGTATGAATATTTAAGTAAGAAAATAAACTATTTAGGTTATTTTTCAACCGTGTTTCGTATAAGACCTTTTTACTTTTCATTTTGACACTTACCACTTGTTTTCCAAATCATGCAAAGGTTTACTGGGAGACAATGCCACTGGCATTAAGTAACTTTTTTACCCTTAATTTGTACATAAAGTAAACATATAAATCGGTCAATAGAACTTTATCTATTTTTAGAAACCCTTTTTTTGTCGTTGGAAAAATCCAGTTTTCGGATTCCCGCCGCCAGAGTGAGGGGGCAGCCGGGATATGTGGGGCTCACCGGACCCAGATGGAGCGGCCGGTATACACACTAAAAAACCAACGGTTGCTCCTTTCTCATGTCGCTGTAGCCGGGGTCGCGGGCGCTGATGACAGTCTTCGGTGACTCCGGCGTGACGTGGCCCTCGCGGGCCTCTTCTCCCCAGGTGTGGGACACCCGAACCGTCACTTTAGGTGCCGTACCAAACAGCACGGCACCCCCTCTTGAGCCCTTCTCTAGGCGGCAGACACCCTCTTGCAAGCCGCCAAGGGGCTCAGTGTCAGGGGGGAAGGGTGCGCGCGTTCACCACTCTTCGGCACCCTGGCCTTCTTCTGCGGATAGCCAGGGCGCTGTAGGCCTCCCTGTTCCTTTCCGCGGCATCCTTCCGGGCCATCACGTCCTCGCAGAACGCAAGGACGGCGCCCCACGATCTTTCGCTCTATTGTTAGAAACTCTTCAGTAACAGATAGTAGGCGTATCACAAACGCTATATCCGCAGCCAACGTGGATATACAGAATTTGTAGACCAAGTATCTCTTTACTTGGTCTACAATTTCTTGATTTAAGACGTAGCCCGCGCATGTTTCGACGCGCTCTTAGATGAAATAAGCCTTAAGCACGAAACCGGAGAGTGTGGGGTCTCAAAAGGCTGGAGTAGTGTTTCTGTCATATTACCACAGACGCCATGAAGTAAAATTTTAAATAATGACAAATTATTATTTTACAACATATGATTATTATGACGTCCCGTCTGCTATAGATATTTTCATGAAAATTTTCAAGATCTTCTAAAAATAAATTATTTTTGCGATAGATTTTCAAAGAGTAAAACTTATTCTATGATACTCTATAAATTTTATTTTTTAATTATTTTATTATTCTATATAATACTTTTTGTGTAGTGAAAGAATATTGGAATTGAATCGGCTCAGTGATTTTGGAGCCTCTTCAAAACAAGCAAATCTTATCTCTTTTACTATTATTATAGATTAAATAGAACTATCAAGATATGATATGATACTAATAAATGATTATCTGCTAAGATCATTTTAAGTAACTATTCCAATACATTTGTAAACATGTATTACAAATATTTATTGACTCGCTTACGTTGACTTTACTAGATTTTTATCTCTTTCCGTCTACTTCAGCATATTTTATTACGGCTACCATTATATGTACGGTAAGCTCTTGGTATGCCTCTTTTACAATTTATGCAATGATTATATTCTTTAGTACACTAATCTGACTTAATAGAATTGTAACAGAC
This sequence comes from Lamproptera curius, assembly GCA_029286875.1. Classification (NCBI taxonomy): domain Eukaryota; kingdom Metazoa; phylum Arthropoda; class Insecta; order Lepidoptera; family Papilionidae; genus Lamproptera; species Lamproptera curius. Next base: position 325,076 of record JAGSMT010000223.1, read on the forward strand.
ATGACTTGCCGTAAATAGGATTTGTTGAACAGCATGATGGTGCATGCACGCAATGAAATCAAGTTTTTTTAGTACATTTTCATGCATTTTCGTCAAAAATATGTACCTACTTTACTTTTAAAAAAAATGTAAATTAATTCATATGCACTTGCTATAGGCTAAATTTATTTTAATTTATAAAAAACAACAAAATTTTAAATTAAAAAAATACATAATTATAACAGTAAATAACATGAGTTAATATGTTAACTGCAGCTGTTAGTGCTGAATGTCTTCGTGATCTCTAAAAATACGAAGCTAAGATAAAAATATAAGCAGCGTAATTTATTTTATAAAAACTTCTACTATATATTATTTAGTTTTTGTTGTTGTTTGTTTAGTTCGAAATATTAATGTCATCGGCGTCATAACTCGCGGTCAAGGTAATTTTTTTTGTGTATTTAAAGTATAAAGTTAATACAAACGACAAGGCAAGTTTTATTGATTGGTTAATACAAAATATATATTCAAGTAATAATTTAACTTTTTATTTTTATTATATATTGTAATAGCAATAAATATTATTAATAATGATGTTAATGCGAGTATCTATTCAATATTAATATGTCACTTTATCCAGTAAGCTTTGTATGTGTTGTAATGATTTTTCCAATTTTAAGCATGAAAAATAGTTTTGCGAGTAATTTTAATGTGCTTTTCGTTTTTGATTTAGTTTTTGAATAATATAAATATTCTGAAAACCTACGTTTGCAAAAAAAATATTTTAGTTAGGTTTGTCTGGAAAGAAAACATTAATTTCTATATATCTTTTTCATATATATAGTAGTATTTTATATAGTATGTAGTACCTACTATATAATACACTTCTATATAATATAACAGTACCTACTAGGTACTGTTAACTTTAACAATTTAAAACCGTTTGTAGTTTGATCATACTTGATCGATAGGATGGTTTAAAACTCTATTCAGTTCAGTTCTTTGGCTTGATGGCGTTTCCTTATAGATTTCGCCAACGTCAAGTTTGTCGATAAATGTAACAGGCTTCGTAAATGAACAAGGACACAGTTAACAACTAAGAATTGATTATGTTAAAACTCTATTCGAAGTCGCAATATTGTTTTGTTACGAATTAATTTTTTCATATTATTTGAGAGTTACAATAACTAGCTTCAAACGGTTCTGACAGTTGGCGATAATTGTTATAAGTGATCCATATGTAAGATAGCTGATAAAAACTTGTAATATTTTAAAATAATCAAATAGTGACTTATTTTTATATAAGCTACCAGGTTGACTAGTAGTCAGGTCTCAGGTGGAAAATAGTCGCCGACGTCGTCACATTGGCAACACTAGTGGTGTCACCAAAGTTTTGCCTACTGTGAGACATAGGATGTCAAGTCTCGTTTACCCAGTAAACGCTACGGTGCCCTTCGAATAAAGCGACGTTGCATACGTGATATTAGGCAATCGTGTTGATATGTCTCTTGTTGTATAATATGACCAACGTGGTCATATGTACATGTTGGAAAAACTAAAATCTGTTTGTGTTTGTTACAGGCGGGATATCCAAAAATATTATGCCAAAACCGATTAGTGCTTAATTAAATTGATATTTGAGATCTTTAAAAATGAATAAATTAATTTATAATTGAAAATAATTAATATTATGCATTACCTACCAAATTAATAAGGCTCCGTGTCAACTTTGTACTAATTTACTAGTAATACTTATTCTACAAAATTGAATTTAAAAAGTAATACTTTTTAAAATTAATTATTTTATTTAGACTTTTGCTTGATATTAATCTTGTTAAAATTTTATCCTCCATAGTTATTAATCCAGTGAATTTTTGTGCCCGCATTAATGTTTAATTTTTTGTTTGTTAATAATTTGTTTGTTAATTATAAAATGAATGTATCACCCACCGTAGATGGACGTTGTAATGTGAAGTTTAACGAATTAATGTCATTGGTACAAAACGTGAACTGGACAGGACCTAATAAAGAGCCTTGTAGTGCTACCGAACGGATCAGTGACGTTGAGATGGCGTTTCCTCGACGAAGTCTTGTATTGTTACTCTCAATACAAGACTTCGTCGAGGATTGTGTTATAATTGGTCGATATCAGATTATATACCGCGCATATAGATTTGGATTGTAATAAAAATGGTTGGAAGAAGAATACTACAATATTCTTCTTAAATGTAGCAGAGAAAGATGTATTATAAAAACATGTCTTAAATTTATACTAAACCCTTTGACTAATGACTCATTTTATATATATTTCATTTGTACGTCACTTAATTCAATTGATACTAATAAATACAAGTAAATATTACGATTGAATTTTATTTATTATTCAATTCAAATAAATCTATGCAATAATCGATGATATGTAATTTTAGAAGAATGTATTTCAAACCAATGGTGGGGTGATTGACTAGCAATTTCCATGAGTCAGGCAGCCGGAAATGAAAACGGTATTTCTATACGAATGGCACACAGCTTATAACAGAATTGAAATTTTGAAATTGATGCAGCGAGTACGAAAGTGTCAATGATCATTTAAGGGTTCATTTGCACGCATTTATATAGATTCATTACATACATGAATAATAATAATGAACAAATGCAACTTTGTTTTTCACGTTATTTGTTAACTGACGGAGTATAATTATTTATTTTATAAATTATTATTTTTATTTTTATACGAAGGCGGACCAGCAGACGGGTCACCTGATGGAAAGTGGTAACCAACGTCCATCGACATCAGCAATACTATGGTATCGCCTATGCAATGCCTACCGTGAGACATAGATGTTACATCTCGTTTACCCAGTAAATTTACTGGCTACGATGCCCTTCAAACCGGAATAGTGTTTTCACTCTACCGCTTGGCGGCAGAAAAAGGCACCGCGGTGGTACCAGCCTAGACAGACCCCTGTAAAATATATAGTTTAATAACCTCCTGAGTAAAATCGTTCGTACCTTACAAAATGTAATTGGTTGTAATGAAAAATAAAGGTTTAAAACAACAATTTATTAATTCTTTATAAAATACTGTAATAACTAGAACAACTAAAGTTTTAAATATATCAAAAGTTTTGCATGCATCAGCAAATATTTACTTAATTTCAAGGATCATCATCATCAGTCTTCGTTAGTCCAATGCTGGACATAGACCTCCCTTAATGCACACCTTCTTAATTAGGTGGTTTTCGGACCGAATCCCACCACGCTGGTCCAATGCGGGTTGGTGGGATATCAAGGATACAGATAATTATTTTACGAAATCCTATTTCTATTCATGTTTATATTTTTAAAATAAAAACAGTTCCTATAACAATTTGTAAACTTTGAGGAAACCAGTGATGTACTACAAATTACTGTTGGCAATACAACAACTGACACAATAAACAGACGATGTGTAATGCATTTACAAACAAAGCTGGTTTTGTGAAGGGGCAAATCTAACTCTAACAATAGTACCCTTGCCTCCACATCTTAGAAACGTTTACATATTCTATCTCGTTTGTATACGGAAAAGACCTTTACGTTTTATATTAAATTTCATTTTGTTAAGATGAATTTAATTTTCTTTAAGTGAATAAATTAATAATGAATGAGTTCTATTCGTTGCATGTTTCGAGTGTATTCATGATGCCACTGCCGGAAATTCGCGGCTGGCTTTTGCCATTTAAGTTGATCAGATTTATCTAACACGTTGAACGCTCGACAGAATTGATCATTGAACTAAACATTTCTCGTTGAAATATTCTTTTTGATAACATACGAATACGATATACAAAGCTATACATAATTGCATTTGCAATAAGCAAATAAACGCTTGTATTAAATTGCTATTGTTTTAGGCGCCTAAAAACATATTTTTTAACATTTGTGTTTTCTTTGTTATAAAAAGGTTAAATTGTTTTTAGAATTTTGTTGATAGATTAGCTCTTATATAATATAAAATCACGTTTCTGTGGAATTTATTTTTCGTACAAATGGAAACGTATCATCAAAACGATTAAGGGAGCAGGTCAGTTTTTATAAATAAGTTCCTATTTATTTTAAGCTATAATTATATATTAAAAGGATTATGATATGTTATGATACTTAATTTACATGCCAGCTGCCAGAGACTTTCAATTTTAGCATTAAAACAATATTCAAAGGTCTATTTGCGACCAATTGGCAAGGTAGTAAAACACTTGACAGAGTCCCAGATATTAAGTGATCGCGAATGCAACATACGCGTAGAGCTTTCTAACAAATAAAGCGAAGAAGGAAGAACAGACATGTTACAAGTGAGACTTGGTTCAGCACCGGAATAAATCAAAGCCCTATAACTGTTTAGTGGCGTAGCGCCCGTGTGATTTTGTACATGAGCATTTCTGCAGGTGCACATAACTGACTACCACGGAGGACGGACTTCTGCAACTAGCTTCAGTCGTCCCAACACGAAGCTCCTCCATAAATACTGGTAACTCATTACTGCATATTAAAAAAACACAAATGCCTCATCCACCAATCTTTCCAGACCTTGCACCTAGAGACTAAAAACCCATACGCGAGTGAGCAGGTGCCGGATTACGAAAACATTCGATTGTTTTTAACCTACACTTCACATCAAGCAAAAAGTAACCTTATGCAGTTGAAAAAACCGAGAAAAAAAAGACAAACTGTGTGATCTGGTGCTGGGTTAGTATAGTAAGCCGCAGACTCGACGCGATCAGACGCGCGCGCGGGTTGCGCGTGTGCTGAGGCTCGCCCATTTATGAATTAATTTTTAGTAGTGTGGTCGGTAACCAATAATCCACAGTTATAATTGCAATATATAAATTGGTTATAACGTGATATTTTTTGTAATTTGGCTTAAGTAATAGTATTTATAATTAGAGTTGTTTACAATTTCGTAAAACTAAGAATTAGGTGAATTGATATTATTATTTAAATAGACAAAAATATTTAAAATATTATATTAAACTATTGTACATAATAAAAATCAATTTCCGTAATTAAATATATTCACTAGGATTTTAATTATATCCATAATTAAAGTGAATGTGTCCCCACGTGAATTACAATGACTCCCGCGATCGTTGACAAGCAGAAAGTAACTCGATGCCGCACACGACCCACGACCTGCTAGACAATCGAATGTTTGTGATTCGATTGTCTAGCTGACGGGTTATTATCGACCCGGGTTGCAAGAAATGATTGTCTGACACAGCCCTTAATTATTCAGTACAGGATAATTATTTTCTATAACAAAACTTTTGTTACAATTTAAAAACTATATAGAAACTTTGTCCTGGTATATTTGTTTTAATTATAGGCTATGTTTTACTAACTTTATTCATTTCATTCTTTTAAATTTTGTTAATCTAAAAAAATTAAGAGTACAATATAATTTGTATACTAATCTGACGTATTATTTTATAATATTCTATTGTATTATAGATCAATCTTGTAAATTTCATATTGCTTGTTCGCAGGCACTGTCGCCTATTTTTGGCCCTACAGTATTTAATTACTGATATGTTTCTAAAGTTCTATGTCATTGAAATACTCTAAAGATCCAAGTCGCAATATATATTAGTAAGTATATATACATAGACCTATTACAAATATCAGTAGCCGTGTTAAGTTGAATAAGTATATAATTCCAATTTTAACTTCGAAGTTTCGATAATTTGAAATGTTACTTTCCAATTTGTAGTCGTTTTTTAACCTAATAAAAAGTTAGATTACTTAAAAAATATTTTCAAAGTCACCTTGAGATTCACGTAAGTTAAGATTAAAGCGGTTGTAACATTAGACGTATAAAACTTTTACAATTTTTTATAGTTTTTAATTTACATAAACTTTTAACTTATCCCATATTTTTCAGATCAGACAATAAAATTAAAAGAATTGTAATTTTTCTAGATATCCAATATTGTTGAGTACCTTAAAATCTGCGAAAGTACGAGTTAATTTATATTATTCCATGATTTAATTAATTTCTTGAACAAAAATTGACATGTTTTGTTTCTTTGCTTTAAGTTATCTGAACTTGCTATTGCTTAAATTATAACTAGTGATGTTTTTCAATTCAAGATGACTCCGACTGATATAGTCATCATTATTGTTAGTATTAACGTTAAAAGACTAAGTCAAAGTCTACAGTCAAAGTTAACACCCTGTCCCCCCCAAGTCAACCTCATCTTAATAAGCGGTGACCATCATCTTAAGGGCATTATTATTTCTCATAGATTTGAGAGACATTTTCAAATGGAATGTTCTCATTATTTTCATTAAATTATGTATGTTTTTTCTTGTATTTATATTTTTGTGTTATTTAATTCATGATATTATTTTATTTAAATAGAATTTAAATTTATTGCAATTGAGCTTTAGACATTGCCAAAGTTACCAATGACTAATATACTAATGCCCTCTTAAAAGGGATTGACAATATTAGAAAGGCATGAAAGTATAAATTTACCACACAGGTGTTAATTAATTTGGTATTAATTATTGTTAGGGCCACCAGCAATCTGCAGTTGTGAAATTCTGAGTGGGTATCATCTGCACGCTCATGACCAGTAACTTTATGTCAATGCGGGGATTGGTTGCCATTAGGCTTAATCCATAGCAGTTCTACAATTTTCTTTGAAAAATTTTGTACATGCATTTGAAGTTATTATACTAATTATTGACCTATGTTGTGTGTTATACTTCAAAACAATATACTTCAATTCTGCCTTTTTGATTAACTTTTATTTTGGTGAATAAGATACAAACCATTTTATTGTATATCTAGACACAAAAATTCATTTAAAATACGTGTGAAAATGTGACTTGCAGTAATTGAATGAAGGTTTTTTGACCTGGTTGCGAAGAGCTAATTTTTTTTTGCATTGTAAAAAATCAACCTCACTTTAAAACATTGTTAAATAAACAAAAGGAAATTTTGATTAAATCATAAGCTTCCAACGTTAGAAACGCTTTCCAGCGCTTAAGATATATTATTTTTAAAAATATTTTATAAATAAATAAAAAATATATTTTAAATGCAACGTAGTCGTCGAGCTTCAAAAAGTGGGACAATAATTTTTCACTTTCATGCATTATAGGAATGATAAATCTTACCAACCCCATATAATTGAAACGGAGTAAAAAAATTACAAATTATTTACGATATAGCGTAAAAATTTTATTGAACTTTGTTATAAAAATTTTTTCATGTGTAAAAGTAACAAATATTAGGAGCAAATTTAATTTACTTATCGTAAATAGACTGTTTTAAAAATATTTTATCTTAACAGCTTTTGTAAACATAAATTAAATACTTTGAAAACAAAAAACATATTCGGATTTTGTAAGCCCCTAGAGAAAAAATTGTTTACATCAATAATAATTTTTAAATCACCATGCCTCAGTTAATTGACAAGGTTATAAGTATGTCATCGCTTAAGGTTATCCATTCGCCATGTGACTTATGCTCGGGGCGTAGAATAAACCATAACAGTTTACATAATCAATGTTTATAGAGTCGATTTTTGAGCGTTTATTAATTTATCTGCTTTTATTTTTTTTTAATATTTGTAATAATAATTTCAATTCCGATTTCAAACAGTACATAAGTATTTTGGGCTTTATAGTTGAGTAATCGAGAGGGCTATGCTCGGAGTATCTCTGAAGTACAGCATCAGAAATGATGTGATCCGTCTAAGACACGGACACTTTACGAGGAGTACCTTACCATCGCATTAGTAAACTGAATTGGCTACATTAGCTGTAGAACTGACGGATGCGGGAGTCAGAAAGCTTAGTAGTTCAGTAGTAGAGACCGAGGCTCAACAAATGTAGTGTTGTATACCCTACGACAGATAAAGTGACAGATACAGTGACATTCGCAAAGTGGCCTATGTCGGCTGGATGAGAATAGCCGAAAAGTAAAAGCGCTTGCGTGCATTATCTCAATCTACATACATTATCACAGCCTGTGTTAGATTGCAGCTGAACATAGGCCTCCCTAATGCGCGCCTCCTCCAGAAGGGGTTGGTTGGGTGGATCGACTTTTCACATGCCCATCTGACGCATGAACCATCTTACTTTTTAGACAATTGGGTGATCGACCCAAATTTTCCTAACCAACTAGGAAACAACAATGAAAATTTGTCGTGTCCCCGCAGGATTCGAACCCACGGCCTCTGGTTTCTAAAGCACATGCCCTCACCACTAGGCTACGAATTTAGACATTAGAAGAGACTTATGTCTAGCAGTTACAAGCTGCTTTGCACGAAAATGCCCTCTGTTTCATGTCACCGCTTTTCAATCTAAAATGCACATAGAATATTTACTTATATGCGCAAATTTATTTAATTTTACGAAGACTTCCACTGTTTATGTTTTATATTACCTTTAGTGGGCTTTGAATAGGCCACATTGTGATTTTAATTACCTACGATTATTTCAAAATGGTTATTTCGAATTAATCTTAACACATAGATATGTGCGCTTGCGGACTTTATTGTAGACTAATTCAACAAGTACTAGCAAGCTAAGAACTACGTATAATAAACGCAGTTAAAGTTCTTAAGATTTACCCTGCATTTGCTATTTATCGCACAAGGTTGTGATTTTTCACGCAGTAATTTATTAAACATCTGACCACAAAGTTATTTTTAAAAATGGTACAAGTATAGCTGTAACCTACCAAGTATTTTTTTAATTTAAAGATATACAAAATAGCGCTGCGAATGAAATGCCTCCTTCTGTTGAAAAGCCTGTCAAAAATTAGAATTACAGAGACTACTACTATTATAAATATTTAAATTATAACTTACATACAAGTTAGCTGTAAGGAAGTGATTTACGGTTTTCGAACTCTCAGCCTAATATCGCAGGTTTTAAAAAATAATCTTGTGAGTAAAAATAAAAGCGAATGTATTTATTTTTATTTTATTTACTAGTTCTATGTTTAATATATTTAGACATATGAAACTTTACATTACTGCTTAACATTAACTCAAACAAGTAATTTTCATTACGTCACAAGGTGTGGGAACAAATATTCATATACAATTGAGCTCTTTTCAAGGTACGAATGATTTCAAAGATCGAAAACGTTTAGTAAAGGATTTGAACGTAGCTAAGAAAATTGAAAACTGTAAATCCTGTACGTGAGATGAAAAATAAAGACTATAATTTTCATTCATTCTTGCAAAGAATAAGGACCGGAAAGAAAAAACTTTATGCATTACTGTTGTTGTTTTGCGTACGTGATTTTTGTAACGTATTGATTCTTAGATGAAAAGAGAAAAGGGAATTCGAAATTTAAAAATATTTTATATCTTCACATTACTGTCAGTACGTTTTTATACAATTGTGTTTTTTCATACACATACACAATTTTTAAGTTTTTCATACTTCTAATACAATTTTATGTTCACACTTAATGTGTAATTTTTTTACAAGTATTTTTGGTACAAATTGAAGTCAAGGGCACAGATTATAAAAATTTTATTTTCATTAACATAAGTACTACTTACTTACGCACATAGCTTCTCCATTTTCATATTTAATAATATTAACATTAAATGAAACTTAAATTAAAATATAAAGTTTTGGAAGTTTTATAAAACATAAGATGCTTAGCATTTGCCGCTTTCTTTAATGAATTTACATAAAATATTTCAGTCAATTAATATTTATGTTTTTTGTAAGATAAAATAAAAAGTTTATGAAATCTTAAAAATTAAAAGCCCTATATACCATGATAACGATTGATTCAACCGCAAAACCAGAGGACTAAGGGAAATAAATTCGATATCTTGCTTTCCTTGTAGATCACACAGGTTTGATCATACAACAGAAAGGTTCATTATACAGAAGAAGGAGGACAAATCTCCCGCTAATTCTACTAGTGTTAAAACTATGCTGGAACCATTATTTAATTATATTCGTTTATAATCGTTTTGCCATAGTTGGATTTTAATTGATTATATTTATATACGGACCGGTATGAATTATTCCTTTAAGAAAAGAGCCTACTCTTTCTTAAAAGGTCGGCAACGCATTTGCAGCTCCTCTAGTGTTGCAAATGTTCATAGGCGATGGTAATCGCTCACCATCAAGTGAGCCGCATGCTCATTTGCCTCCTTCTCATAAAAAAATGTATGTTATTATTTTCAGCGGGATGCTACTTTGAAAGAACGACGGGTCTGACGCCGTTGGTAGTAACCACAAAACATAGAACAGAGAATTAAAACGTCTGAAACACTACATTATAAAAAGATTTAGTGATACTACTCATCAAATAGTGAGAAACATACGAGTCACTATTGGATACAAAAAGGATCACATATAGTATTTATCTGCTGACTTGTAGTATCAGATGTGGTGAAATCGTTAGTTTGTGGTATACCAAATATTAGCGCTATGCAGAATAAATAATGATTAAGCACATAGAAGTGCAGCATCATATTAGAAAAATGTAAACCTTCAAGACTGCCAAAGTGACTTAAATTCGTACTCTCCGCAACAAAGACACAACATGGATATCGAGCAATATTTTATTCCATACATAGGATATGTCAGCCGTATAAAGAATTTTACACTAGACATAAGACGGTCATAGCCGGAATTTAGGTTGAATGCAGTACGGTGATATAAATTTTTCTTTATTTCAGTTATTTCTATAGTATTATATCCTATAGCATTCTAAGGTGGGGAAACGCGACCGATGATTACTTATCTTCGTGTTTTAAAAAAGAGCCTTTCGTTAGTATAACCTAGTCCATAAAGAATTGCTGAGATAGTTGTTTACTTAAATTAAAATAATGATCTTTAGTGCTCAATAATAAAAGTATTATTACGAAAAACATTGTTTTTATCGATTTTTATGCACCTATAAATAATTATTCACTACACTGACACAAATACTAGAAATAAACTTAGGCTAATTCTTCCAACAACTAAACTACTTAGATTAATGAAATCTTATTAGGACAGCGTATTCGCTTTTACAGCAAAATCCCAGAAAACGTTGAACATGTAACCATTAAATTAAAAATAAATGCTACGGAATGAATCTAAGATTTAATTGAGTTTTTAATGATAACACAATCTTGCAATGGAATGTTCACTTCAGCTTTATTTTCTTAATAAGATGATAATTTCGTCCTTGGGTCTTTAATTGACTGTATTAATTTTTATGCATTGTACATTTCAAGATATACATAGAAACTTGTCCCGTAGGGTTTCTTTCCCGGTTCTTTTCGGTCCAGTAAAGTCAGTTTTTTTCCGAGCCATTGATAGAACTTTTACTGCTGAATAAGTAAATAGTAGCACTCATGTTGAATAAACATATTTTAATTTCAACGAAGCATTTTTCGGCCTGATATTGTAGCCACTTCTGGGCCAACCTAATTGGCGAAGCTTTTCAGCCAATTGGTTGGCCTTCTCCCTGGCGGCCATCGATGCCGATATCCTCCAGTTTGCATTTTTTCTTGGCATCTTGGAGGATGTCGGAGTACGTGACCCTTAGTGATAAGTCCTAAAGCAACCTATCGGCCCACTGGGACGCCCTCGATAAGTGTCGCGGGTATAGGCATGGACCTGAACAGCGGCTGATCGAGCCGAGGTTCGGCCCTCGTGGGCACCCTCGATGAAGCACGCTTACGGTATACATACAAAGTGGCAGCCAGAGCTGAGGTCCCCCTTCAGGGGTCCCTCGGAGCTAAGCCACAGAATAGAGTGAAGTCTGTGCACATTCATAGTTGCACAGCCCCTCGAACCCGCCGCAACCAACGTGAGTTCATCCGAAAAAAAAAAATAATCGCGCACACAGACACGCTACAATGATTCTAATAAAAATTAATTGACACATATCTTTGTATTGTTTTGTAGCTCATCTATATTATGAACTTTAAGTTGTGAAACTCATTTTATTGCATACTTGTTTAAGAAATGTATAACTTATAAGAGGAAGTTCTTACGGGGTAGAGGAATAATTTTTTCAGATACATGATACGTCTTAGTTATCATGTATCAACTCACCATGTTTCTGCTAATGTTTATGATTGTATTTTTTTTTCACTTTTGTCTTTTATAATATTTTATAAAAGCTCCTACAGCTTTTATAAAATATTATAGTGCGAAATAAACGACTGTTATTAAAACAATAATTATTATGTATCGTCTATAGTATTCGCTTAAGCCACAGAAAGTATAACACGATAACATTGTTTCAAATACCAGTCATATAAACTTCTACCCTACCCTATTAGGAGATATAAACTTATATATTCTATTATCAAACAGAAAAATACATCATTTGAGTAGTTGTGCCAAATAAGATTCATAAAGTTATTAATGAATCGTTGCGTATCACAGATTATATTGCACGAACCTCTAAATTGATCACTTAGTGTTCTGACGCCCAAAGTGATTGATGAAGATAATTAATCTCAACTGTGGAAACAATGAATCAACTAATATACAGCTTACATTGATACATTGTAAACCTATATGTAATGGTTATTAAATCAAAAACTTCGTGCGGTTATAGTTTTTGTAAATATTTTTTCCATACTCCAGATTTAAAATAAAAAAGTAGTAGGCCATAGCCATATATATAAGTATGTAGTTGCCAGTCACTAGATATGAACGAAGAAAAGCTTACATTTTAACTGGGTATGTAGGTATAAGGAATTTTTTTACATTTTCTATGTAGGTAAATTTATCCATCATAGAACCTGCCCCATAACATAGTGCTTTTTTCCTTCTTTTTTTATAAGCCAGAGGTCCTGGGTTCGACTTCTGCGTGAAAACAACGTTTTCACTGCTTACAAGTTTATTAAGGCAATGTGACCGGATCCGGACCGAAAGGTATGATGATTCTTTTTTTCCATGGGTATGTAAAATATCTAACCCAAGATAGTATTTAGGACTCGTTATAGGATATCAATGGATTGAAAATTTATTGTCTACTAATCCGTTGACCAAATAAAGTTACGTTAACGTTAAGTTTGGCCAAGTTCTAGGCGCTCTGTGTAAATAACTTATTAGAAGGCTAACCCACGATAATTGGAGTAAATGGTTAGTAGAAAGAAAAGAAAAGGTAGAAGAATGGAACTATTAAGGCTCTTTCATAATTGGTATTGAAATTTTTCAATTACACGGCAGTTCATATGCAGATACTTGTAAATACTTTAGTCTGCTTCATTTATTATTCATCAAGTAAAAAACTCTTTATTTGGTCACTCGCTGTTGATGCTTAACTTGTAGCTGTATTTAAAAATTGGCAATTATTTGGATATTAATAATACTTACTTTTCGCCCGATCTATTAATTTGATACGTATATTTTTAGTATTTTTTACCTTTATCACTTTCAAAATATAAAAGAGAATGTAAGATCTCTATATAAATTTCAAATTTTATCCTGCACACATAAAAAATGTAAAACTCTTCGATAATTAATGTGTGTCCGCAAAAGCTTTTAGGAAATTGGGGTAAAAGCATTGTTCGCAAACGTTAAAACGTTTTGGTGTAAATGCAAGGCGTCTCATACTCTGGTGAAAAATATTCATATGCACACGCGACAAAATGTTATTTAAGATGATAATCCAATAGATATTTTATTTATTACGTCATGCTTTTATGCTCCATGTTTTATATCCGCTGCAATGAATTTTATATGAAAACCAAGAATATGTTGTTGTTATTTCACTTCTTTTACCGCACTTTCGCTTTTGGACGATAAAGGGGTCACCGACACTACGCACCCAACGGGTGTCCCGTCATCCAACCTTACACACCGCAGCTTAGGAGCCCAGCGAAGCAGACACACCCGGTACGTTAACTAAACCCGCGTCCCAGGGTGGTTTACACCGCGCTCAGCAACCGTTGAATGTTGAATGAACCTCGTACCTTTTGTACGTGTGTTTTTAATTTTAAGCATAAAGTTACATTTTAAGCATAAACTTAGTTAAATCAATTTAAAATAATATGGACTGAGTCTGAAAATATAATATCCGTGTTTAAGAAATTTCCTTTTAGCTAGTGACAGCTTATTTAGATAAAATTCGGATGTGAATTTGCCGACCATTCAATGAAATTTTAAAGAAGTCTAATCAAATTACATCGGCCTTGCAACATAAGCTAAACTGTAGTTAAAATTCTAGAACTTAAAACAAATAACTTTATTTGATGGGTTGACTGACTCAAACCTACACCAATCAATAGCACCAATTTCTAAGTAGCATATTAAAGCCTCTAAAGACTGTAAATTATGTAAATGTTGCAGGTCGATCATATGATGATATACACAGAAATTGGGTATAGATTATAAAGAAAAGAGGAAGTATACGCCTTGGACAAGTTCAGTGGTAAGCTAATTTGATAGTTCATCAACGACTACAGATTGTTGATGCCCCAGAAGATAAGCAGAGAACAGTCCAAGAGCTCTTAGAAACCATAAAATAAGCAAAACAGCTAGTAAAGGCATTAGAAATTAAACAATACCAATACTGTGGATTTGCTATTCTCCATACCAACTCCAATATAGTCACACATTGGCAGAAGAAAAGAACGGCCGAGTTGACGTTCATTGAAAAAGGCGTATAAATAATAAAGACTGCTAAATGATGACAATAATGATGATTTTATAAAAACACGCTGATAGTAGTTTTTATATAACCAATAATTGTTTATAAAACAGATATTCCGTTTAAATCGTCTAGCTATGTCTAGAAACAGAAACTGTGTCTATTCATTAAACAGCCATGTGTTTAAAGCTCAGAGTATTTATTGAAACGCAATTAAAATTAATAAAAAAATACAGTTGTTAAAAAACACAAAAGCTTACCATAATATTATAAAAACTTATATATTTAAAAAAATATATTTACTACAGAACAACAATGAAACCTTTTACTATATTGTCAATAGACAATTATAATGTTACTTTTGGTTTATTATTAAAACCATAAAATGTAAAGAATATTGATCAGTAAACAAAAAAAACATGGATTGGGTTGTGAGTTAACTAATAGTTTTAAAATCAGTACGCATCGTCTCTTTGATTTGTCCCAATGCCATTTGAAACTGCGTTGATGCTCTGTAGTTAGCCTTAAATCGTTCGCAATTTTTTATAAAAACGGGATGTAAATATTTTAGCACTGCGTGATCAAGAGTCGGAAACATATGATGGAGAGCGTGCTCCCCAAAAAGCGTAACCACAGCAAACGTGTTTGCATTAATATCTTTGCGATCAAGTAGCGCTTCCACTTGATGCTCACCCCAATACATCATTTGAGTAGTTGTGCCAAATAAGATTCATAAAGTTATTAATGAATCGTTGCGTATCACAGATTATATTGCACGAATCTCTAAATTGATCACTTAGTGTTCTGACGCCCAAAATGATTGATGAAGATAATTAATCTCAACTGTGGAAACAATGAATCAACTAATATACAGCTTACATTGATACATTGTAAACCTATATGTAATGGTTATTAAATCAAAAACTTCGTGCGGTTATAGTTTTTGTAAATATTTTTTCCATACTCCAGATTTAAAATAAAAAAGTAGTAGGCCATAGCCATATATATAAGTATGTAGTTGCCAGTCACTAGATATGAACGAAGAAAAGCTTACATTTTAACTGGGTATGTAGGTATAAGGAATTTTTTTACATTTTCTATGTAGGTAAATTTATCCATCATAGAACCTGCCCCATAACATAGTGCTTTTTTCCCTTTTCTTTATAAGCCAGAGGTCCTGGGCTCGACTTCTGCGTGAAAACAACGTTTCCACTGCTTAGAAGTCTATTAAGGCAATATATTCTTTCTTTCCATGGGCATGCAAAATATCGAACCCAAGATAGTATTTAAGAGTCGTTATAGGATGTCAATGGATTCAAATTTATTGACTACCAATCCGTTGAACAAAGAAAGTTACGTTAACGTTAAGTTTGGCCAAGTTCTAGGCGCTCTGTGTAAATAACTTATTAGAAGGCTAACCCACGATAATTGGAGTAAATGGTTAGTAGAAAGAAAAGAAAAGGTAGAAGAACGGAACTATTAAGGTTTACATAATTGGTATTGAAATTTTTCAATTACACGGCAGTTCATATGCAGATACTTGTAAATACTTTTGTCGGTTTCATTTATTATTCATCAAGTAAAAAGCTCATTATTTGGTCACTCGCTGTTGATGCTTAACTGGTAGCTGTATTTAAAAATTGGCAATTATTCGGATATTAATATTACTTATTTTTCGCCCGAGTGCTTTATTTATTTATTTGATACGTAAATTTTCAGTATTTTTTTACCTTTATCACTTTCAAAATACAAAAGAGAATGGAAGATCTCTATATAAACTTCAAATTTTATCCTGCACACATAAAAAATGTAAAACTCTTCGATAATTAATGTGTGTCCGCAAAAGCTTTTAGGAAATTGGGGTAAAAGCATTGTTCGCAAACGTTAAAACGTTTTGGTGTAAATGCAAGGCGTCTCATACTCTGGTGAAAAATATTCATATGCACACACGACAAAATGTTATTTAAGATGATAATCCAATAGATATTTTATTTATTACGTCATGCTTTTATGCTCCATGTATTATATCCGCTGCAATGAATTTTATATGAAAACAATAATATGTTGTTGTTATTTCACTACTTTTACCGCACTTTCGCTTTTGGACGGTAAAGGGGTCACTGAGACTACGCACCCAACGGTGTCTCGTCATCCAACCTTACACACGCAGCTTAGGAGCACAGCGAAGCAGACACACCGGACGTTGACTAAACCGGTTCCAGGGCGGTGTACACCGCGCTCAGCAAACGTTGAATGTTGAATGAACTCTCGTACCTTTTGTACGTGTGGTTTTAATTTTAAGCATAAAGTTACATTTTAAGCATAAACTTAGTTAAATAAATTTAAATAAAATATGACATGAGTCTGAAAATATAATAACCGTGTTTAAGAAATTTCGCTTTTTTTTAGCTAGTGACAGCTTATTTAGATAAAATTCCGGAAGTGAATTTGCCGACCATTCAACTAAATTTTAAAGAAATCTTAATCAAATATTGCTACTCGGCCTTGCAACATCGACATGGTAGTCGAGCTATATCTAAATTGGCCAAAATTCTAGAACTAACAAGCACAATAACCTGTTATTTAGATGGGTTAACAGCTGACTCAAACCTATCAGACCAATCTTTCTAAGTAGCATCTGTTGACTTTATTAAAAGCCTCCTAAAGACCTGCAAATAAAGTTATTAAATGTAATTGCAGGTCGTCCAGCATACAGATGATATGTACACTGAATATTGTTGGTAATAAGATTAATTAAAAGAGAAAAAAGAAGAGGGAAAAGAATACCGCCTTGTAGGACGCCAAGTTCAGTGGCAAGCCAATTTAATAAGGATTCATCAACGACTACAGACTGTTGATGCCCCAGAAGATAAGCAGAGAACGAGTCCAAGGCTTCTTTAGAAACCATAAAATAAGACAAAACAGCTAGTAAAGGCATTAGAGAAATTAAACAATATCAATACTGTGGATTTGGTATTCTCCACACCAACTCCAATATAGTCACACACATTGGCAAGAAGTAGCAAGAAAGCGGCCGAGTTGGCGTTCATTGAAAAAGGCGTAAAAATGATAAAGACTGCTAAATGATGACAATAATGATGATTCTTATAAAAATACGCTGATAGTAGTTTTATACCAAGTTTATAAAACAGATATTCCGTTTAACTAAGTCTAGAAAAAACTGTGTCATTAAAACACAAGAACTACTAGATCATAAATTGCCTTATAACAGCCATGTGTTTAAAGCTCAGAGTATTTATTGAAACGCAATCAAAATTAATTGAAAAATACAGTCAAATTCTTATAGTAAAACTTTCTTTTTTATTTGTTAAAAAACACATAAGCTTACCATAATATAATAAAAACTTATATATTTAAAAAAATATATATTTACTACAAAACAACAATGAATCCTTATACTATATTGTCAAAAGACAATTATAATGTCGCTATTGGTTTATTATTAAAACCATAAAATGTAAAGAATATTGATCAGTAAACAAAAAAAACATGGATTGCGTTGCGAGTTAACTAACAGTTTTAAAATCAGTACGCATCGTCTCTTTGATTTGTCCCAATGCCATTTGAAACTGCGTTGACGCTCTGTAGTTAGCCTTAAATCGTTCGCAATTTTTTATAAAAACGGGATGTAAATATTTTAGCACTGCGTGATCAAGAGTCGGAAACATATGATGGAGAGCGTGCTCCCCAAAAAGCGTAACCACAGCAAACGTGTTTGCATTAATATCTTTGCGATCAAGTAGCGCTTCCACTTGATGCTCACCCCAATCCGGAAATTGAGATCTGAAATTAAATTTTTCTCTTTATTCATGGCCATTTTTCATCAAACATAATTAGCTTTGATTTTTTAACAGTGGAAACAGCATCATATTTTTTACAATTATAATTTTGTGTCTAAAGGTATAGTATTCATATTTAACGAACTGTTCCCGTAGCCTATTGGTATGGGTTGCTTGTGTTTTACAAACCAGAAGTCGTGGATTCGAATCAATATACATCAGACGCCACGAACATTATTATTAATAGTCAAATAATAATAATATCGGTCCGGGGGTATTATTATTGGAGCTTACCTTGGTTGATCTCCATCCTTAATAGCGTCAGGATGGTGATGAGCAGCATTCACACCAATTAAATGAAAGATTAAACTACTTGTGCATATAATCCAAAACCAGTAATACATCACTTTTGTCAGATCACTACCCGTGACTAGCCACATCCACAGCGGCAGTATGAAACCAAGGAAATCGTGCCAACGTGAGTGATTTTCGTAAAATCCTTTTCTAAAAAATATTGAGAGAAACCTGAAAGAAAAAGGGTATGGTTGGTAAAACTAGAGTAATAAAGTAAGTTTACTTACGAGACTAGGCCATAGTCACTGCTCAATATACATTTTAAATGATGGGATGAGTGAACAAAATGTAAACTTGCTTTAAGTTATAAATATATATATAATAAAGATGCAAACACTAGTGGAAGAGTAATTACAATGTAATAACAGAATATTGATTACTTTGGTGGTAAAGGAACTACCATCCCCTGAGGCTAAAATCATGTCATCAAAAACACATGCGTTATGTAGAAACAAAATATTACATTAACAGTTACCTTTTTACAAAACTTGCCGGAAATATAAATGGAAAAAATAAGAATTCCGTAATAAAGCCAACTTTAACGTAAATTGGTTTATCTTTCCTAGGATTATAAGAAAGAATCGGCTCAAGAGAACTTATTTCAAAATCCATCAAGGTGTTGGTATAAAGATGATGTGACAAGACGTGTGATACTCGAAAGTCTCTAAAAGAAACACAATTAGTTATTATTATTGTAATTCTAATTAGTGCCATTTTTCAACTTGTTAGGTTACTTATGTTAGTACTAACTTATACACTAAAAGCTAACATGTTATTTCATGCTATGCTGTTAGCATACACCGTTATATTAACTTCTAACAACCATATTCAAATCCTGTTCCCAGAATACTTGTTGAAAAATGTGTATAAATTATGTATCTTAATTTTTATTGAAAATACATATAATGCATAAAAATGTTATGTTTCTTTACTCATAAAACGAGAAAGTTTGCTAATGTTAAGGCAAACGCATATATCTTAATAACCTCTCACATTTTAAAATTTCATCAAGAAATAGGCTTCTTATGAGAGAAAGAAAGTGAGTCCCCGTTTCTTACAGAACTCAAACCGGAAGATTTTTAAAAGTGATTAAAATTAAATTAGAATACTCACCTGTAAGACATCATACTTAAGTTAAATAAAAACATTCTCCAGTTAGTCTTTCGATGTATATAATTATGACAGGCAACAGTCAACAACGCCAAAGATATGGAAGCTATTATGTACCAAAAGGTCAGCATTGCGACATTTCTAGTCCAACACATGATGCCGGAACTAAACAGAACTAATGCAAATAACCCATTTGTTATGACATCAGCTGGTTTTGATGCATCGTTTGGTAATTTTTAGTTCTACGAGTATTTCTCTTTTAAGAGTTCTATAAAATCCGTCTTCTTTAAACGTAAATGGTGAATTACGAGGTACTACAGCATCTCGAATGTAGAATTTATTTAGAAGTTTTTCCGTGGCCGGATTCAAATGATGCGATTCGAAGGCTTCAGTTATATCGGTCCCCTTAATAAAAACAAATCAGTTATTATCGCTCATCTCAAGTTTCAACGTTATATTAACAAAGTATATATAATATACTTAAAAGTTTTAAAATAGCATGAATTTTTTTAGAGTTGGTTGGTCCCCTTTTACAGGAGGCCGTCTGGCGAAGTACCACCAGCGGAACCAATTTCTACCACTAGGCCGTAGTGTGAAAACACTACTGTGGTCCGGTTTGAAAGTCACGGTAGCAAGCGTATTTACTGGGTAAGCGAAACGTAATATTCTATGTCTCACGTAAGAAACACAGTGGTAATACTTTTGATATTACTTATATTACATTAGCGTCAGTGACCACTTTGCATCGGGTGGCTCAACTGCTCGTCTTCCTTCGAAGTCACTTAAAAAAATATTGCGATTATTTAACTTTATAATTTTAATATGAATATAATTTAATGACCATATTGACAGATATGTGAAAATTTCTATCGATTTAATTATTTAAATTTACTTTTGTCAGTTCCAGCCATTCTTCTCCCCCGGGATGATTCTTCATAAAATTTGTGAGATCGTATAATTTGTCATGAACTCTCCACAGTCCTTCCGCCCCGTCATCTAATGCCTTTCCTCTAAGCCACTGCACTGGATCTTTAGGACCAACGTCTCTGAGTGATGGATATTTCAATTGAGGAAAACTGACATGGGTCTTTTTTAATTTTGCCCTGATATTGGCTTCGTGAACCCAATTTGATTCAAGAAAAACCATTTTAAAATTTTTTAGGAGCCAAATATTATAAAACAATTGCAACTATAAAAATTAAAATGTACAATTTTAATACATTGCTTAAAGTTATTGAATTAATGACGCAGTTAAAACGTTTGACCTGATAGTAATATGAATGCACTTTGTTTAAAGCTGACGACAGTGATAGCTTTAATAGTTATAACAATCATAGAGTAAAATAGCGGTAGAGCAATTATGTTTGATTCGATTGTATAAAAATTATTTAAAAAATGTAATCTAAATAGTTACATATAATAAATATAATGTAATAATAATATATTTAAATATTTATATTTTCCTATTATTTATAATATACCATACATTATATCTATATTATACTCTATACAAGCTGTGTTTTTCTATCAAATAACTGAAATTTCCGTATCGTTTAAAATATTAGTATTTTAATATAAACTATATTCGATTATAATATTTTTTTATGTAATTTGTAGTAAAGACTGCACGTTCTTCCAGTTTTTATGGAATATGGATTTGAAACTGTGGTAAGGCATATAGCTCTTATGCCTTACTACAGTATAGATTTAAAATTACTTATGTACAACTATCCATATAAAGAAATGGCTGCAGGTATAGATAGATACTGTTACAAGAAGAATTTAATATCTTTTGTACCAAAGAATAAGTGCACTACAGTGAATGCATGAAGTCAAAATGAAATAATTCACATCGTAATATGGACATAAGGCAAACATATAAAAATAAATTAGTTAATTCTAGAATAAATATGTTGTAGGTTAGTTTTATAAAATTGCATATCCATGTAGAAAAGTAAAAAAAATATTTCATTTACTGATATGTCTTTCAATAAATCGTTAGTTTAAAAGAAACACAACTTTTTAATAAATTTACAACTATGTGAATGAATACACATTAGAATTATATTATTGTCGGAAAATAGTTTATTGCGATGAATGTACATTATTATACCAAAAAAAATAGGACAAGATAAGCTCCAACGATAAGGAAAACTGTATCAAACACAATACTTTAGCTCACCAATTACAGAAAGATTCTTTTATAAAATAAAAAACATAGTCAAAAATCTAGGTGCATTCGGCAGAAAAACTGAAAATTTTAGTTTCAATAATTGTATATTTTATATTTTACACCAGTATTTTAATTTTTTTTAACTACAGGAAGAAAAGATTCGTTGTCATTTGTATGATAGCAACAACTTGAGTAGAAACTTGAATACAAATAGATTTGGGTTAGGTCAATGACTGCTTTGATAACTTAAATTAGCGGACACAACTTCGATATGCTTGTATATTTCGTGATGTGCATGTTACTCATAGACAAGACCTGAAATAAATTAGTTTTAATTTATTCATTATTTAGATCAGTGAGAGGCATAATTTAGCAACCGATGCCCGTATTAAAAACACTTTAATAAAAGCTTAACAAATTAACTATTCTTCGGTATTAAATTATTCGTACAAGTCTTTAACTATAATAATTTGGCGATAGCTTCTTAATTGCTACTGGCTTATTTTATAGTAATTTGGTCCCTTATCTACTGATAATATTAAGGGCATATTGGCTGGGCATTTTAGTTACATAAAAAAATACATAAACATCATAATTAAATAACTGCTATCTAGTCAGTTATGTAACATTATATTACAATGTTCCTTTAATTGTTTATGTGCGAATATCGTTTAACATATTATGTTAAAAACACCTTATCATGTTTACTTAATTTTGACCATGATGATATCAATTCTTGTTTTGTTTATGTCTTTGGAAGAGATTTGAGAGTGACGGGGTCATAACTATATAAGCAAATATTTTAGCACTGATACTCATTATTGAATAATATTTGCAAGGGAATAGGCGCTCAGCAATAAGTTCAAAACACAACTTATAAAATGCCGCCCAACAGTGATTTCTTAGAAATTGCTTACAAACGCTCTGCCGAAAAGAAAACTCATGTGAGTTTTCCTCAGTTAATTTATCCATCGCTGCGTGATGATGGGATGCGAGATCCCGTTCAGTGGTTAACTGGAAAATCAATGGACGATGGTGCCGAAGGTTTATGGAGAGTGTACGATGGTATATACGACTTTAAAAGTTTTCTGAACATCCATCCGGGTGGTGCAGAATGGCTCGAGCTTACCAAGGTAATAAATGTGATGATATCATAAAATTTTTATAAATGTACATTCTGGAGTGTTTGTACGTATTTTTTTAAATAGCAACTTTATATCGCTACACGTATTTTATTTTATTACTTGCAGGGCACGGACATAACAGAAGCATTTGAATGTCACCATGTAAATCCCTCGGTGAATAAGCTGTTAGACAAATACTTCGTTAGAAAAGCGCAAACTCCTCGTAATTCTCCATTCACTTTTAAAGACGATGGATTTTTTCGTTCATTAAAAAGGGCAATCTGGGCGGAAATGCAAAACGTTCCCAAACATACCCACGAGAGAGCAGATAGGATTATTGATGGATTATTTGTTACTTTCTTAGTTACATCCGCAATATCGTGCATTTCCAAGGAATACTGGGTTATCATGGCATCGTATTTGACGGCCTCCTGTGTTTAGCTTGGATAACTGTTGCGGCCCACAATTATATTCATAAAAAAACTAATTGGCGAATGTACCTCTTCAATCTCAGCATGTGGTCGTACAGGTATATATTTTTTCAATTAAAATAACTCAAAAGCATCTGAAATGTTACAGTCATCTTAAATTAGACGTTTTTTATAGAGACTTTCGTGTATCACATGCACTTTCGCACCACCTTTACCCTAACACTCTGATGGATTTGGAAATAAGTGGATTTGAACCATTCGTGTTTTGGCTGCCGCTAAAAAACAAGTTCTATGGAAAATTCGCAATTTTAATTGAGATCGCTACGTTTGGCTTTATTTTTCCATTAAACTTTTTCAAAAGGTAATGTAATACTGTGTAATTAATGCGTGAAAATCATAATATAACATAAAATATAACTTCACGGCATCATAAAAATTAAGTAATACTAGAAACTTGCACATATTACAGGTTGATATTGAACTTTTTGCGCAAAGATTTTTTCTTGAATCACTACCGTTGGCATGATGTTTTGGATTCCTCACACCAGTTTGGATGTGGTTGGTAAGTGGGTGCAGCTTCTATGACGCGTTCATAATGTGGCTCTGGATATTATGCACCGGCAGTTTCCTCTTCTTCCACATTGGATCTAATGCTGCCCACCACCACCCTATCTGCTTTAGAGATGGAGATGAGGTTGAGTAAGTACGAATTAAATACCATAACCATTACAACCGTTTAATATAACAAAAAAGTATTAACAAATGTAATTTTTTTCAGTGAGCTAACTCGTGACTGGGGGTTGCATGAGGTCGAAGCTGTAATGGACCGCAGAGATATTAACAGCAGTTTCTTCACAGTCATGACATTCTTCGGACATCACACTCTGCATCATCTGTTTCCAACACTGGACCACTCCGTTTTGGAATACATGTATCCAGTTTTCTTAGAGCACTGTGAAAAGTACAAAGCAAAATTTCGCGTTACAACACAGTTTGATATGGTGGTTCAACAGATAAAATTGACAGCAACAAGGATGCCAAATCTTCTCGAAAAAAGTAAATGAATGAAATGTAACCGTACATATAAGTACTTTCGAAGTACAAACTGTAATCCAAACAGGTATAGTATGTATAATATATATAGTTAAAGGATAAATTAAAAAAAAAACTTTTTTTTAATATACATATATCTTTTAATTTCATTGTAAATTTATTCTGAGTTAAATATCGTTAATATAGAAATTTTTCAATTGAATATTTTATGTTTACATGGACGTTAGTTAATCTGTAAATGTTTTTATTGTAAATAACAATCTAACAGACTTAGTTTACTTTACCACTGATAACCTTTGTAACCCAATAGTATCTTTATGATAAAACAAACAGTAATCACACAATTTAATGAAACGTTTATTTCATTATGACTAATATTTATTATATCGTTACTGGACTTTTAGGCGATAATTAGCATTTGACTGGTTTTTTTATTACTTCTTAATTCTTAGGTCAAGAACTATTTTTTAAATAATCTTGAACGTATATAATCGTAATCAAGATATAAAAGCAGTGATTAGTTTTATAGAACAATATTAATTTTGTAGCATTTTAATAATTGCAATGTTCCTATAACATGTTTAGTTTTTAAAGCAAGTAATTGTAAATTTATAGGATATTCAATAAAAAAAATATTATTTTATGCGTAGCCTTTGTCAAAAAACTTATTTCAAAGCACAAAAGCAACAATAAGTTAATGTTATTATTCTGTATTCAATAAATACTTTTCATTCAATAGTTCACTTTCATTTATTTTATCTTTAGTTTTTTAAATGAAAAACTTATTTAATTTAATAAGTTATTCGCCAATTTTTTTTTCATAGTCTGCTAGTTGAATAAAAATCTTTTTTGAGTATTCACATAGAGACAGGATATTAATAGCTATGTTAAATTAAAAATGTAGTTTTTGAATTGTGTTATTTTGTTCAATAATGTTTTATCGATTTTATTATTTAATATACGCATTTATACTTTCAATTTTACATCATAACCCTTATACTCAGGTTAAATACAGTAATATGTATGCGCTAAGTGGGCTAGTTTGGAATTGCCCAGTTTTATTTATAGTTAAGAAGACGAACAAATTTAGATTGAAGGGAACGTATCAAATTTTATGTAAATATTTTACGTAACAAACATTACATAACTAGCAATGTCACTCATTTGGATCGCTTCAGCTTTCTTTTTGCAAACCGTTGTCAGACATTTCTTCCATCCATTCCATATAGAAAATCTTTTCAAACGCTTCGAAAAGAATTCATTTCGTTTCTGTACAAAGTTACTAAAAGTTAATAAGTCGTTTGAGTTATTACATGGACATTTCGTTGAATACTATTTCTATCTATTTTCTAAGGTTATATGAGCATTTGTTGCTGAAAAGTATATTTTTTTTTAAAACACTAACTTATAATTTTTTTTTCAATAACTAATATAACGAGGATATGATAGTACACTTTAAATACATGACATTCGTTAAATTAGTTGTTATAATTATTGTCAGTTTTGACTATAAGACTTTGTCTTATTAAGTTAACATAAGCATTAGTTTCTTATTACGAAATTAGTTTCAATTTAATCGCACGGATACAAATTTTATAATGTCAGTTTGTTTTTATTTTTGTTTTGATATAGACTTTTTTTATTATATTTATATAAGCTTTGATTTTATATTACCGACATTTTTCAATAATCAGGATAATTAGAGTCCAGTTATAACTCAAAACAGAGTTTAATCAAGTGTATTTTTATGTATATATTCGGTGCTTCCCTTTCAGTGCTGTATTTTTGGTA
Source organism: Lamproptera curius (assembly GCA_029286875.1). NCBI lineage: Eukaryota > Metazoa > Arthropoda > Insecta > Lepidoptera > Papilionidae > Lamproptera > Lamproptera curius. The sequence continues at coordinate 351,520 of JAGSMT010000223.1, forward strand.
ATTCTTTATTTAAATGAAGGCATAAACGCTACTCGCTGCCACCTAGAACTGCCTTCAGCATGGATAGGCCTATACTCCAGAAACTTATTGGCCCATCGGCAATCTGATCTTCTGATTATATGCCCGGCTTACTCCCGCTTTAAAGCTAATTATTGAGGTAGGATCCTTTGCACTACGTCGGCGACTTTAGTTTTTGACGAATGAATTTGTCAAGAATTTTATCCGACAAAGTAACTTAGCGAATGGCGCGCACCATAGCCCAATAGACTACGGCAAACTGTGCTTAAGACTCACGTCTTCAAACTCTGCGGTGGCGACGACGTGAAAATGTGTTTAAGCTTCCTAAATGCCTACCTACTATACTTAACCGTCCTATCGATTAAATAGATATTTAAGAAAATGAAAAGATCAAATCTGTCAGCATATATCTCTTTGGTAAGAATAAAGCAATAACCAATTTATTGCAAATAAATTAATCATTACCATGAGATACTTTTTTAAGATAAATAAAGACAACTATTTTGTTAATCTTTATACAAATAAATGCATTTAACAACGTATAAAAACATGTTAGGATTATATTAAACATTTCGAAATGAGCTGGCTAAACCTGGATTCAAAGAAAGTCGAAATCGAATGTGAAATTTATATTAATTAATGTTTTTTTTATTAAAAAATAGTAAACAATCATAATAATAATTGAAAAAAAAACCACTGGTACCAAAAACCACTCCCATACCCCTACCCGGTCTTCCCTATTTCCGCCTGGATATAATATATACTATTGCGTCGTTTAATATTTTTTTAAATTTTCTATTTGTCTCAGCTATACGTGAAAATATCTAAAAAAACTGCGAAATAATAAAAGAATAATGGTAAAATTTTATTTTAGCGATAATGCTTCTATTCTCAATTAAAATGAACATATACACAAATCCTTCATACTCTTCAAATATTCGTATAAATACACTACATGTACTAGTGCTAGAAACTCATGATAATCGGAATACATTAGAATACCACACAAACTTCTCAGCCTTATAATTTGCTATTACAACTTATACAATTGAATGACCCTACAGCAAAGCTAAATGACATTTAATAACGGAATGGACAAATTAAGAGCACAAATCCATCATTGAAACCTTTTATAAAAGCAGAAATCTTCCCACATTGTCGACTTAATCAAATATTTTAAACTGCCAAAGTCATTATTATATTACTATTTTGATCAAACGCCTCAATATAATCAAGCAATGTTCAAATTACAAGTTTACAATGTTCAAATTAAAAAGTTACAATTACGAAAATAAATAATTTGCTGTTAAAATATGGAAATGGATTTCCTGAAATATTTAAAAAACTAGAAACGGACGACTTTTATATTGTCTATTTCTAACGGTCATTCCATAGAAGCGGTGAAAGACCAGGCTCAAAAACAATCATTAAATTAAACGTGTGGTTGAATTTGAAGTAGTTTACGCTGGACAGTGCAACAGTTTACTAACACTCATTTTGATTTTTGCTATTCCTAAATTTAGGACATCGGGACCTCTGTAAGAAACTCCTCCGCGATATCCGCCACTGCATTTTGAATATCTGATAGCTTTTAAGGTATTAATTTAATCCATTTATATAAACATTTATATAAACATACACTATATTGTCTTAAATGAGTTTTGAATATGGTATAATATTGCAATTTTTAACAATGTTTTACATTAAAATAGCTTTTGTGGATTATCCTCAAAACATAGGTGCATGCTATGGTGCACTTTATTGTAGAATAATTTAATTAAATCATGTATAACATACTTTTGATCTATATTTTAAGATATAGTCAGCGTTTGAAATTTAATCGAACGAGGTTGTGATTTTAATGGCGTATTTTTTTTATTTCTTGATTATCTATTAAACTTCTTATCACAAAATAATTAAAAGAAATGGGACCAATTGGAAGCTAATATTAAAAAAAAGAATATTTTTTAATATTCTCATTACAGAAATAAACTGCTGGACATAGGTAATGTCAAGCAGTGGACTAACACTGGTTGATGATGATGAAAATAATAAATATTTTCAGAAAGAAAAAATGTATATTTAAGTAATACTAAACAGCAGAAAAAGATGCTTCATCTCGTTTTTTTTTATTTAGAGGTCACTCTCTTTAAGATAAGTTATACATATAAACATTCGCCACTGTCAATAGTTTATCAGTTATAAATTGTAAACAAAATTATTATTTTAATAACAAACTACTTATTTTACAGTGTACAATAATACGTAACTTATTATTGAACTATTCTTGTTTTTTCTGTATTTTAAGCAAAAAATATCTTAATCTATAAAAAACTTCTTTGTGTTATACCTAACATGCGGGTTTCCTTCTAATTCTTATAATACTATCATCTGTTCCATATACCACACTTCCATCCTTTTCAATAACTGCTGCGTGTACGTTATCGAGTGTAAGAAAACGCTTCACATTATTACTCTTTTCGTCAATTAGGAATATTCCATCAGGAGTCGTAAAATACAGTTTCCCGTTAATATCAGCATTTATTCCATTAATGACCAGTTCACTAAGCTGTAATATGCTCTTGTTTGTTTTTTTATATCCAAATAATCCTGAAGAATTTGAAAAATAAATATTTCCATTAAGACCAGAAGCTATTAGCATAGTCTTGTTTAGCTCCGCTAGCCTATGAGATTTTCCATCTTTGTATAAGTATGCCTCCTCTTTTGGATAAGTAGTATAATATAAACCGTTCCTGTAAAACATTTGCCAGATACTTTGGGTGATGTCTGCTATATGATGCAATTCTCTTGTCGTCAAATTAAAAGTATAGATGCCATCTTGGGCACCTAAATATATTCTACTGCTGGAAGGATCGACAGCAGATGCGAACCCATTTTTAATAGGAACCGTGCTAAAGTCTTTCGTTTCTAAATTTAAAAAGGCTGATTGGAATCTCGAATTTGGGTCTTTTGCATAAGTAGAATAACTGAAAAATAATACGTTTGAATTGTAGTCAATGTTAAATTGATAAGGACTATCGACGTCTTTTTTCAGAGTTTCTTTCTTGTGCACCGCTTTGTCAAATAATGTACCCTCACATGTTTGTTCGGCAACTAACACTTTTGTAAGTGTACATAAAATAAGTATTGTAATCATCTGGAACCAATTAAAATGTGTGTTAGTCATATGTTATATGAACTTGGACAGGGAAGGAAGAGTTATCAAAGTAAAAGTCAAATATCTTTATTCAATATGGAAGCATTACAATTTCTTATTGATTGTCAAATAAACTACCACCGGTTCAGTAATGGAAGCCTCTGACCTAAGAAAAACCGGTGTAAGAAACTCAGCAGGACTCTCAAAGACCAACAATTGAAATACCAACAGTTATATAGTCAGCCATAAAAATAGTCTTGCAGTAAGATTTCAGAACTACACGTAATATTTGTACTTTTAACAACGAGACTTGCACGATTGCAGACCACAAAAGGGAACTGTTATTTACAAGAATTTTAGCTTAGCTTAATATACTGTATATATAGATTAAAATAATTTTTACAGATTTATCGTGTTGGTGGCAAACTAATCGTGTATTTGTCGTAGATATAAGAAATTATAATCATCTATATTTTTTATCAATACATAACTTAACGTAATAAATACATTACAACAAACGTTGACAAAAACAGAAAAAAGACCACAGTCAAAATTTCTAAAACTAGTCTAAAGTCTACATTTACAGCAAGTCGTAAATTAATAAAATAATACGATATTATTGTTAATTTATTAGAAAGGAAACATGTAATAAATTAACAATTTATTTTTTAAACAATAATTTTTCTTATTCTTTTCACAATTTACTTGACAGCTTACCTTATGAACAGAAGCCTCAAACGCAACTACATAATAAACAAGTGTAGCAACCGTAATATATAAAGAAACCCGTATATAAATAAATATACATATTTCTACGTCTAGATAGTCGGGTATGAACCTTTATCGTATAACCTTGCATACCAAGAAATGTTATTGTTTGTTTTATGCGCATACAATCGACAATATACAAAAATTATTTATTAATTATTCAGAAATTCGATATTTTATTTATTGATGCTCTATTAGTAAGCGTGATGATTAGCAAGAATATAGCCAATTAAAACCATGAGGAAAATACAAATGTGAAGCATTTATTTTCCTCACAACTCACAACGGGCATCCTGAGTGACCTTAGTACGTTTAAATTACCTTACAAAAATTCACGATAAAATTGAAGAAGATGAGATTTATCTTTATTATTTGAAACGGTATCTTTTCGACGTTTTTTTCATATCCTTTTTAAGTACTAGCTTTTTGACCATCTTCCCAAAAATGAAGGTACTCAATTCAACACAAAAGCCTATGTTTTTTTTTTATAAATTTTCGGTCGTTGCTCCACTTCTAATGCTCCTATTTTGCTTCATCTTTTTTTTATAATATATATTAGCTTCCCATTAGTCTCATCTTTTAATAATTTTGGTCATAAGTAATTTAATTGATATTTGGGAAATAAAAAAAATACGACAACAAAAACAACACAACCTCGTGTGATTAACTTACTAACGCTGCTAAAACCGTAAAAGATAGATATAAGTATGTTGTACTACTTTAATTGGTCTACAATAAATCTGGATAGCATACATGTTGTATATTTGAAGAATAAGGCACAATAAGCATTTAAATGCAATTTTAATAAATTCAACGCTTATTTAAGATATTACAACTTAAGCTCTCATAAAAGTTATTGCACTTAAGATATTAAAGGTTTTTCTTTCCTAGTACATAAAACTTGTGATAAGCGACATTTGGATGAAATGAATACCTTAAAAGTTATAAGAGATTTAAAATGCGGTGGAAGAAAACGCGACGCAATTTCGTACGGAGAGCACGTTGTTACCTGCTTATAAAAAAATATATTTATGTTGATAGAAGTCGGTCAAAGCTTTTTGTTAAAATTTTATTTGTTTTAAATACATATGACGATCATTTATTTTTTTATTGGAAGGTCATGCTATGAAATATACAGCTTGAATAGCGGGCTTGTGCGTGGCGATTGAATCATGAAATTCGTAACGAAGCTAAAACCAAACACGGCCCAATCTGCCTACCATGCAGCACGGCCGAGCGTTTGCTTAATGCCAATGTTCAAGTATTCTATAATAGTTTTATATATAAGTATCATCATCATCATCATCATCATCAGCCTTTGATAGTCCACTGCTGGACAAAGGCCTCCCCTAATACACCCACTTTCCATTAGGGGGTTTTGGACCGTATCCCACCACGCTGGTCCAATGCGGGTTAGTGGGTGGACCGACTTTTTACATGCCCATTCGACGCATGGATCATTACTTTTTAGACAATTGGGTGATCGGCCCAAATAGCCCTAACCAACTAGGAAACAACAATTTTGAAAATTTGTTGAGTCCCAGCAGGATTCGAACCCACGACCTCCGGTTTCTAAAGCACACGCCAATACCACTAGGCTACGGAGGCAGTATAAGTATTATAATTTTTTTTATTAATCCAATAAGAAAAAAATATTTTTATATTTTCGTTATGTCAGAAAAGTAGTGTTTTATTACAAAAAAATTATATACTCATTTAACATTAAGTTTATTTTCAAGTTTCTTCTTCTTCGTGAAAATCTTGCAATATGATATGTGGCAATGATAGACTCTCGTATTATGAGAGATACGCTTTTCGTCGTGGCATAGTCTTTTTTGATTAGAGTTAACCTAAATCGTTGCTTTTCGCTAATAGACTAAGACTGTTCTATTTGTATATATATGTATTATTCATAAATGCTGTTATAATTTATTTCAATATTATCTTTATACTACCCACAAGATGGCTGAAATAAAATATTTTCGTTGTTAGAAAATAATGCCTCTACATTTTTTGTTACATGATAATAAAGCACAGATAATACAACCCAATTCATTAATTTTTTTTGTCAATAAATAAAATAAAATAATGTTCTATACCTAAAAATAATGAAGGAATGATTATCCTCTAGAAAAAACCTTAAAATTTAAATTTCAGCAAAACGCAGAAAACGTAATATAAAGAACATATATATATTCAAACAAAATAGACAACTAATAGTCATAAAACGACTATAAAATATGAGTAAGTAACTGTTAACTGTTTATTTTCTTGTTTATATTTCCTGATAATGAAACAAACTTGCGTATTTTCATTTTCGCTATCCATCTTTAATTCGAAAACCTCAACTATAACCGCTTTATTTAATATATAACTCATCACTTTTTTAACCTGAAGCGTGTTTTAAGTATAGTAGTATTGTGATAGTGTTCATTAAATATTACTTCTCACATCTTTTCTAAATAATCAGGTTGTCAGGCCCCTTTACGATAAATTTGCTTGAATTTGTTTTGGCTCCTATGTTTATTTGGCTAACAGAGGGATTTTTATCACAACAGTCGGTAATAAAAAGCAGACTCCGCTCCGCCCATTGTTCCGCCGCAGAAACTCGGTGGGTTTCACGTGCACTCCCACTTTGTTGTTATGAAACATTTCTCATCTTCATTTTTTCAGCGGAACAGAGTCACGCTGCAAAAATTACATAATGTTGAAAATAAAGTACGTAAAATAAAACGGACGGAAAAGAAGGATCAAATGCTCATACTATCATCTTCATTTTGTTATCATCAGCAGAAGATCATTACAGATAACAACTAGTATAAATATATGTGCAATGATCCATTTTATTACACTTTTTTTTAAGTTAAATATAAATTGTACGTCTATTTTATTCCGTATATTTCTGTGTAAACATTTATAATTAATTTAACACTGCTGAGATAATTTTCAGACGGCTTAAAACGTTTTTTTCGCTTCGTTACGTCAATAACGAACAGCCAGTTGTTTATTTTTCTTTATCGGATTAAGTCGCTCCGAAAATTCATCACAAAATCTTAATGAAGTGACGGCAGTATATAATAAACTTAAATAAAGCGTTATTTTTATCACAATCTATCGAGGTTATTCTAATAAGTTTTTTTTTGATGTGTTATTATAAGGTAAATCAATATTTTACTTGGAAGTATTATTAAATGCTATTTGTGGTGGCCATAAGAAATTTGTAAAATAAATTGAACAAACTGATCAAGGATATTTTTACGTTTATTTGGACATAAAATTAGAACATAAAGGTAAAGTGATATTCCCATAACCGCCTACGTGTTCTAGCGGTATTTTATTTATTATCTTAAGTTCCTTGCTTAGGTTGGGACAATTGGGACCGATCACCCAATGGTCTAAAAAGTAAGATGATTCATGTGTCGGATGGTCATGTTAAAAGTCGTTCTACCCACCATCCCGCATTGGACCAGCGTGGTGGGATACGGTCCAAAAACCCCCCAATAGAAAAGGCGTCCATTAATGGAGGCAAATGTCCAGTGGACTAACACAGGCTGATGATGATGATGGTATTCACATTCATGTCCCTTTTATTTCGACTTTTATATTATTCAGTTATTTGCCAGATTTCAAACTCATATTACAGTTATAAACCGATTTTAAACCGATTAGATTTTACATATTTTAGGTACTTAGAAAATTTTCATACATTTCATTTTTGTACATTTAATAATGTTTATATTTATCCTCCAACATGAACCAAGTCCAATTTTTTTTAATTTTTGGAAAAATAATAAATATACTGCTTGACTTTTTTGGTTGGTCGTATTTTATGTTATTATTTCAGGTGTTATGTGTAGATTTTTACAAAATTCAAAGAATTATGGAAGATTATGTATTCATACAAATTAACTTACAACTAAAATACTAAATAATGCTATTAAATCGATTCATTAATAGAATTTATTCAATGGTGCTTTTACTATATGATTATGAGGTCGGAATATATTTAGAATAATCGACTTCTTATCGAATATACTGTCATATATTTTTACACAGGTAATCCAAATAGAACATTGAACGCGATAAGAAAGGAAGTATAAGAATAAAATTGCGTAGATGGGTTCACCAAAACCAATTTGTATGCGGGTTAGTAGATTGGGTGGGCTTTTCCCTATCCTTAACCTTATGGGGAAAGTACGGAAAACGGTAGTCGTATGTTACATTCGACAGCGTTAAGGCGCCTTCTCAGTTGAATATTCTATTCGAAACCTTTAAACTTTTTTATGTATACATTTTATATAGCATCAAAAAGTAACTGTTGAAGACTGTATGCATAACTAGTTTTTTATACTTCATTACCTACAACTATGTCATTTTAAAAAGTTTTTGAAATTAGATTCTTTGTAGACTTCAGGTTCTTAAATTTGTAAACTTTCGATTTATTGGGAAAAACGTACACTTCGGGACGGTAATGTGATCAATAGAGAGATTATGGTATGGCAATTTGATTGTTGATATATCTACAAGAATTGAAAAAGGATATGTCTTGTAACCATAAGATTTTTAAGAACAACAAAAGTTTACAATGAACAACGAGCTCATAAGATCTCGTTGCCTATAGGCAACATATAATTATAGTATCTATAGAAAAGTAATCTATGATATTTTAACAAACGTTTATTTTTTATTTATTTTTTACATCCTTGTCAAATCCTTCGTTTGATAAAGAATACAATTTTTACGGATTTTATTGCGTTTAATTACTTTACAATTATTTAAAATTAGCAACCACGCATCCCTCCTTATAGGGAATTTCATAAAATCCGTTCTTAGCTGACCTCTACTCGGTGAAAGGAATATTCTTAACAAATTTCAAGTCGCTACGTCTTATGGTTCCAGAGATATCGTGATGAGTTAACATTTAGGTGGGAATCTCTTATATATTGATAAATTATACCCGACGTTTCAAACCCTTTCCAGAATCCATGGTTCACGAGACCGACTAAGATGTTGGGTTGCCGATATGTCATTGTTTATTCGGCTACCGTCAATTTTAAACATCAGATTATGTGATCCGATTTGCGTACTGAGCTGATAGTATAATGAGGTCTTGCACTATTTTTGTGGTTAGTTTTAATTTTTTAAATAATTGGATCCCAAGCAGGTTTTAGAAGCCAACCATTTTTCTATTGAAATTAGAATGTTTATTTTTATTGCATTAACCTTGCAAATCATTCTTGGTAGAAATCAGTGTTCTCTTACGAGGATTTGTGGTGAAGTCTTATGTAATGGTTTGGCTTGTCTAAAGTATGATAACAAACTGCAGACTTCTTCAACCGCCGGATCTTCATATCAGCTATATGTTCTTCGATACGTGTTGACGGCTCTTTTTGTATGGCGTATTTATGAGAGATCACGTTTACTAATCCGGCTTGTAAATTCTTGCGGAGCGATATTGCACTTAGGCGATGGCAAGAACTGACTTATCTTTTTAGGTAGCTCAAAATATGTTTTTATAAAGATTCTTCTTCAAGATGAAGCCAAAATTGTCTATGACACCTCTCAAATAGGGCAGGACGGCAGTTACTCGTATTAGCCCAAAAAGACAAGACCAAAAAGAAGCAAATGCAGAAGCTCATATCTTCTATCTTTTTATATGCTTCGTAAACAAGAACATTTAAAGCGAGGGTGAACATTAAAAGTGATGCTGATAAATAATGCTGAGAGTTTCCTGTATGGAACGTCACACTAACGGGTCAATTCTCAAACAGATGGATATAACAATACGGTTCTCAACAATCTGTAGACAAAGAGTCCTCAAGTTCTTCGGACACACGGTCGGGCTGGACGCAGACAGTCTGGAAAGGCTGATTATTACTGATTGTTTGTAAGGAGAGAGAGCGGCCTCCTACGAAATGGACACACACAACACAGGACGCTGCGGGAGCTACTCTATAATTATCTATCCAAATGGTGCAAGATAGAAATGTCTGAAAAGAAATTGTGGCCAGAGCAACTCACCAATATCACGTCCTCAGCCACGAGGTTACAACGACGAAGAAGACTTTACTTATATATTTTAATTTCAGAATTATTTTAACTTTTATGTTAAATATTTTTAGCAGTATTTATAATCTGTATAATGTTATAAAGTTATGTAATTGTATAATGTTATACGAAAAATGAAAACAACATTTATTCTTGGTTTTAAATGGTAAAGCTATACTTTGTTTTGACATTCACTGTGCATACTTGCGGGCTGACAAAAATTTAATTACGTGTAGCACGTGTTTATTTCAAATAACAGCAAACACATAAAGGTAGAAGAGTACGCGGCCGGAATTTTTTTCGTAACATTGTTACATGGTCAGCGTTTGACATATGAATATAATTTTACTCGATTATGTTTTAAAGTTATACCAAACTGCTTTAAATTTATAAAAAAGCAATTTGAAAAAAGTTTTATATATGAGACGACTTTAAATGTATCTTTTCATATCACCCTTTCAATTATTTATGTAGTATTTTATCAACGAAATGTGTCAATTCAAGCTAGTTCTTAATGTGCCATGTCAACATTCTTCTAAATTACCTATAATTCTATATCGTTCTTTTATACTACAAAGTTGACAGCTAATACAGTAGACAGTTATGCATCTTAGGTTATACATATTAGGTCAGATTAGTAAGATATATTTATTAAAATTTTTGTCTTTCCGTGATCACTAACACTGCATAGATATATAATTATATGGCATAAATTTTATATGGTAACGGTGAGGCTATCAACGATATATCTATAAAAAGGATGTAAAACGCAAATTTTGACGCAATTAAGACAGCTAAAGTTCGTTGTTTGAATTTCAATGCTCCGTCGGTTGAAGGGGTAGCGATTTTGAATTTGAACAAATTTCGTTCGCTTGAAGCTAACGTCGTTTACATTTTTGGTAAATGTTTCAGTTTTAAAATCAACTTATATATTTCATATTTTGATTTACTTTAAAATTATGCTCCTAATTTAGTTATTTAGAAAGTATAAATATATGCTACATGATAAAGAGAATTCATTAATTAACAATATAAAAAGTTGTCCTTAATCATAACACTAAAGATGTAGTTCTTTGATTGTACATTTCTTGTATATTATTTAGTTTTTTGTAGCCGAGTAAATTATTGAAACAGAGATATATACAAAACAATATTTCATTTACACCTGCTCGAAAATATACATAAATTATGTCAGATCCCTAATAAACGAGAGCTCTTTATAAACCTGTATTAGTATCGTGACAGCTTCCAAACCATTTAACATTTACAAATTGTAACTGAATACTTAATGTGGAAACAGCGATAAATTTATAATGAAGGTCCAAAAGATGACTACTAAATATTGTGTTTAATATTCATTCTAAAATAAAATTGAAACTATGAACTAAAAATACACTGAAATTTCCAACTTCTATGCAATGTATCTTAGATTAAAGATAATGTTTGTTTTTACTTCCTTTCACTATGGAGCCCGCATTACTGTATGAGTGTTATTTATTGTTCTAGCTCTAGCTCGAAGTTGTTTATTACAAATCTAATATTTGAACATGCAAGTAAAATTTAAGCTTAAGTATAGAGGATAAATTGTAGAACGCACTTTTGTTATGAATGATGTATTATGAAAATCTTTTATAAAAATGAAGCTATAGCTATAACAAGATCAAAGTTATCTATTACATTTCACAATGACAAATTAAAACTAATATAGAAATGGACAGGTAACAATCTATATAAACCTTTTAATCAAAAATTTGTCTAATTATTTTAAATAAAAATCCAAATTCAGCCACGGCCGCCCAGAGCCTCTAACTGATACTCACTACTCATTTTTAACCAAATCAAAAAGTGCCTCAATTTCCCCAAATAAAAATAAAAATTTATTCACATCCGCCCAGAGCCTCTAACTGACCTTCGCTACTAAATTTTTTATTAAAAATTGCCTCAATTTTCCAAATAAAAATAAAAATTCAGTCACACCCGCCCAGAGCCTCAACTGTTTATTCTTCTGTAGCGCGCTCCTGATTGGTCACTTTCATTAATTAATAATTAATTATCTATGCGTCTGATTGAAAAATGGCTAAGGACTTTTCGTCTCAGAATAATGTCCTTTTCCGATCCCTACAAGGAAGTGCGTGACTTCTGGGACACCCTGTATATATATATACCGGCTGAGTGGCTTATGACTATCACAAAAATAATCACAGACTATTGACTTTTGGTAGAAGAAAATTCTTCTAATTACAATTAGCAGCTACTCTTACAAGCAATACGAAGGTACATAAATATATTTTAAGCGACTATTTAGCAAGTTTTAACGTCGTTATATTAATAATATTAAATGATATATTACATGACGGCGAGCAAAGATGCAGACTTAAAGGTCCAATTATATATCACATTCAGTGATAATATTGACCCCTGGGAGTAATGAGATCCGGCAAGGAGGATTTATTTTCGTCGGCAGTATAAGTTTTATTGCCTACATTTGAGCTGGCAACTTGAAGAGGGATAATTGCAGACACACTTCTCTATAATTAGATTCAAGAAGTAAGAAGTAAACGTTTTATTATAAACTGCTTTTGACCGACCTCCCATAAAGGCAGAGGTAGTTAATTGCACTTTCAATTAGTTGTATTTTTTTAGCAATTTTGTGTCTGTAAAATCTGTAAAGAAAAATTTTATAAGATCAATATATAATAAGCAGTAACCGAAAAATAACTATGTAGTGAGGAATCAATGGAGAATTCGAAAAATTTGGATTTGAAGGTCATAGTTACTTTTCTAATATAGTACTACCGCGGTAGTATATATCCCAGTTTTGTCTTCCGGTTTAAACAGCACTGTAGCCAGCGTAATTACTGGTAATCGAGTTAAAGTATTCCATAGCTCTAGGTGGCGAGTATATTTTAGCATCTTACGCCGCGTTTCTTATAGGCAGTAACCGTCAGGTCATCAAGATCATCAGAAGTTCCTGCACGTCACGGTGCTGTAAATAGAACAGACATAGGATTTTGTTAGATTCCAGATAGTTAGTTAAGTAGCCTAAATCAGACTAAGACATTCTGTGGAAACTATTAATGCTACGCAATCAAATCTATGTGTGTATATAATGTAACCAAATCTTTCATTTTATTGCAGTATTTGATTTAGTTTTTTCCTACAGAAGGACCAATTTACATTTTATGATTGCTGTAATTTCTAGTCTTCTGGTTGTAGTGTTTTTTTAAATAGTGGTAATTTTTATAAACTATTTACTTGTAAGTCTGTTCATCGCCGTGTAACAATAATCGTGATAGATGTAATAATTAGGTGAAAAAGTAAACTTAAAAAATTAAAGCATTTGAGTATCGAAAAGTTATGTTTACAAATTATTAACTGCATCAGCATCATTAGCCTTTGATAGTCCACTGCTGGACATAGGCCTCCCTAATACTCCCCTTTTCTATTGGGGGGTTTGGACCGTATCCCACCACGCTGGTCCAATGCGGGTTGGTGGGTGGACTGACTTTTTACATGCCCATCCGGCATGGATCATCTTACTTTTCAGACAACTGGGTGATCGGCCCAAATTGCCCTAACCAACTAGGAAACAACAATGAAAATTTGGTGTGTCCCCGCAGGATTCGAACCCACGACCTCCGGTTTCTAAAGCACACGTCCATACCACTAGGCTATGGAGGCAGTTCTATTAACTGCAACTAAGAGCATATTAAAAATTTTATAACAATTTTGCAATTGCATTGCTAGTACCTACAGAGCAGCACAATTTCTAACATTCAGACTGTACATAAAATATATAGATATATATCATCAATATAGTAACCTAAATCTTCTTAAATATATCAGTATTATTATATCCTGTGTGATATTTAACCCATAAGTTGCTGAAACCTATATTTAGTCTATAATAGATTATATACATATATTAACTTTCGAATAGGTCTTTTTGAAAAGCTAAAATTTATATATTTGAGTTTTTGAATATTTGAGCGTCATTTTTACAATAAATATAATACCCGGAAAATAATTAAAGATGTTGGACCGTTACCAATTTAAATGATATCTTCTATCCAGCGCCGGATAATTGGAAAAACTCAACCAAAATGCAATTCAGTCAACTTCAGTAAAACAGTTCGGGTCCGAGACGCTTCGATTAATCAATAATTCAATTTTCTGCTTAGGTCACCAATTCCGGACCTGACGTTTTGATCAATCAACGCAGTGTAGATGAAGGAAAATAAATGTTTTTCCAAATATACAATTTTCTTTCTTACATTCTTATCCTTATCAGACTGATTTTTGCTAGCTAAATACTTAGCTACAGTTTAATGTTTTCTAAGCTCTGTTATAGAATTCGAACTATTCATATTAGAAAATACGGCCGCTTATACAAGTTTAAAATTTTATGGAGGGGGCCTACGTTCATTAACGGACTTCGATTGGCTGATCTGCTAACGATATTGATGATTCAATTTGTATTGTTTACTATTGGTCGATATGCTGTCAGGTATAAGGTTTACACTAAATGCGTTAAAAATATTTGAAATAAAAAAATACTTAGTGAAAATGTTTGCGAAATCATATTTTTGTCGGAAAATTTTCTTGCACATGATAAGAGCTTTCGAAGCGTGGTTTGCTTATAACACCTTAAGTTAAGTTAACTTCTTTAACAGTGATTTTTTAATTTAAGAAATAGAGAACCCTGATATAAAAATATATTAACTAGCAAATCTAAATCTAGAAATTAATATTATTTAAATATAATTTTCCATATACATAACATATGTGTATGTATATTTTTATATATTTTTATGTAGTATTACATTATTATAAATTAACGTAATTATAATTATTTTTTTAAGATTTAGCCAAGTGCAAATTACTCTAGCCTTACAAACAATATTTAACCTGATATTTCGTATATTATATTGTACATAAATGCATTTGTCTAAGAATGAAAAACATAAAAAAGGCAGTACTGTACCACTTGATATTTACAGATGTCGACTAGGTATTGCTTTTCCGTTGCATAGAAGTGGTTTTGTTTAGGTTTTATTTCTTTGGTGCATCATTACAATTTGGTACGTATATTATCAATTATTGCATAATACATGTATAATTTACTAATTTCATTTCAAAGAACCAATGTTTTTTTTTATAGCATACGCGGGCAGACGAGCAATCGGGGCCACCTGATGGAAAGTGGTCACCGATGCCCAAAAACATTGCCAATACTGGTATTTCCATCGCGCTGCCTACCGTAAGACATAGGATGTTAAGTCTCGTTTACCCAGTAAATACGCTGGCTACGGTGCCCTTCAAACGGAACGCAGTAGTGTTTTCACACTACTGCTTTGCGGTAGAAATACGCACCGCGGTGGTACCCACTCAGACGGTCTCCTGTAAACAGGGGACCCACCACCGGTAATGTTATTGCTAAAAACTTAATAAATACGTAATTATTCTTCAAACTAAAACCAGATCGAAAATCACGAACTAATTATTATCTGAGATGCTATATTCGTTAACATTTAAATTAAGTTTTACTTAAAAAATTAACTACTAACCCTTAAAAATTATATCAACCCGCAATATAATGTTGATGTTGGGCATTAATTAAATAATATTTGTTTA
The DNA here is from genome assembly GCA_029286875.1 of Lamproptera curius. NCBI lineage: Eukaryota > Metazoa > Arthropoda > Insecta > Lepidoptera > Papilionidae > Lamproptera > Lamproptera curius. Next base: position 367,145 of record JAGSMT010000223.1, read on the forward strand.
TCACGGTAATGTATTGAAAACTAATTGTAATTTATTCAGTTGTAATTCAATTTAATTGCAATTAATCAATTAATTATCCCAATTTACTTTTAATAAGTGCAATTGCATGTAACACAATTTATAATTGTAAGTAACAATAATTAAAACAACAATTGTCATGTTCCAACTTCATTCTGTGTTTAATTAAGATATTTCTTGTATGTACCTAAGAAATCCAAATAATATTATGAATTGTTTTAAGTAAACAATGGATATGTTAACAATAATATTTGTTCTAATACCAGAATCTTACGACGCAGCAAGAGAGTAATCTATGAAGATATTAACTTATGCTCAGACTTAGATAATCCATATTCTTTGTTTTAAAATGCTGTAATTGGAAACAATTGTAGCTAATTTGAAGAAGTCTAAAACGCGAAATATGTTAACAGAGCAAGGCAAAAGATCGACTTAACAGCGATAGACTATTATTGAATATAACTCTGCGTCTTTCGCACTTCAATGTATAATTACTAACATTTGGATTTAAAAATTTTAGTCTCAGGTACTTTGTGTGACTTGATTGTGAAAGAAGTCTAAAACGGCGAAATATAATTTTTAATAATAGAAGAAGAAAAAAGATCGACTTCTAACAGCGTATAACTATTTTATTCGATATAAGTGTCGCGTTTTCTGCCACTGCAATTTAAATCTCTGATAACATTTGAGGTTTTATGTACATAGAATGAAGAATTTTTAACGCAATAACTTTTATGTGAACTTAAACTGCAACATAAATAAGCTTTTAATGTGCCTGATTACAATTTTTAAAAATGTTTACTTTAATAATAATAATAAATAACGCACAATAAGCATTTTATTGTGCGTTATTGTTATAAAATAGATATATCTATCTTTTGATGCCGTAATTTTATATTATTTATGAAATATTTACATCTTTTAAACTACTTAACATAAAATTAAAAAAAAAATTATCTATCATTAAAAACGAAGACGTCGTAAACTTTTTAATGTTAAATGAAAGAAAAGTTAAAGTATGTAAGTAGTCAAAAAAGTTGCCGAACACTGGGTTGTTACATATTAATAAGAGAAAGGAAAATTTTGCGCACTCCACCCTCTTATCTAGTACACGCCGAGTGAATGCAATAAAATCAGCTCATAATTCTAAGCATTATGCAGTTTGCTCGTTATTAAAATTGACCACTATAAATTACGAGAACATGAAATCCTAATTTAGCTGGCATTCGGCAGATTTGTGTACTTCGTTATATAAGAATTGACTACAGTTCAGTATGTTATATATTCGGAAATGAGATGAATTTCAGTTTAAGTTTCGTAACTCAAGATTAGATGAATACAGATGAAGCAACAAATTCTTTATATGACTTATAAGATAAGAATTGTTTTACTGTTTTCTTCTAATATGCTGGAAGATACAGGTAGAAGAATTTTAAATAGTAAAAGCAAGTACTACTGCTTTTATGCTGCTGAATGTACGTAATTACGATCACGTTATTATTTCAATTGAAACTATTGCACTACGACAATATTTCGTTTATATTATCGTAGTGCATATTGCTGTATAGATTTTCCTTACTCCAGTTTCGTAGTTAGAGATTTAATTTACTGCACAATTCTCACCCAACCGTCTATATTCCCATTCTTTGGACCATTGGCGTTCAATTAACTTGCCATGTGGAGCGAGGAATGAAATATAAAAATGGGACCATCGGTAATAGCCGTAAAACTCACAACAAAATTTTATGTCTTTTCAGTGGACGGGAATATTGCTTGTTGCCGCCGGCATTTAATAATAGCCATTTACAACCTTAACAATAGTTTTGGCTTAAATATATCCACAATCAGGTAAAGTAGTTAAAATTTATTTTACAATGATTTTAACTTAACTTAATATTAATATACATACATACATACCTCATCAGCCTGTGATAGTCCACTGCTGGACATAGGCCTCCCTATACATAAGGGGGTTTAAAATTAATATTAATATACTTCAAAGTAAGTTTCGCAACGCCCAACATCATTTATTTTAAGATAAGTCGTTCCAACTCGCACAAATGTTATAACTAGCTCTTTAATGCTTGTTAAGCATGTATTCCGTACCTACCTCCTAAGTGACTGTGGTTTGGGAATGTTAGAAGTTGTTAAACAAGGGCTTATAGTTATCCCAAAATTAGTGTAAAAGTGTAAACTATGTTAAAGAACGCGTTAAGGAACCTCAATTGGATGATAAAGACTAGATCGATAACACCATTCTTATTAACAGTAAAAGTACTTCTTCTAAGTAATATTAGTAAGACTACATTTATTAAAACGCTTAAATTAAATTATATTTTAAAAACCGAGGCGGAATATATAGATATAAGATTAGAAAACATCCACATTTCAATAGAGAAGATGGTTGGGTCTTACCACCTGATTGGAATGCCATAATTAATAAATTAAAAGCTAAGAATAATATCACTGCCGGCTGTTATGATAAAATATGTTCATTTTACTAAAAAATATTTTATTACAATTAAAATCTTGTAATCCCGTTTTTGCACTGGCAACAAGACACATGACATCTCAGTCTACCCCGTGACCACGGCCGTCTGAGAGTGTTCGAAACGTCGAGGATTTAAAATGTAAAATAAACGCAATAAAATCCGTAAAAAATCAATTTTTCAATAATACATAAACCTTTTTCTGTTGACTTAATCAAACTTATAAAAGTAAAAATATAACGTTGTAACTACAATTTTTCTTTTCGATCACACAAGTACTTGTCGAAAAAAATCTAAATTTTATTTTATTACACGGCATATTCCTTGTACGTTATAAAAATAATTTTCCCTTAAAGTGTCCATCAAACGTTATCTCAGTATTGCAGCAATTTCTTCCTCTAACGTAAATTAGCTATTAATTTCTGACGGCGTCGACTACAATACTCTTTATTACGGCTTCCCTTTTTACAGAAACTGTTATATTTTACTGCTGCGATAATAATTCACCTGATTATTAGGTGAATTTATTTTTATACATTAAACAGAATTATTAATGATGTACATTGTTCAATTTAATTTACCGATAACGCATTAATTACTTTTTTGTCTGTTATAAGAAATTGCTCCATAATAATTAAGGCGTTAAGTAAGACTACATATTTTTTATATGAAGTTAGTACTTTAATAAGTAAAAATTGGAAAAATAGGGATTAAATGGATCCTGTAAATTAATTTACATAGATGTTTTCCATATATGACATTTAATTGTATCCATTATAGTACTCCTTAAATTTATCAATTATAATATCTGCAAGCGCAATATTTATATATTGTAAATAAATCACAATAATCATTCAGTTAATTAACAGTGTATTTCAAAAATAGTGTGAGTTGTTTAGGAATCTCAAAATTAAAAGTGCCATTATAATTCTGTTCGCTATTTCATAGATACTAAAATTTATTGCTCATATTACGGTACGTTCAACACTGCCATCCACAACATAAATTATAATAAACAGGGCAGAATTGATATTTTTCTTACAAGATCCGACGCTAAATAACAAATGCTTGTAAATTAATTATTTTATATGTATTATGTAAAATTTTTCAAAGAAATTTTGGCTGAAAACATCAATAATTCAAACTGAACTAAACACAAAAGTTTCGGTATTATTCTTTAATCATTAGAACAATTTACGCTTTAATATTCGCTTTAGCAGCTGTGTGAATTACCTTTTTATTTCGCGAAATGAGCTATGATTCGGAATCACGGAGCCGTAAAAAAAGAAACTCGACAAGTGTTTGTTCAAGGCAATTCAAATCAAGTAACCGATTTTTGTTTAATTTCAGATTTTTCTTATTTCATTCGTCAAGTGAAGGTCAACGAACCGTTTTTATGATGCTTGGAAGTTTTTTTTATTGATTTTTTTATTGAATTAAACACCATTGAGTAATACAATGAATATTTTTTTATGACTTATATAAGTAAACATGAAATATTTAAGGCAAAAAAAATAATTTGTATTCGCAATTAATACTGGTACGAGTCTTCATTAATTGCAGATACCGATAACATTGTTCAACGAAAAATACATATTGTAATGAATAAGATAGCACAAAAAACATTTAATCGATTCAATTTATTTTTTTCTCTAGTGCTCAAAGTTCTCATATAAAATAGATCTGTTGTTCTTAAGCCAGCCTATCTTGCAACTATTTAATCATTCATTACCAACTAATAAACATTTTATATGTAAAATCATGTTATAAAGCCTTCACCCAGTAATGCTATCATGCGAAGATATGTACTATTACTTGAATACCGAGATGTAATATCCTCTTTCTCAAGGTAGTAATAGAATTGAGAAAACATTAAAACTAATTTCATCATTAAAGTAGTTTGCAGTGTCAACCGTTATATAGCTTTCAAAAATTAAATATGTATTTCATTATCGTTTATGTAAAATACATACAGCTCTACTATAATAATGATGATTTTATCGTAGAAAATTATATACTTGATGTAAATAAATTAATCATAGTCGAAAATGATTTACATTTGATGCTTTAATTGATCAATAACTTTTCAAATTCACATCGATTATGTGTTTTAGTAATTCGTTCGATAGCGTCCGCATCTCCACATATCCCGGCATCTTTACGAGTTTATATACGCTCTATGTTCTGATAAATTAACAGTCCAAAACGAAAAAGCTGATGCAATTAAAATAAAAATAATAGTAAATCATATTTGAGTAGAATAATTTAAAATAACATAATTTTATATATTTGTCACAGATCGTAGTCCGTCGACGGCTCTGCCAATGTTAAGTTTACATTTTTGAAATCGATTTTCTTCGCGTTAATAGTAATCAATGTTACTCAAGAATAATAGAGATGAAATAATATATTTTAGTAATATCGGAGCGTAATCAAAACAAACCTATGTCTATATATATCGCATTATAATATTAGATATATATAGATAGCTTTGCAAAAAGAGCAAGAGCGATAGTCCAAAAATATCTCTCTAGAATTACGCTGCACGATTTTTTTATTTAGAGCAACAATAAATTGAACTTTGGTCAGGAAATTATGTTGTGTTGTTAGTTCGTTACTCGTATTACATTATGATAGTAGAGTAGATCGCGTACGCAACCCCACCAGTATCGATCAGACGGCGAAACCCGACAGTCGCGTATTTTATAGATACTTTTAATACACCAAAAACATTGGAATAAGGACAAACAATAAAATTACCTAATACTTATTAAAGATTCTTCGGAAATTGACTAATCTTAAATTTAGTGTCGAAGACGAATGCAAACAAGTTAGACTTACTCCAGGACATTCTGGTAATTAAAGTTTTTCTATTTAATTATAATTATTATCACCTACACTTAAGTTATATATCACATCTACAACAGACATAAATATTGCGAACGCATTGAATGCGAATTTTTATTTATTTAATGCAGTCAAATGTTTGGTGTAAAGGTCAAGGATCTTTACTTCCGTTACTTAAGTTTTTAGTTATATGTTAATGTAAGAATATTCAAAATACAATAGACATCTTCTTGTTGGTTGAAAAAAAATAACAACATATAAAAATATAAAGCTAACAAACTATAAGTAAAGCCGTAAGCCGTTACAACAACAAAATTAAGTTTTTAGGCATCATGACTCTTTGTTTTTTATGTAGTTGTCCGTTTTTATTCGAAGCATTTTAAAGACATCATCATTATCACCCTGTGTTAGTACACTGTTGGACATAAGCCTCCCTTATTGCACGCCTTCTCCATTAGGGGATTTTTGGACCGTATGTCCTAATTTTGAAGTACCTATTAATAAATCTATATTATTCTTAAGTAATTTTCTATAGGCAATAAGTATTATTATACTATGTCTAAAAATATTAGTTCATTAGCTACAAATACCATAAGACAATACATTTCTGAAAAAAACTTAATTAACAATACATAAACAAATTAGTTGTTCTCGTATTAGCGTTACGACGCATATTTTTAGAATAACGATTTTTGTTAACTATTATTATGTAACCATTGTTGGTGATTGTAAAGTGATTATTATCTCCTGTATCATTATTTATTCATAGTCTTCAAAGAAAACTACACGTCCTTCGTTTTAAACTCAATAACTTGTATGTAATTGACGTACAGTTCCAATTAACAATAATCATATTGTTATATAATAAAAATAAAAATGTTACATTTTGTGTTGTGTTTTTATTAGTAGCAGAAACTATAATTTAAAAAGAAAACAGTATGAGATGTCGGGATAGAAAATATTTTATCTTCATTACAGTTATAATCATAGGCACAAAATCTAAACCGCGTATTTAAAACTGCGTGCTATTTATACATGCTTTGTATACTACCTACTATGTTACTTAATAAGGGTCAAAAGTTCGAGCAATCTCATTGGTTAAATATCGCTTGGGCATGAACATGGCCGCACTCTGCCAATAAACATGCGTTCTGGCACCATGTGCACTTCACATTAGACTTTAATTAAATGAATTCTTTCTCTGATTTGGCTTTATTTAAGAAGCATACATTAATTTCATTCATTTACATCGTAACTTACTTTGATTCTTAAGTTCTTGCTGTGTCTCGTTTTCCTTGAATTCAAAAGTTTTACGGAAGTATATTGACAACTCGATTTCTCGGCCTTACACCAAATTAAGTCGTTTGTTTAAAAGAGTATCAAAGACAAACTTTTAAAGTTTTAGATTTCGACTTTTAGCTTTTTGCTTAATAAATACAATAGTTATAAACAATATTTCAAAACATTTTATATGGAAGTATCATAGAGGTCACAAATAAGTAATTTTTCATAAATTTTCCCGTAAATTGGCTTTCCGTTATTAAAAATTGTTAACGAGTTGTAAAAAATACTAAAAAATAGGCATCATCTAACCTAAATAGATTCCTCGTTAGCGTGTTGTTTTAAATTATTGATAATATGTTACCGAAAACACTTTCTTTTTATTATTATTGATTATTCTAAAATAAGAGCCAATACTAATGTTTTAATTTATAAATCAAAATATTTCTGATGTAAAAGTAACAGTAGATTTTTATATATTATTATAGATTTTGTCAATCATAGTTTCAGCTTAAAAGGAATAAAGTGTTAGTATATTATATGATATGATATTCGAAGACGCAAAACTAGTTTGACAAGGCTAATCATTTAATTTTTTTTAAAGTTCTTGTTCATTATAATTTAAGTTAAATAACGCAGTTACATTGTTATTTCATAATAATATTACAAAAAATGTAATTAAATGGTTTTTTGTGCAACACGAGCTTTTAATCATTCAAATTAACGGCATGATTGTGTGAACTATTTTATTTAAAGAATTTAATACATTTATTAGATCTTCATTACGTAATTATGTAAATTATATTTTAAGATTATGTTGCGATTAGTTTTAGTAAATTATTACATGGGAAAACTGATCGCATAAAACACGTTTAAACTAATAACTCAGCTATTTTGCAAATCCTTGTTCTTTTGAAAAAAAATTAAATTAACTAACACTTAATTGTTAATTTTTAGGTAGTCTCGCGTTGATACTTTTAGAAGTTAAGTTATCTCTGTAAATTAATTTAAAATTTGTAACCCTTGCTACAGACTTTTTAGTTTTTTTTTAAAACATACATACGAAAGCAAAGGCATCACAAGGATAAATCCCACAAATACATTTATGATTTACGTTAATTGATTAATTTATATCTCATAGTATTGAAAAAAGCGGAAATGACTTTGTACGTAAATATGTACTGGCTTCTAAGGGTTGAAAAGAGCATATTTTTTTCGTCGGAATACGAGTACGACCCAGAAACGTATCGCGAGTTATCTGCAGTGTATATATAAAAGTTATTGGTTAGCTCTTAAATTTACAAGTAAATTTTTATAAGTTTTCGTAAATACTACAGAGTTACATCACATAAGTACTTTTTGCCAAAGTAATATTTAAAATTAATCAAGTAGAAAAAGTGTTAATTTTAAATAAAGACCCTGACGGTTATCCCAAACACATTGCGATACACACATGTCCCATCTGAGTCTGTTCGTCATCATGAATGTTGGATGCGTCGGATGGCCATGTAATAAGTCGGTCCACTCACCAACCCGCATTGGACCAGCGTGGTGGGATACCGTCCAAAACCCCCTTATGGATAGGGGTGTATTAGGGGAGGCCTATGTCCAGCAGTGGACTATCACAGGCTGATGATGTGATGTGATGTGTGTTTGATGTGATGTATAAGTACGTTTTTATTAAATTGAATGCGGACACGGGTACATTTTATCGAATAAAAGATCGTCTACAAAACAGGTTTGCTTTCAATGAGCGCCTTACCGCATTCTAAAGGTTGAGATGTTTATAAAACTCTTCCAAGTTAAATAAGTATCGCCTTGACGGAGGTCATATTAAAACACCGTGTATATCCTGTTATTGAATATAACGATATTAACGGATTTTATGACGTTTATATATATGTACACATTAAATTGTATTTTAATTTACGACAATTTAAGCACTATTTAACGATCGTGGTGTTGGGACTGACTGATTTTGATTGTATTTTTAACTAAAAAAAATAGTTTTTATAAGTTGTTGCATCCTCAAACCTCAAAACTTTTCTTTTCTATCAATGTGTATTATTTGTATAAATATTATAATTAATTGTATATAAACGTAGAACCCCTACTTATTTGACCGTTAATAATTACTTTGTATCAACAAAATATTACAGGAGTTTTACTGCTCCGTAACAATAAATATATTATACTTCATATTGGTAATTAATAATAGTGATAATCTTTTGTTTTTGTCTCAGAACAAAATTATACAATCCTTATAATATTGTCTGTGACGGACTTTGCTTCCAATTTATCATCGACCGATAAAGTGCGACCGATACAAAGTTCGTAGATAAAACGAAATCCGATTATTGAGATTAAAGAAATTGAAAAAGTGATGATTCAGATAATATAAACATAGCAAATAACAGGTGAAACATATAAATGTAAATAACGTTCGCGTAATGTTCACTTTTATACTTGATCTTGACTTTTTTTTGCTTTGCTAAGGCCGTTTTTTGCCATTCAACAATAATAATTTTTAACTTACGCCACAGTGACTATTAAAACTGCTCACGGTTAAGTACCAGCTTTCGTGTCTGCAATGTCATGGCCTTAAGGCTGGTAACATACAGTTTCTATTTTATTATCTTATTTCTGTCTTGAAAGACATTACATATTCAAGGAAATATACTATTATATATCAATTATGCATATGTTCTGCATATTCAATAACTCGTCCATACAAAAGGGTAAAGTACAGAATTGTAAGGGAACAAAGGTTAATAGTTTTTATAATGACGCGAATGACACATAAAACTTAATAGCTAACTAAGAATTTTACTGTGTTGAATTAATAAAAATATTTTTTATGATTTTAAAACGCTGATAATAATTATTCATATTTAATTTTCATTCAATTTCATGGTTTTAATTTAAATATTACATTGCTACCTTGACTTAAATAACGATTACATCTTTTTTTTGGAAGACGTTTAAATAGAATAAAATATTAATTAATTTTCAAATTATAGTCATACAATTATATAATTAAATTTTTATAATTTTTATTTTTGTAAATGCACTAACATGAATATAAAATACGACATAAAATGCATTGTATATAATTATTCTTCCAGATAAAAATGACTCCAGACTTGGATCGTCGACAAACTAGTTTTCCAGATTTAAAGTATCCAATCTATCGGGAGGAAGACCCGAGAACGGCATATCAATGGCTAAAAGGAAAAAATGTGCTTGATGGAGCGGAAGGTCTTTGGAGGATTCACGATTCTCTTTACGATTTGACTGACCTCATTTCATCGCACCCCGGCGGTCCCCAGTGGATAAGTATAACTAAGGTATAAATCTTACCTTTAATAAACCAACCGTTCTTCTTTCAATTTATTCGACGTTATTACTACATCAACTTTTATCGATAGACTAGTAATTTTGGAATATCCATTCCTGTCAATTTTATTTAAAACAATATGACTTATTAAGTTTTACTTTTGTGTTCCTAGCTTAATTTTATCGCGGTCTAAGATCATCATACTTTGATTATTACCTAACTTTTCATATATAATATTATTTAACTGCATTCTGGTCATAAAATTTTTAGGGTACAGACATAACGGAAGCTTTCGAAACGCATCATCTCTATGGGGTTGCAGAATCGTTACTACCGAAATATTTTGTTAGGAAAACAAAGACTCCTAGAAATTCGCCTTTTACCTTCAATGAGGATGATTTTTACAAGACTTTGAAATATAAAATCCAGAAGAAACTGAAAGAAGTACCGAAAGACATCAGGAAAAAGAGCGATTATGTTATTGACTCTCTTTTCCTAGCGTTACTAATAGCGAGTCCGCTTTGTTGCCGAGTGTGGGATCATAATATGATTTTGGGTGCATTTCTAACGGTGGTTGTTGGTTACCTCATAAGTGCTGTTACAACGGCCGCGCATAACTATTTCCATCGCGCCGATAATTGGCGAATGTATCTTTTCAATCTTAACGGGATGTCATTTGAGTAAGTTTGTATTCAGAAGTATTTTTGAATTAATACTATTTTTGAATAATAATCAGTTCATAACTACAATATTTCAAAGATAAACCGTGATAAATAGCAGATACTTTATGAATACTGGTAATTTCTTAAGAAACCATAGCATATTATTGACAATGTTTTGTTTTTAAATCGTAACTTATAAATGTTGTTTGAATATATTTTTGACCAAACCGACTTGCTACAGCTAAAACAAACAATATTTCGATAAAATAGTGTTATAACAAAATATGTTTTCTTTATTGGTAAAGCAAATTTCTTCATCAAGAAAAAATATTCCTTCTATTTATATCTGAAATATCCACGAGCTCGTATGGATATTTAGCAAAAAACCAATGCCGAAAGTTTTATTAAGTCAATAAATTTGCAGAGACTGGAGGATTTCGCATTCTTTGTCACATCATTTGCATACAAACACAATAAATGACTTGGAGCTGAGCATGCTCGAGCCATTTCTACAATATTTGCCGTCTAAGGATAAACCAATATGGGCTCAAATGGCTGCATTTTATTATCCAATAATATTTTCATTTGTAGCAATTGGATTGATAGTAAAAGAGTAAGTTTCTTTATTTTTGCTTTTGAACTAGTTAGCTCTTACTTAAGTTAGTTTAAGATATTTCGAAACGTATATACGAATAGGATATTACAAATGCAGTTAGCATTTAGCGATGGAAGTGTAGTTTTCTTTAAAAAACGTCTTTTTAAGTTGGTTTGTATTCAAACTTCGTTATATACTTTTCCTGTAACAAATATTTTAAAATAGACAAATTTCTGATATGAAGCATAACTTAATCTTATTTTATTATTCTTTTTTTTATTTACCTCAAAGTCAGTTTGATTATAAACTAAATGTTTTCTTTAGCAAAAGTAAAGAGGTATTTTACAGTATCAGTCATATGGAGGTTTAGGCTTATGAGGCCCTATTTTGGTTACTAAATTCCTTATTATCAAAATAAATTGCTCAGTATATAGTAAATGTTCAGCAGGTTTCATGCAAAGAAATATTTAACTAAAGTGATATATAACTCACTATTTTTATAATATTTCTCCTTTTTCAGAATAGTTTCATTGATAGTGGGGTTGGACGGCAAAAAGTTGTCATGGGCAAACGCTGTACAAATTTTACTTCCAACATGGATGTGGGCGCTAGGTGGACTCTCATTACCGTGGACCTTACTCGTGTGGCTGGCTGCCAATTTAATAGGAAGCTATATTTTTATGATATATGGATTAACTGCCGGCCATCACTCCCACCGTAACTTCTTTGATGGCGATATACCCAGGTAATGAACACGTAACCAAATATTGTTTTGACTCGTACATATGTTTATATTTTAATAAAATGGATAGGTAGGATGAGAACATAGTATGATATAGCAGCCTAGTTTAAGTGTATACTGAACAGAAATTGAGAAGGACTGAAATAATTTTAATAAAATATTTTTTAATTTATTATTTTAAGGCAAAAGCAAGATGATTCTCAGATTCGTGAACACTTTTATATTGTAATTAATAATATTTAGTACTCTCTTTGAGAAGTGTCCGAATGACCTTTGAATATTGATAACTATAATTTTATATGTATCAAAGGTATTCATATTTAGATAACGAAATAAGCTTTAAAATCACATTGCTGCACAGAGATTAGTAATAGTCTCGATTAAATGTTCTTAGTAAACGCAATGTAAGTTCAATTTTTTTTACTTACTTAATTTGCAAAAGTTTTCCAGTTCTCCATATCTTTACCGTATCATGTCTGTCTGTAGAGATATATAATTCTTGGAATAAGCATAAGTTTATCTTAGCTCGTGACCTACTTGTTTAATTCTGGCTTACGATCAATAAGACAAATAGTTTGATCTGGACATAGCGAAATTACGATGTTAAATTGTATATTTGTTTATATGTTCGATTCCTTTTAAAATATTTGTAAGTCTAAATAGAAAATAATTAGAAACATAATTGACATTTTCAGAATATTTTTGTTAAATATGCATAAATATTTATATTTGGCACGTAGAAACCGTGATTAAAAAAAAATCCCAAACGCCTAAAATTCGGTATATGCAAAGAATTTAAATAAAATAATTGTTACGACATGTTTAATTTTTGGCGTTATAAAAATATAGGGAAATGCAGATTTTACAGAGTTTTTTAGTTTTTTTGTTATATATTTATTGTTGTGCCTCAAACGACGGAAATAAGAAAAAGAAAGTGTTCGATAAAAAAGTATCCTTTTTTTAAAGAATATATAATAAAATAATATAAATAATATTGATACATATATTTTTAATAAGTAAATATTTAAAATGTATAAATACATAAATCAACATGTGCAGAGCAATCAATAAGAATAATTCAAGAGGGTAACAAAGTGAAAATACCCCTCGATGTCTGTCCCTGCATTTTATATACGAGTATCTCATATCTTTAAAAATATTCAATTTATCAAAATGTCGTGTATGACATGTTTCATGCTAATAGAATGAAGATTTTTTTCACAATGGTTATTGTGCGTTATTCTTAAAACATAGATGTAGACGCAATAGCATAATTTATTCTAGATAAGTTTAAGAAGTACAATACGTTGAACTTACTGTGTTTTAACTTAATGTATATCTAATACGGTTTTGGCAGCGTTTGAAATTTAATCGCAAGATGCTGTGATTATTGGTGCCGCAATACTTTAATTTTCAAAATATCTATTAAACTGTTACTTATCACAAAATAAAACAAAAATAAAATGGGACAATGGGAAGGTAATATCATTTAAGCATCAGGATCGGAGACACGTGATAACATATATAAAAAAGATACGCTCCGAATTGAGTACCTCCTTCTTTCGGGAAATCGGTCAATATGTTGTGATCCATTCAAAATTAGTATGTAGATATATATTTCCATGACGATACTATTGTGCATTCGACAAGTCTATAAGTAGGTACATTTTGTTTTTTTTTTTAAAGGGATATAACTTATAATTACATAAATTAACACAACTCCAAACTTGAACTATTTTCGACGGATAACGTCGTTTTGGGTCGTGAGGTCAGATGCTATCCGCTCTTCGTAAAAACTGTCAATTAGGTAAATCTGGAGGGATTAGAAGCTGACCTCATAGAAAACTGGGATATTGACTTGAAGGAAAAAGTTTCCGAGTTTAATAATACTCCATCCTATAAAAATAGTTTTATTTTCTCTACCTTAACTGGTTTATAGCTGTTTTTTTATACTCAGTAAACTAGCCTGCGACTTCGTCACTATAAAAATAGTAAAAACTTTTTAATTTTATTATAATAATTTTGTTTCGTTATTTGTATCGCAATGCTATTATTTAAAAACTATTATTTTTATGGTACAAACAGATATTTTAATTTTTTTTATTTGTATAGACTAATAAAATGTTTATAAGGTGAACATACCAAATGACCCGCCATAATGCCAATGATGTCATGATTCTACAAAAGGTCAAAACGCGATAAATTAATTAAATTTGTTTCCATTTATACCAAGGAGTATATTTGTTTTCGCTTAATTTATTATTAAATTAACATTTCCAGGGCGGAGACTTACGATTGGGGTATTCATCAGTTGGACACATTAGAAGAACGGGTGGATGATGTTGACAGCCATTTTAAATCGCTCACGCGCTTCGGCTACCACACACTGCATCACTTATTCCCAACACTCGACCACGCGGAGTTGATATACTTCTACCCAATTCTCACGGAGCATTGCGAAAAATTTGAAATGCAACTACGGACGGCCACGTATTTTAAGTCGTTTGTTAGTCACAGTAAACAATTGATCAGAAAGCGACCGAACAATTTTAGAGACAATAAATACATTAATAAGTACTGAAGGAAAAATATGGATTTGCGAAATAATCATACTTGGAAATAAATAGTTTTTCAATTTAGTTTCGATGTGGCTGTGATATATTATAACAAGTTTTTCTACATTACTTTTACTTGATAGTATTAAACTGTATTCTTATTTTTAAAGCTGCTTTTATACTGTTTTGATAATAGTTTTCAAGTATCATTTTAAGTACAACAGAGATATAAAATAAATGGGATAGTACTAATACTACATGGCTCCTTTGTCATTGAAATTTTGTCTATTGTCTTCACATTAAATATTTCAAGAAAGGGCAACATTAAATGTGATCAAAACTACATGAACACATTAAATCTTATTTATATTTTGTTCTTTGTTTAAAAGTATTTAGTGCATTGTATTTACTTAATTATTTAGTAGAATTTAGTTAGGAAAAATGGTGGCTGTGCTTTAAAAACTATTATAATAATTTGTTATCAAAATATAAGAGCGTCTTTTATTTAAATTTTAACATTTTTATACATATTCCTTTCAATTTGAAGTAGTACTTTGTTTTTAAAAACAATGTTTATTTTTACGTTACGTCACGCCAAAGATTTTATTATCCTAACGCGTGTACATACGTAAGTACACAACACACACAACACCTTTATTTCAAATATATAAAGGAAATATTTTATCTTATTTAAATGGAAATAGGATACCTTAGGGGTTTTTTCTTACATTTATTGCATTTCACCTTATTGTCTATCATCTATAAAAAGTTACTATTCTTTATGGATATAATTTCAAATTTACGTACTTCAAAAGATTGTAAAAATATTTTAAATACTTTTTATTATACGGTAGTGTACTTTTCATTCATAATTTCTACAATTTAGCGAATAAACCTGAAATGTATATGGTTACCATTGGACAAAGCACATTCATTTTACAGTCAATTGAAGTTGACGTGTCTTTGACACAACACACGAGCATTTCATCAATCACTTGTGAAAGGGGAAGCCAAAGCCAGACGTCTGCCTTCACTTTGGTGTGAAAATGTATTTATCAATGCTGCATGTTCAGTTACCGTTTTGTATAACCTATTACATCTTTGTAGTGTAAATTTTCCCATTTTTTAGAATTTGCATAGTATTTTAAACCCTAAAATGCTTAAAAAGAGAATAGGTATAGCATAAAAATGTTTGTGCCACGTATGATTTAGTGATTTACTAACCGTTTAATTATTTTAATAACTGCATGGGTTTTTTTTTTAAAGTATAATAAAACTTTTGATTAACCGCCTCCGTGGCTTAGCGGTATTGGCCCTAGCTTTATAAACCGTTGGTCGTGGGATCGAATTCCGCTAGGAAACAACTTTAACAGAATGTTTGAATTATTTAATAAATATTTAATATAATTGGTATCGTTGTTTTCTGGTTGGTTAGGTTGGTCCCAGATGTCAGGATATTTTGGGCAGGCATTATAGGATGTCAGAGTCCTCAAATTCACTGACAACTAATTCATCCTCAGAAGGCAGTTTACCTTTAAAACGTTAAGGTCAAATGCCAGTCGCTCTGCGTAAAAACTGTTATGCGGGTAAATCAGGATGGATTAGAAGCAAACCCTATGATAACTTAAGAAAATGGCTAGGTGAAAGGAAAATATAATTTCTTCAGAAAATATAAATTTGGTCGGTGCAAAGGTCATGCAAACAGACGATTTTATCTTCATACTTAATATTCAAATAAAAAAAATTAGGTTAATTTTTAGTTTTCAATGCTAAAATATATAAAATCTCCAAAATAGAACCAATTTTTCCGCAAACTGGTAGCAATCCCAAATTACGTTTAAAAATTCACAGATTTTGTTTTATCTAAATCCACGGTTCCTCAATGAATATAATCAGTAGAAAAAAAATTACGTCTAAATTATACTTAAACTTCAGATGATTTTGTGAGTGGAATATGAAAAGCATTTTTCATATTCCACTCACTTTTTTAATACATAAATTTCATATCTTCTTGTGAAGCATGTGTAGGGTTTTACTTGACAAATGACAAAGTATAAACAAGAGAAACATTGAAGCAGGAATATATGAATATATTTGTAACGAAATGTCCTCATTTATCTAAACAATTGTTTTGGGGTGTTAAGATTTGAAAAATTTAATATATTTATATAATAAATAAATGTTGGACATTGTTTAAATATAATGATCTAGGTATTGGTTTATAACGAACTTTCTGAAATAGGAAGGTATAATTACGTGCAGCATAAGTAAGACATACTTACGCTGCACGTTATTATATTTTGATATTTTTATCGTAATGATATTATTACAAATATTGGTTCAGATACATTTAAAGATAGACTAAAAGATGTTTTACTAATAATACATCTTAATGCTTTTGTAGTCCTCCTCGCTTCAAATATTTTGGGCAACTCGGACGAGGTGCGAGGTGGTAGGTCCCCATTTTACAGGGGGCCGTCTAGGGCGGTAATATCGCGGTGTCTATTTCTGCTGCAAAGCAGTAGTGTGAACGAACACTGCGTTCCGATTTGAAGGGCGAAGTAGCCAGCGTATTTATCCGGGTCAACGAGACAAAATCCTATGTATCACGGTAAGCAGCGCGTTGGGGAAACCCCTAGTATTGCCAATGTTTTCGGGTGTCCGTGACCATTATCTATTAGGTGGTCCGACTGCTTGACTGCCTTTGTTTGCAATAAAAAAATACTCTTTCATATAACATATAGAATACAAAATATAATTATAGTAGCAACTTTTGGGTTTAGTTTGTTATAGACGAGCAACCTTCATCATCAGCGCGAGACGGGAAGCGACCGCAAAGTATTACACACTTCCTGATGAAATACCTGCGATAGGTCTGAAACTAGTCGGTAGCCAGGCTGACTTCGTGTGAGTTCAGCCGCTATTAAAATATATTTTGTGGAATGTACACTTTAAATTTAGAACTGTTTATCTTCGTATGTGAAGTCGATAAATAAAATATAGATAACGTAAAAATTTCAAAGTATTTCATCATCATCAGCCTGTCTTAGTCCAGTGCTGGACAAGGGCCTCCCCTAATGCGCGCCTTCTTCGTTAAGGGGGTTTTTGGAAAATATCCCTCCACGCTGGTCCAATGCAGATTAGTGGGTGGACCGACTTTTTACATGCCCAACCAACGCATGGTTCATCTCACTTTTCAGACAATTGGGTGATCGGCCCAAATTTCCCTAATCAACTAGGAAACAACAATGAAATTTTATTGAACAGGATTCGAACTCAAGACTTTCAGTTTCTGAAGCACCTGCCCTTACCACTAAGGTTACCGAGGTAATTTAAAAGTATTTACGTTACCTATATTTTCTGCAATATTTCCTCGTTCAGCTTAGAGTAATTGTTTTGTACTGCTCAAAGTTTCAAATATTGATCTGGCTGCAATTATATTGATATAATATTAATACAATATTAAACTAAACTTGGGCAATATTTTCATATTATAACTTAAAAGAATAAAAGTAATGACCTAATATGTACTGCTGCTAAAATATCATAATTATCGGTTATAATGACCTGGGCTTTCGATTTACCTTATACAAACTGATTATACTCTTTCCATACAGTACGACTACCATGATCCTCCACATCCAATATGATGGTGCAAGGGTTTTAATAAATTTTACAGCACTGTCCTTTAATTACCGTTAAATAAAAATAAAGCAATCAGAATCATCTTTTCACATACCAATCCTCACCAAAAATTAAGACTTCCTTAGGCGCGTTCTACACTTGTTGTGCAGGAATATCTTATGGGATGACGTCATCGTCATGCTCATGTTGGCGCTTTTGCAGTGGCTAAGGGCTTTGAACAATACAATGTTGTAAAGCAGAAGGCACATTGCTATTACAATATGCCCTCTGCTATTTCTCGACCAATTTTAACTCTCTGACCAATTATGAAAATAATTTACATATACTAAAAGTTTAATTAAATTCATTTTTTAAATATATGATGTGTATGTACTGGGTATTGCATTAAAAGTTTTTTTGGATTATTATTTGAATTGTTTGTTAGTAGTATGATTGCGCAGTGGAACATAGCGAATGAAAATAAATTTATCAATATTTTTTATCGTGTTAATTGATGCGAACTAGATTTCAATTCGTGTTTACAGTATTTTATGTAAATCTCTTATCAGCGAATAATACAGCTTTTATCACGTTTAATGCTAATAAAAAAATAAAATTATTACAATTATTTCCATCGCCTAATTCTAGGGTCCATTATCGTGGAACCGACACTCCCGGCGTGCAGTCTAAAACGACAGCCGTAACTTTAATAACAATAATAATAATATAATTTTGAAATATATTGCTACTAAAGACGTTATTTCTTATGGGTTTTATCTGATAAATAATACAATTTTATAGTTAGGTACCTGCTTGAGATCCATTTGTTTAAAAAATTAAAATAAAACACACATGTTCACATAATTTTATGTTTAAAATTGTTGGTAACCGAAGAACCTTGACATTTGCGATGCTCAACATCTTAGTCGGTCCCTGACTATGGATCGTGGGAAGGGTCTGAAACCTCGGGTATAATTCGAAATATTTTTTAAATAATTTAACCGTAAAACTGTATTATGTCATGGATAGTATTCGCTTAAAGTATTACGTTTTGTATTTGAATAAACAACAAAAGTATCTTCTTTGCAAAGTTTCGTTGGCATTTATTCTTAATATTTATTATTTAAAACGTGTGCGTTTTCTAAATTACTTTTTAAGAACACACATGCACACTAATAAAAGCACGTAAGACGTCAAAACTTCTAAGAAATATACTAGTAATAGTCATTACCACTGTCTAGGTGCCCTCTCGGGTCCGTGACTTAATTAAATGAAGATGCTGTCGCAGCTAACTAAACGCCAGTCGTAACGGGCTAACTTTGAATCTAGCTAATCAAATTAAAGGATTGCGACTGCCCCTGACGTTTGAGCAAACCGTTTAATCATTTTGT
The DNA here is from genome assembly GCA_029286875.1 of Lamproptera curius. Taxonomy (NCBI): domain Eukaryota; kingdom Metazoa; phylum Arthropoda; class Insecta; order Lepidoptera; family Papilionidae; genus Lamproptera; species Lamproptera curius. The sequence continues at coordinate 386,686 of JAGSMT010000223.1, forward strand.
TTTTGTTTCAATAAAAGCATCATAAATGATAATAAACTTTTGTCGGATTTCCTAGAAGCCGCCTACGTGGTCTAGCGGTATTGGCCCTTGCTTTAGAAGCCGGAGGTCGTGCATTCGAATCCCGTGGGCAACTTCCGATCACAAAATTGTCTGAACAGTAAGATGATCCCTGCATCGGATCGGGCATGTAAAAAAGTCGGTTCACCCATTGGACTAGCGTGGTGGGATAGTGTCCAAAAGTCCTCTAATGGAGAAGGTGTACAATAGGGGAGATCTATGTCAAGAAGTGGACTGAAACAGGCTGATGATGATTGATCGAAGAACATACCTGATTACCACTGTACCTTCATAGCGTTTAGCGTTCCTACTATGTAGTATGTTCCTACTGTGTAATATGTGTATTTTTACTATATAGTAGAAATACACATATTACATAACAAAACACATATGTCATTAATGTTTTTATTTCATCGTCATCAATGTTAGTTTAGATTATTCATACTATTCGTATTGATTAAGATACTTGATACTTTCTTAATTAACAGATTTTTTAAATTATTTTTTACAAGTATATCTACTACAGGCTTTAAACAAACGCAAAGCTTACATATAATTAAATTATTAAAATCATTTAATGTAGAAAAAGATAGTATGGACTGCATAGCTCCCGCCAAGAAATAACTTTTAATGACCCGAGTTTACGCTTACATCGACTTAGCTCGTGCAGTTTGCGACATTGAATACGTTGTTGACAATACAGTTAGGATGGTTATTTTCTTAACTGAAATCTTATTATCCATTTAACCCCAATGTAATCTAAAACAAATAAGTGAATAAACTTTTTATAAATTCCTTGTTCGGGTAACACATCGATTATAACTTAATATCCGGCCCCTTATAGGATCAAGATAAGTTAAGTGTCCACCTTTACGTTTACATTTGCCCTCTACTTTCAGGGCGCAAGGAGGTATAAATTTAAATTAGAAACAGTAGTAACATTCACAATACCGTGGTCTTGTAATAATATTTTTTTTTTATCGACATAATCTAACAGTAACTAGTCAAGCCTTAGTTCGTCCACCTCAGCAATTTAATTATTTTCTTCAAAGATTTAAATTATAAAATATATACGTGATTAATTTTTAAGTCGGAGACATAGCTGTCGTAATTTTACTTATGTTACAAAAAGTAGTATTTTCGTAAATACGATGCATGTGATTATGCGATTATTGCCAGAATAAGAAGGCAGTGTAGAATAATATGTTGACGAGAATCGTCTTTGATAATAATCTAGCCTTACAACGGTTGCCACCGTATTTTCATCCCATGTTTCTGACTACCTTGTGATCACAGTTTCAACTCCTAAGTTATTTAGCGTAATAATCATTTTCAGATCTTTTTAATTTACTGCCGCTTCTATGGCTTATATCTAAGATTGATTTTATTCGATTCGTTAAAAAGCTCTAGCCATTTTTGAAGTCATTAAACTTTTGGACACTTTCATTTGTGTTAAATATGTATATGAACTTTTTAAAAATAAAAATTGAACAGTTACGTAATTACTTATCGACTACCCGAAAGGGCACATTGCAAGTTATCGTATTAAATTAGAACACCGATAATTTCCAACGAACATACTGTTCTAATAAATAACATTGTTTGATTACTTTTCCGTCATGACGATGTACAACTAACTCAAATTGGTTTTCATCTTTGTTATTTTGAACTGAGAAGAAATCGAAAATCGAAACCGGTGGTAGGTCCCTGTTTACAGGAGACCGTCTGGGTGAAGACCACCGCGGTGCCTATTTCTGCCGCGAAGCAGTAGTGTGAAAACACTTCTGCGTTCCGGTTTGAAGGCACCGTAGCCAGCGTTTACTGGGTAAACAAGACTTAACACCCTATGTCTCACGGTGAGGCAGCGCGTTGGCGATACCACTGGTATTGCCAACGTCTATGGTATCGTGACCACTTCCCATCAGGTGGCCCGACTGCTCGTCTGCCTGCGTATGCCATAAAAAAAAAAAAAAATAAAATATAATATAATGTTATTAATGTTGCCACATTTTCTTTAATGCCCATTCCACGTTGTAATAATTTATACCTTAAATTATATTATATTCATAAACTATTTGTAAAGACGGAGTCAATAATTGGTATTGACTCCATCTCGACGTCATTGCCAACTAGGTAATTTTAGTTGTAGATAAATAATAAGGAATGTATAGGAAAAGGCAAAAAACAGACAACGAGCTATTAGTAATCATTTTTCAAAATGTATTATGTACTTTGACGTGCTATATGCTATTATTAACGTACTTATTATTTGAGTAATGTATAAATGTAGTATTATTTAAAATATTTAAAAGTAATAACTTATAATTCTCTACCATAAAGACTACACTCCTATGAAATGATAACCTGAATATCAAAATACCAATTAAAATAAATAAATAAGCGATGCTATTGATACATTTAAAACATTTTGTTATAACATTCCGTTTGCAAGCTGTTTATAGAACTTTGTCGGTACGAAACTTCTAAAAAGTAAGTTCATTGAAAATTACACATTTTCACTAACTATCGATAAAAAAGTAGGTAACGATATGTGCAGCTGAATTGCGACGTGTAAAAGCATTTTTTATCGCCTTCGTTAATGGAAGAAGGCAATAGGGCTATAAGATAAACAGACTAAGTTGATAATTTATGGAAAATAATGTAGCGTGAAACAAAATAAGGAAACCGTAAGAAAAAAAAATCGGTAAGCAAAAAATAACACAGAGAACGCTAGAACTGCAATTAATTCAGTTTCTCATAAAATTATAATGCGTATTAAAAAATTAATTTAGATATCAATTTGTCAACGTAATGTGAAAAAGAAGCATATCATATGACCTATTGCATAACTATCATAGCTGCCCTCGTAGCCTAGTGGCGGGCGTGTACTTTAAAAACAGGAGGTTTTAGGTTCAAATCCTGTGAGGACTCAACAAATTTTCATTGTTGTTTCCTAGTAGGTTAGGGCAATTTGGGCCGATCACCCACTTGTCTGAAAAAAGATGATCAAGCGTCGGATAGCATGAACAAGGTCGGCTACCTCCAACCGCATTGGACCAAATTGGTGGGATAGTCAAAATCCCCAATTGTGGAGCGTGGTTAAGGGAGGCCTATGTCCAGCAGTGGACTAACACAGACTGATGATGTGTGTAATGTGATTATATATTTTTTTAACAATGTCTTACGACTATCAATTACCACTTCATTTTATATTCAAGCGTGATAAAGTTAGTTATAAAGAACAGTTGTATATTATAATTTATCTCAGTAAGGATTAAATTATAAAATTTATCTGGACATGTTAATAATGCAATTACAATACAAACAAGAAGAACATGGTATATATGTAATGATAAACATTAACATTATTTATTGGCTTTGATTTATCGTAATATAAAGTCTTGAAAGCAACCACATTAAAACTTATCTAGAAAACAAAGCCATGTTACCAAAGACATTGTTTGAGTTCATAACTAACTAATTAATCTGAACAATAGATACCACTACCCGAAAGATAATAAAGTAACTATTTTATGAACCGTAATAAATTTAATTCAAAACGTACAATTCTAATAAACCACCTAAACCACTCTTAATTAACCTGTTTGAGTTTAAATTTTGCTTTTACTTGTAGTTTATAGTTATAACATTTGTAATTGTGTTTACATTAAAATCTGTTTGTAGTATTCTCATCATCATTATTATTCCCTTTATTTATCTACTTTTTGGTCTTTATTGGAGTTTGTTGACAAACCCATCAAAAGATGGAGCTACTCAATTACGAGAGATATTTGTTAATATTTGTTATTTTGTTGCTCTGTCACGTGCCTCTTTTCAATCTATCTATAAATATAATAAAACAAAGTCCCCAGTCGCGTCTGCATATCAGTTCGCGATAACCCAAATAAGACTTCACAGATTTTCACGTGGTTTTCACTAATCGATAGAATGATTCTTTCGGAAGGTTTAGGTAAAAAATTTGTGTAGTTTCTGTGTACATTTGAGTCAAATATATTTGTCAGATGTGTCGAAAATAAAATAAGCCATCTGAGAGCTTTCAACGAAAACGCTGCCTAAGATGTATATATATTTTTTGTATGGTTAAAAAATAATTTTTTCTTAGATCTTTAAAAGTCCGAGTCGCCTATTATAAGTTTTAGAAAGTTGATAGTGTGTAATGCAGTAATTATGGAGCTAAGGATACAATACTATTTATTCTAAATTTAATTCTAATTCTTCTAATTTTAGGTTAATATCGTTAAGCATATCAAGCACTTCTCACTTGATACAGTATTTGACTGAGGGGAGGCAGTACATTACCCAAGAGAGTTTATGAAATTTATCACTCCGGGAACTCGATCGCAAGAATTCATATTAAAAATAGGGCATCTTTTATATTACTAAGAAATTTGCGTCCACAAACGAAATGATATGATGGTGGTATGGTATGACAAGGCTCGAAGTAGTCAATTTAACAAGTGCAATTTTAACCAAAAAATATGACAGACTTATACCAGTTTCGCGCAATATAAGCCGGTGACCACCCGCTCTCTGCAAGAAATTAGCCCGCAGTTTCCGCCACTGCATTTTTGTTGTATGTTGCTCCTTATCTGGACGACAAACCCCCCCGAATTAGTTATCCTGAAGCTGAAGATAGAATCGTGGCTGCCCACACGTTATCATACCAGATACATCAGTATAAGCTTAACTGCAACCCTCATTTAGGCAAAAAAGAAGACAGAAAACAAGACACTTTTTTTTTGGGAAATGTCTACGCAAACCCGCCATCGCGCGGGCAAGGACCTGTTATGTAGGACCTACGCTGAATTAAACCACTACGTCATTCCTTCCTGGTACCTTAGAAATAGGGTCTCGCAATCTTCTGCAACCTCACCAGCTGTGGCCATCTAAGTAAACCTCATCTTGTTCCTGGGGCCATATGCACCTCTGGGCAAATCGAAGGTAATATATCTTTAGCCTGGCTGGCCAGGTTTCCCTACGCTTGTTACGGACATTGCGGAAGCTATTCTGCCACTATTCCAGATTTGGGCCAAAGTGCGGGCAGCCACGATTCTATCAAAGATTTTGCTCACCTCGTCTAGCAGTGCGATCGGCATGTAGGCGGAGAGCGAGTCTAGAAGCCCACATTCTTCTAAAGTTCTGTGAGACGATTTTTTACTGTGTGTAAATGCCTACGCATACTCGATGCCGCGAAAGTAAAGACAATAAAAAGGTGAAAATAATCTTAGTTAACATATTAATTAGTGTGTGCTTGCTTTTATGAACAGTATAGCTTGAGTTGTAGGATTTCTTATAACAAACACATTTTTAAAGGACAAAGGATTACGTGCTTCTAATTCCATTGTGAAATATTTATAATTTTTGACTAGTAATATGGTAAAGGTATCATCTACATATCTTTTATAAAACTTTTTATGTAATTTCATTTCTTAAATATGCGTAATAATACTAAATATTAAATCTAAGCTGATATAATAATAGTGAACTTTATCTAATGAGTAGTAACTGTTCATGACGTACGTTAGGAACATGAAATGAATTATGGAATTCCTCTCCACAGCAATATAACCTCGTACGGCCGACTTCCGGTGAGTCCTAATTTTGAAAGAAGATTTTTTTCTGGTATTTATGTTTGATATATTTTTGTGTCTAACTTAGGTTTAGTAAACCATGCTTTTCCTTACCGACCTATTTCCCAAAAAATGGAGGTAGTGAAGTTGTAGCGTAAGTTGTATATGTTTTATTTTTTCGTCTCTCATTTTCCTCGTAGTATTAATCCTACTGTACCGGTCTCTAATTTTTATTGGATATTGATTGCCATTTAAATCTTTTTTTTATTTTTTTCGTAACAAACAACTTATCTATAAGGTGTTTTAGAAATAATAATAACGTCATCAGGAAACGCGTGTGCTTTAGAAACCGGAGGTCGTGAGTTTGAATCCTGCGGGACTCAACAAATTTTCATTGTTGTTTCCTTGTTGGTTAGGACAATTTGGGCCGATCACCCAATTGTCTGAAAAGATGATCCATACGTCGGACGGGCATGTAAAGACGGTCCACCCGCATTGGACCAGCGTGGTGGGATACGGTCCATAAACCCCCTTATGGATAGGACTGTATAAGGGGAGGCCTATGTCTAGCAGTGGATTATCTCAGGCTGATGGTGATGATGATGTACTAAGGTATATATAATACACAACTTGAAAAAATTAACAAAAAGTCCACACACAATGGTATATCTCTATCACTTAAGTAAAACCCTCAACAAATTTTTTTTTATTTTTAACGGAAAAAATGTCTAATTAAAAACTCGCTCTGGTTTAGAAAACGTGCTAATCCAGAGCGAGCTCCTAGTTTTATATAATTTTATAACATTTTTGAGTATGCATTGTACTATAAATAACGTTTAATTGAAGATCAAACAAAGAATAACAACTTTTAAGTCCTAGACTTCAACCCTACAGTGACCTAAATATTGCATTAAAGATATTAATCTGTTGTTGACAATACAGCTTAAACTATTTATACTCTGAACATAATTAAGACTTACAGCAGCGACTAAAGTCTCTTTATATGTTTCTTCCCTCAATTTATAGAGCAAATGAGAAGGACGGAGAATAACATTATTCTTAACTTTTTATCAAGGCATAAAAAATTGTTTTTTCTTGGTTCGACTCGACGTTTTACGACGAATCGTTATTTAAAACAAACCATAAACGTGTTATATGTAATAATATCATCTCTTACCTTATTGTTTATATGAATAGATAGAACGGTGGTTCGATATAGTCCAAAAAGTCTTTAAATTATATACACCATATTTATGTTATTTAAACAGGCTAATAAACATATAATAACTCTTACGATCAACTGTCGATGGACATAGAACAAATATATTATTGAAGAAAAAAATCTTTAGTTCCAATATTTTTAACCGACTTCAAAAAAAGAAGGAGGTTCTCAATTCGTTTGTATTTTTTTTTATGCTTGTTACCTCAAAACTTTCGCCTGAGTAAACCGATTTGGTTGTTTTTTTTTTATTTGAAAGCTGGTGCTTCCCGTTTGGTCCCATATCAATATGGTTCAGTTCTGACAGTGGAATCAATTTTTAGATATATATATATATTTATTTTTTTATTTATGTAAAATATATTTAATACATCAAATGCTTAAATGTAAACATTTATATATGTTTGTGCGTATATATATACATATATATATTATATTTATTAGTATATATTTAAATTACTTTCTCCTTTTCTAACTTACAGATATTTGCACCTCCCTACTTTTTTATCTCTGCATCACCCCAAGGTTGACTGGCAGATAATTCCTTTGGCATTAAGTCCGCCTATGTACACTTAGTGCAAAAGTTTAAATAAATAAATAAATAAATCAACGAAAAAACTAAATAAGTCTGAAATTTACATTAAGTATGTACTCAATAAATGGACAATTAATAGCTCAATATCACGCCTATCGATTTCGATGATTCTTTTTTATTTATTCATTGGAAAGAATGTGATTCGATGGCATTTTGATAAGAGTTTGAGTAGGTTCTGATAATGGGATCTATGAAAAGGCGACGGGACTCTTCGAATCTTAGGAGCAAATTAATGACTCTGGAAAGAATCTTTCATCGGCCAAGGACCGTCCATAAATCACGTGACGATCAAAAGGGTGGGAAAGGATGAAGAGGGATTTTGCATGGGGGAGCAAATTAGAATAAAACTATCCAAATATTTGAAATTTTGAGTTTTATACTTTTTTGTCCATTTTAATTTGTTTTGAAATAGTTTTTGTTTTGAAGTCGGTTTTTTTTTGTTAAAATTTGTTTTATTTTAGTATATTGCTTGCATTTTACGTTTATTAATAATTTTGCACCTGATGTTAAATCAAAAATTCTAACCATATAAAATATTAAGTGAATAGGTACGCTATGGTGAATAGGTAGTTTTTTTTTCAAATATAAAAATATCTGAGATTCATTAGCTCAAAAACTTATTTAATTTTATAGGATTCTACACTCATGCAAAGATATTTTCTCCCAACCAATTTTGATGACAAGCAAACTATGTGGGCTACGAAATAATTTCAGTCCTTTCACTTTGAATCTCCCTTAATATGAGAACCTCTGTGGCATTCTTCAAAATCTTGAAGTCTTAAAGCAATATTTCAATTTTTTGCTTTATGTTCTAATTATATTGCCAATGTTTAAAAATGACTATCGATGATTAATTGTATTATCATAATTATTACTTGTTTTTTTTAATAATATTTTTGGAATAACAACACAACATGATTTAGTCCCAAACTAAGCAAAGCTTCTACTATGGAAACTTGACAACTGATAAATATATAGATTTACTTTTCGATACAAACTATTAGATACGAGAAAAACACTACGTTCATCATACAGTTTTCTTTCCGTGGTGGGAAACGAACCCTCACCCTTTGGCGCAACAGTCAGGATTACTAATCACTACGCCAAGCGGATCATCACTTTTCATTTTACATATCATCATCATCATCATAGTCATTAGCAGCAGCCCTTTTGAGTCCTCTGCGAGAGAGGCCTTCCCCAATGAACGTCTACTAAAATGCACTACACATCTCAGTTACTTTAGTATTTTGATGGATTGATAGCGCAATCTAAAGCGTGTTAATGGAAAACTTGTGGACCACTCCTACAGTGAAACGCCACGTTTCAGCCCCGTAGATTATCACTTTTTACATATATGAAGTAGTAATTATGACAATACAATTGATATAAGGTTTACTTTTTTGTAGTTCATTCACTTCGTTGTTCATTTGACTATTAATTTCTTGAGAGGAAAAAAATACGGCCATGTCAATAATCAGAAAAGATTAACTGTGTTTCCTAAGTAGAATAATTAAAGCATTACAAACAATTAGGATAATCAGGCCAAATAAAGCTCCTAGTGAACTACTAAGAGGAGTGTTTTTGGAACTAGCTAAGTTAAACTATGGCTTTATGTGGAATTATCAGTAATGGTGACAGCATAGCTGCTTCACTATAATTATGCGTAAGGCTTCTTGATTTCTAATAAGACCCGATGTTTGCATATTTACTTCAAAAAGTATTGAAATTATTTCAAATTTGAAACTCGTTAAGTCTGTTTTGTATCTTTCATTTAGCTTTTACATAATAATATATACTTTTTCATTTTGTTTTTCTTGTAAGTATTCAAATAAATTTTTAGAAATATAATACAAGTTACATTTTAACAAAAAAAATATATGACCGACTTGCAACAGTATACAACCAATTTGCGCAATATAAGACGGTCACAACGTGCCCTCTGCAAAAAACTACCTCATGATTTCTGCCAATGCGTTTTAAATCTAATATCTTTTAAGGTATCCATCTAACAAATGTGTAAACTAATTTTTTTTATTTCAATAACTTTTATGTGAACTTAAACTGTATTAATAAATGAGCTTTAAATATTCTTGACTAAATTTTTTTCTCAAAGTTAATTAAAATGCTTATTCTTAAAAACTTTATTGTAGGACGATTCAAATAGTACAGTTACTTACAGCATAGTTTTAATCTATCTCTAAACAATGAAAAAAATCGGAGTACTAGGAGCGGAGCAACGATAATATCTATAAAAAAATTGGAAAGTGTCAAGGGACACCCGGATGGAAGGAAGTTTTGAAGTTATAATGCGTACACTTGCTAAACATACTATAATGGAGAGATTATAACGAGCGTATAACTGGGTTAGTACAATAGTAAAGAGATGTTATCATCATCATCAGCCTTTGATAGTCCACTGCTGGACATAGGCCTCCCTAATCACCCCTTTCCATTGGGGGTTTGGACCGTATCCCACCACGCTGGTCCAATGCGGGTTGGTGGGTGGACCGACTTTTACATGCCCATCCGACGCATGGATCATCTTACTTTTCAGACAACTGGGTGATCGGCCCAAATTGCTCTAACCAACTCAGGAAACAACAATGAAAATTTGTTGTATCCCGCAGGATTCGAACCCGACCTCCGGTTTCTAAAGCACACGCCCATACAACTAGGCTACGGAGGCAGTTAAGAGATGTTATAATGCGTGTTAAATACATATAAGCATTTATTATTGACTGTATGAAATCTTTACTTACCTAACTCTATCAGCAATATCCCGAACTGGTGCAGGGACACTTTCAGACAACTGGCTTGCTTTCTATGAGAAAAAGACAGGGAAACACGTAGCAGGGCAACTATAGCAAAAAGTGTCATTACAACTTTTGGTCTTAATTTTTTACTTCTAGCCCCCTTTCACACCGCGTGATAAGGAACTGCATTCCAAAAACATACGCTTGATTACGAATTGAATATCTCTTTCTATGGGAAGTAGGTCAAAAAAACGGTTTAACAATGAAAATTGTTTAAACAGGAGTTACTTAATAGACTAAATATAATTCAAATTCCTTATTGTAAAAACAATGTTAGCTTTAGGTAAAGATCTGATGTCAACAACTACGCCTATCCAATAATAATATTCGAAGTTTAGTTAAATATATTAAAGTACCCCATAAAATAAGGTGGCGCCCGTGACTGATGTGCCACAACTGGTAGAAACATTTTGAGTCATTATTGTAAAAAATTAATGTGAAATTACATACCATTTTATTTATGTCTTGTCATTTGACAAATAATTTTACATTGTTAATGACATTTATTTTTCATACCCTGTCAGTGCCAATTTTTCGGAACTAATGCCTTACTAAATAAGGATAGTCTAGTTTAAGTAAGGATCTAAGTTTAAGTTCGAAGTGCACCGTTATTCACAGAATGTTCATTGCCTCCGGCAGCCATTAGCACTAATCTCAGCAATCGGACTTTACCATCGGCGCAGCGCTTGTTCGGACCCACCGGCACTTACTTCAGTGGCACCATTCAATCGTTGAACTGGAACAATGCTCGAAAACTATGCCCTAATACTAGAACAGGATTTATGAACGCACATTAGTTAAGTTAAAACTATTTTTTAATTTATACGTACTATAGATAATGTTCTTCGAACCTATTTCTACTAACGTGATATTACAGTGCACAAGGGCACGCGTTAACACAGTTTCTCTCCCTCTTTTACACTCATAATCATCATGATGGAACGGATACCCGCCACGACCGTAGAGAGATCGGTGTAGGACCGACTTTTCAAATGCCCTATAACTGCACGAGTAATTTTACTTTACACGCAATCGGGTGATCAGCCAGCATTGTCCTAACGAACCTCGTAACAAGTTTAAAAGTTGTTGACTCTCTCTCGAAGAGTCAAGCTGACGAACCCCGGTATATAAACCGCTTGCGCATTCTGCTACGGAGGAAGTTTAGAATAATATGTAACTCTTAATAGATAAAAATAAAAAAAATATTGTGAATGCTTTCAAGTTCCCGCGGTCATCTAATTAGGAGTAACAGTGTACATTATATTAGATACTACATTTCTGGCAATTCCTGATGAGTATGAATAGCAAAAGCTCGTATTTAGGTATCAGGTTTTTTTTTTGATATAGGTAAGTAAGCATTGGACTAAGGAATCAATTACAAGTTATATCGCCTTGCGTATTTTCGCAGGAGTCTGCAACATTGAACCTCGAAGTTCAATACGTTCATATGAATACATATAAAATTTTCATTTTTGGGTAAAAACCGTTCCTTTGATAACAAAACAACTGAAATGTTACCAAAGAAATATGACTGACTTCAGATAGTATAATATAACTATTTTGCCAATATTTCACATTAAATTGATAATTTTAAAAACATACATATATTCGCTCGCGGACTTTATTGTAGAACTATCTAAGAAGTACAATTATTTACAACATACTTTAAGTCTATCTTTTACGGTTTCAGCAGCGTTTGCAATTTAATCGCACAAGGTTGTGATTTTTGATGCTGTTATTTCTCCAGATTTCTCCAATTTCTATTTCAAAAAAATCACAAAATTATTGAAAAGAAGGGACCAAACGACGAAGATCAAGTATAAGAACAATAAGTCATAAAAAACCCTAATACGTAGTATACGTATTAAGGCAAGTAGTGCTTGGAAAACATTAATGCTAACCAATAGTCTAAATACCGTAAAATTATTAACTATAATTTTGTTTTTTGCAAGTTCTTCTCTTGACAGGTCAATGTTTTTACAAAGTCCTTGAGAGCGTACTTTAATAAAATACTAAACTTGAACAGTAAGATTATTTAATTAAATATAACATGTGTTTATATTTGTAGTAATATTTTAGATTAATGTTTCATTAACTGTATATTTAGAAAAGTGGTTTATAAAGAACATATATGAAGAGATCAAATTTAATAAAGCCGTTTGTCTTTTTTGAACAGTTATAAAACATCAAGCTGAATCCAAACAAAAGTCTTTTATGATAAGGAAACGTCAGCAGCAACCTTTTCCCCGATTAATCCGCACTCGTTCCATAAGCCGTTAAATATTTAAAATTAATTATAAATGAGTTTCTTTTTTTCCCGTGTTCTCTTTTGAAATTATCGCTTCCTTTAAAAGAATAAGCAAAAAATTAATATCTGCGTTTTAGTTGCGATAATAATCTCAGGTTTTATTAAAAGATATTTAGTAGTAAGTTCCTCTTTTCAGGAGACGGGGAAGTATTACCTCGGTACCTATTTTTATCACAGAGCAGTACTGACACTATTGTATTCTGGTCAAACGGGCGCAGTCAGCACAATTTCTGGGTCAATGATACGTAACATCTCTCGTCTCTGTCATTTGTGGGCGGCGATGGGTTGAATTAATCAAAGAAATGATACACATCAAAGGAACTGACATGATTACCTTCATCCAATTTTATAATATCTTCGGCTTATCATTCACGATCGATTTATGATATAATTATTTAATTTGTCCTTATATTTGACATTATTTTCATTCACTACTGGCAGCTGAAAGCCAGGAAAATCTTCTTGATATAAGCAATATTTCTCTGGCTATTTAATTTAATTTTATATGTATTCGTATTTAATTTAATTTTACATTATTTCTTTATTATTGTTATGTAAATAACTATGGACATATTTAATTTTTTTGAGTAATTATTTCTATTGATTACGCGAATACTATATTGAATATAAGGACTTTTAGAGATTTCATCGCGTTTATTTTAAATATTTAAATTCCTGACGTTTCGATTCCATATGGAAACCCCGCTTCAGCACTGGTAACAAGACGCATGACATCTCATTCTACCCCGTGACCACGGCCGCTGGAAAGTGTTTTTATTTGAATTTTAAAAAGGAAAATTTGCTTAACTTAATAAAAATACATTCCTCTCCTGGTCTCGATGCAGGCACTTCGGGTATTAGAAATAATAAAATGATCAAAATCATGTTCAAATACTCTGTCACATACTAATATACTTATTTATATTTATTTACACTTTATGTACACAGTAAGGGTAGAAATGACTTAATGCCAGTGGCGTTGTCTACAAGTCAACCTTTTGATGATTTAGAGGTAGGCGTACAAAATTAAAAGTAAAAAGGGAAAGGACTATAGAGGTAATACAAGACACTGTAAAATTAAAATTAAAAAAAACACAAGTACATACATAAATAAATATGTACACGTAAACAAAATGTAAATAATATATATACAATAATAATATATATACAAAATGAAATAACATACATAAAATACATGTTACAAACCAGCCTACTTCTGTTTGAGCAGGTGTTCTCGTACTTTTAGCTTGAACTTAACACGAGTTTTAGCCATCCTGATTCTGGGGTGTAGCTCATTCCAGAAGTGAACCGATTCTATTTTAAATGAAGAATGCGTGAAATCAAAACGGTGAAGAGGATAATGAAGAAGACGATTATTCGAACGAACGAAGATTTTATATATACATAGTGGAGATAGTAAAGGCAGTAAAAAGTAGTACAGTTATTAACACTTACTAAAGAAATGTCTTGTAGTTACAATAGCGCAATAAAGTTGTTACTACATTCTGCTCAATTTAGTCTCGATAAAATATTTATCCATTATATTAAAATAAAATAAAGTTTGGAAAGGCATTGCAAAACAGAAGCTGATAGTCATTTTAAGACTTATAAAATATGGAGACATAGAATAGCTTTCAACGCTTTTCAAAGCACCAAACTTTTAAAATTCCATCGACTTTAAAGAAATGTGACACTTACAAGATTTAAAAGACAAAAGTTTTGAAAAATTTTCAAGGTTGTAGTCTGCATATTTAATTCACATTCTTAAAGATAACAAATTTATCTATATTTCTTAGGTATGTCTATGTTTATAAAAGTTATGAAGGTAGAAAAATATTTTAGAACTAAACAATGTAATGCATTTAAATTGTAATGATAATTGATGGTGAAACACTTGAATACGGGCAAAAAGATTATTAAGAGAACAAACCTTACACTTGACACACAGGTTTATGTTTCTAGGTTAATGATGTCTATTAATATATAGATATATTTAATAACCATTTCACCATCGTGAAGATGATTTAAATCTGATAAAAATCTCTTTTGTTTAATACATCATTATCAGAGTTTCTAATTAAACCTTTTGGTATTTAGTGTTCAAAAGTGATTTACAAAAGAAATTCATATTCTTAATAAATATAAGAGTATGAAAAAATTACGTGTTTTCTTCAATGTAGTTTATTCTTATACAGGAGCATTAATATAAAAGTTGCTGACATTGGTCTATTTCCAAGGAGTTTTGACTCAATTTTGTGATTGTGTGATTGATAACTTAATGTAGTAATACTTTATTAAAAATGAAAAAAAAAGTGAAAAAAATTCTAGGTATTAATTTTTTAATTTGTAGAAATATATGACATAAATAACATGTTACATGTTCCGCAGGACCTACTAACATAACTTTAGGTGACTTCAATATTTGCATTTACAATCTGTAACCAATTATTAGTCTTGTAGCCAGCCCAGTGGGAATAAAAGACTTTTCCTTTAAAAACCAAAAATATTGTAAATAATCACATAAATGCATACTGAGTAAGCTTATTAAATTAAAGTGACAAATCTACCGCAAACCATTAGTAGATATAATTGCCTATTAAAGATACATTTGTCGATAAAAGCTTTTATTTATAAAACCCTCATTGCATGGTTACGGATTTTCGTATTCAATATAATTGGTTTAATGTTTCGCTTTGTGGTAGCGATTTTACTACGACGGATTTGTGACATTACTAATATTAGTATTAATATTTTAAAAGATTTTAATTTTTGAGTGTAGTTATATGTAGTCGTAGTACATTACAGAAAGCAAAATTCTATTTTGTTAATAAGTTGTCTTCTTTCACAATGTTAATTTAAAGCTCTGAGACGGTTTTTGTTCGGATAACGACTACAAGTAATGTATAGAGCATTACTTGTAGTCGTATACTATATATATATATTAATAAAACATTATAGAAAAAAAATATATATTTCAAGCATAAGTCGTTGTGAAAAGAATAAACCTCAATATGTCTCTCTCAATATGTATAATGAAATAATACTATCTTTTTTTTTATCCAATTTAAATTAGAAAATAAACCAACTAGTTTCTGCTGCACCATATACTTGATGCTCACTTTTACATAGGATAATTGATGCCATCTTTTATGAACAACTCTGAATCTTGAATTCAACAAAAAAATAATTAAAATATTGTCTTACCATTTTGGGACACTTTACAGCAACTTTACGTATTTTTTAATGTTCAACACAAGTTCAAGTAATCTTCGTAACGCTGGTCTGTTAATGGCTAGTAATAACATACATAAATATAACAGAATACATAGTACTTCTTCTTAAAGAAAGTCTATCAGAATTGGAATAGCCACCAAAATTGAAACCGTCAGTAAATATTTAAGGGGATTGTTTGATTCTAACTTCTCGGTAACATTAAACACGATTTCAACGAAGGCATTCCATTCTTAATTCCCGGAAGAGTTTCGTATAGGGTTCGGCTTTGTTTTACTTGTGCTTAAATACGCCAATCTTTTTTTATATAAAATATTCTTTTAGATATCAAAACTATCAAGTACGTATATTTACTAAAACAAGAGCGACAATTATGCAGCGATATCCATGGCCTTGTGGTATTTATTTGTTTTCGATGGACAAAACGGAGGTCGTGGGTCTGAAACCTGCACCAAAACTTTTTATAGGCCTGAGAGAAACTGACTTATGCCACTAAACTCTGTCTGGCAAGGCAGTATCCTTGGAGTAATAGTGAATATTTAATTAAAAAAACTTAGATTTGTGGCTTATTGAAGACACGACTATATGTATATATAAACTTATTGCAGTATTATTTATTGTTCCAATTTTATGCCCCTCATACTTTACTAATTAAAAACCTAATCCTAGCTACTCAAAAGTAATAATACAGGGTGGCCCATAAGTCCTTTGAAAAGTAAAATTTGAATAAAACGAACAGGGCGCGCGTGAGCGGTGCAGGGGAAGCGGGGAGAGTAACTTCAGTTTCTAGGAATTTAGTCGCGATGGAGCATTCTACCGGAGCGGACCGTGCGTTTTGTGTGCACGAGTTTTATAAAACGACAATTCGGCAACCGTTGCGCGACGTAAATTTCGAGAACACAAAGGTTTACACATTGACGACACTCCAACTTTTCAAACGATTAGAACTGGGTTGCTGGTTCGAGGAGACCGGTTCGATTAGATAAACCGTGGTTGGTCACCTCAAGGACGTCCGTACGGAACAAAACATAGACACAGTGACACAGTCTATTCGCGAAAATCCGACACAGTCAACTCGTAAGCGCGCCAGAGCATTAAACGTATCCAGGAATCGTTACAACGTTTTGAAGAAAGATTTACATATGCACCTTACAAAAATTCAGTTGGTTCAAGATTAAAGGAACGACGGTATTCTAAGACAAAATTATGAATGAAATGTTGAATCGGTTTACTTCCTTCAATAACATAAGTTCTTTGACGAGGCTCTTTTCCATCTGGGCATGTTATAAACAAACGCTATTGACCCATCCATCAAAACTTAAGCATCGAAGCCCTTTCATCCAAGTGACTGTTTGGCCTGCTATGTCAGCCCATGGTATCCTAGGGCCTTACTTTTGAAGATGGCAGAGGCGCAGCTTACTGTTACGTCGGAGCGATATGTGGCTATGATCGAAGAGTTTTCATACCAGGATTGCAAAAATTTTCGGCTTTACTGCCAGGACGTGGTTTCAACTAGGATGCCACTCTCACACCTCTATACTACTGCTATGCCCTTTGATTCGATCAACTTTTTCACTGGCAAAGTGATTCTCTAAGAGAGACTTTTCCTGACCTCCACGTAGTCCAGATCTGTCTCCCGATGGATTTTTTTGTACAGGGCTACCTTAAGCTAAGTATACGATACAAACCTTCGCAGGTCAATTGAGGCCTAAAGAAAACATCCGCATGAGAAATGACAAGCATTTTCAGCAGATGATGCCGTTACGCAAGTCATCGACCATTTAGACGTCGTTTGACTCAAGAGTACACGTAGATCCAAAGGATTTCATTTAGAAGATGTTATATTTTCAGAAATAAATCCGTTTTTAGCTTTTGTATAATAAAATTTAGTTCATAAAATGTAAGTTTTTATCAAATCACACGTAATTCGGATTTTCAGCGTTACTAAAAATATATTTATTCCGACGTTTCCGATTCTTCACATCCAAGTGATCACGGGCAGACTGAATCATGCAAGTTAGGTGGATTTGATATGTATATCAATCGCGAAATAAAAGAAATAATTATGAATTAGTGTTTACTTTTAATATTTTTTCATATCAAAGAACTTATGGCATGTAACTAGGGTATTTTATTATAGATATAGAATCGTAGATACTTACAATATGAGCTACAAAAGACTATTAAAATTTCAATATTTAAATTGCAATTATACTAAATGAATATCGGAGCAAACTTGTTGGGATAATGAAGTTAGTTTAACAATCATTATTTGCTTACCCACGTCTCGTGACTGCGGTCACACCATTTATTGCTATTAATTAGTATAGTTTACTATTCTGTTATATTAACTATTTCCTTTAACTTATAATTAATAATTGTTTTTATTCAGTAAGCTTATCGAAACCAATCTGCTAGGTTGCTAAAATTAATGGAGCTTACGAACTCCTCTAAACCTCTAAACGTAATAACATGTTACTAAAACAAAATTATTAAAAATCCTTATATTAAAATAGACGAAAAGGGTACTTTGACGACGCCCAATGTTGGTGGGTAGACCGAATTTTTACATGCAACGCATGGATCATCTTGCTTTTCAGACTATTTGGTGATCGGCCCAAATTGTCCTAACCAACCACAGGCGATTATTACATTAAATATAAAAAAAATTGTATCACTAAAATGAAATTATAATTTTATCAACTACCAAAGAATAATAACAATATGCGACTAACTGATAAAAGAATTATAAACGCGTCCTTAAAATACCGCAATACTACTTTAAGTGCTTTTATTTGAGTATACGTTTGTTATTTTACACAAAAGGTAAGAATAAAATTATTCATATGTATGAACGTACAATTAAAATTTTAATTTCTACATGGGTCATATCACAAAGCAGCTTTCGCTATGACATAAACAACTTATGCCGTCCAGTAGGACATTGTAGTTTTAATAAACAAAGCCAGTTATTCTATTGTAACACAGTTGTTGTAATATTCATTTCAGCGCTTTTGAATTACCGTCTAATAAGTTTAAACAATGTTACGGAGTTCATTACCTAGAATGTTTTATATAATCTTGGCATCATTAAATACATAAGTATTAAAATTGAATACAAAAAAATACATTCAATATAAAAATTGCAAGCCATAACTTTTGTTTGGATGTTTTCATATAGTGCTTTATTTGTATAAAAATTATTGAATGCTAGAACTTTGTCTAAACAAAAGAGTTTATGATATATACAACTGTTTAATTTTACTATAGCAATACCGAAAGTTTGTACATACAAATGATCGGTATTGTTAGTCAAAATTAAAACAATACATAAGAACAGTCAAGTCGTCGATCTATAAAATATAAACGGTATTACATAGAGTATTTTTTAAATAAAAAAAAATATATTGCACTTCATAGTCATTGATTTTTTTTTCTTTACATCTTTTCGTTTCTCCTTCTTGTCACAGTTACAACACACAAATATATTTTTTGTCTAAATAGTGTTTGTCGTATGGTTCAATCAGATTGATGATGGCCTTCTTGTCAGTAATCGATAACTAGGGACCTCTGTTATTTTATTCTTATTAGCTGAACATGACTCTGGAACTTGACACAATTGAACTATTGATACTAATCGGTATAGGTTTGATTCTAATTCATTTACTTAATAGAATAATGTTTTTAAAAGACACGAACAATAACAATTTTTGAATTCGTCAATCGCTAGAGTAAATAATTTAAATATAGCAATGGGAAACACGAGATAGACAATTATCAGCTTTCCGCAGACGCGTCTTTTGTCTATGGTTGGACAGAGCTAAAGTGGTTTTACTTACTCTGATTTCATTTTATTTGTTACAAATGGAATTTTTAACGATACTCTGCATATTCATTGCAGGCAATTAGTCGTCAACAACTTTATGCTGAATTCAGCTTTTAAAATCATTCATTATTAAAATCACATTCTAAAATGGTTTAGAAAGAGATTTTGGAAGATTATTTGTTCCAAGATTTTTTTTCGTTATTTTTATTTTTATAGATTATAATATAAAGGTACTGTTTTCTCAATACGCCATTTTAGTGTTGCGAGTAAGCAAGCACAAAGATTACCACAAATAGCTATCAACCCCAACCCATTTTTGAATAATATTTGCAAAAAAAGAAACAAAATTGATTTATCCATAGCGGTAGATTCATATATAATTTTCGCATGCATTTTCTTGGTAAAATGAACGAGATTTCGCTTAGCATTGCAATAAATTTTGAAACTTGTCACCGCACTGCGTAATATTTTTAGGACAATATGTCACGCTGACGCAATTGGCAAGTGTTTTCGGAAATAGCATAAATATTTTTCAAAGTTTTATGTACATATGAGGCCAACATAAAATAACTTTCCATTAAACAGCTGGCTTTTTGGAGTTTATTAACTAGTAAGTAAAAGTTATAAAACACAATAGAATACTATTCACTCTAAATTCCTAATAATATTCGAATATTTTTTTAATAATAGTTACATATAATTAAGTATTTTAAATTCTGTGTCTATTTTGAATTAATGAAAACGGCTTTTCCTCTTCATATATACTGCGTAACATTGTTTTTAATGGTTAAACATTCCAGTACACCATATCTATGTTCTGTTACAGAGCTTTATTATAATTTATTATATATCAACGCCATTGATAATAGTTATTGTAGTAGAAATGTTGCACAAAACTCGACTTCTCAAATAGTTTGCTATAAGATGAAATTGACAGACTTACCACTACTATAATACTACCCACAGACTATAATAGAATTTGAAAGAAAAGCTACTGGTTAAGAGCTACAAATTCCATTCTCTACAAATTGCACTACTGAAATTAATGATCCCGCAAGGAAGCTAATGCAATTGACTTCGTGAAAATAATTGAGTCTGGCTTTCAATTTCGGTTTTAGAGCCATTTAATTTGTGAAATGAACAACAGAACTTAACGAGTTTCTGTTAAATAATTTATATTTACAGACTTAGGTGAATTTTGTTCAGCGACATAAAGATAAAGAAATCAAAAAGGTTTTCATTTCAGATATATATCTTGTAATGATAAACATATATTATATTAGGTACAATGGATAGACATTTTCCAAGGAAATTTACTTCCCCTCATTACAAATAAATCCGATCGTACAATGAAATGACATATTTCAACCTTACTTTAAAACTCGTTCTCCCTTATTGTGATTACATTATTAGTTTGTAAAATCATTACTTTCAAACAGAGTCTTCTTATTTTAGTTTTATAAATAGAGAAACTAATTTTAATCGTTAGATGGACGTATTGCTTCCTAAATTTGTTATTGATTATTTTTTTCGTTGTTTAGAAAATAGAATCTGTTGATGAATCTTGTTTAAATTTATAATATAATCGCCGTTATCGGATATGACAAGGAGGCCATCATCATCTGTTGTACTATTGTATTCCGGTCAAACAGGCGCAGCCAGCGCTGTTACTGAGACAATGATACGTAACATCTCTCGTCTCTGTTATTCGTGGGCAGCGACGGGGTTAATTAATTAAAAAAAACACACACATCAAAGAATTTGACATCATTACCCGAATGCACTGTTATAATATCTTCGGCGTATCAATAACGAATAATATACGAGATAATTAAATGATTTGTCTTTACATTTGTCATTTTAAATGCTTTATATATAACTCTGGCAGCTGAAAGCCAGATTTTATTTGATTTTATATGTATGTATTCGTATTTAATTTAATTTGACATCAATTCTTTAACATTGCTATATCAATAACAATGGACATATTTGAAAATTTTAATATATAATATAATTTTTTTGTGGTAACGATTTTACTGCGGTGGGTTTGTGACATTAGTAGTATTAGTATTAATTTTACAAAAAGTTTTAATTTTTGAGTGTAGTTATATGTAGTCATAGACATTACCGAAAGCAAAATTCTATTACAAATTGTCTTCTTTCACAATGTTCATTGAGAGCTCGCTGAGACGGCTTTATTCGGATAACGAATGAAAGCAATTTCTATGACTATATATATTTTAAGAATATTATAGAAATCATTATATATTTCAAGCATAAGTCGTCGTGAAAGGCAATTAACCTCAATGTAATATGTGTCTCTCTCAGTATGTATAGTGATATTTTGCACAAAAATAATACTAGCTTTTGAAATCTAAATTTAATTCAAAAATAAAAAGACCAACTATTTTCTGCTGTATCACATATTTAATGCTGACTAAGCTACAATACCGTTAAAGTTTTACTTAAGATAATTTGCGCCATATTTTATGATCAACTCTCTCAATCTTGAATGCAACGAAAAGATAACTAAAATATTATCTTACCACCTTACAGTATTTGTATGTATTTTTATGATGTTGAACACAAGTTTAAGTAATCTTCGTAGCAATGGTCTTTTAATGGCTAGTATTAACATACATACCTCCCTCTTTCAGGAAATCTATCAGAAATGAAATAGCCACCAAAATTGAAACCGTCAGTAAATATTTAAGGTCTGGGGATTGTTTGATTCATACTTCTCGGTAACATTAAACACGATTTCAACGAAGGGCATTCCATTCTTAATTCCCGGAAGAGTTTCGTATAGGGTTCGACTTTTTTTTACTTGGGCTAAAATACGCCAATATTTTATTTCTATGTTTAATATTATTTCAGATATCAAAATTACCAGGTACGTATATTTACTAAAATAAGAGCGACATCTATGTAGCGATATCTACATCCTTGTAGTATTTATTAGTTTTTGTGGTCACACCATCTATTGTACTATAGTTATACTATTCTGTTTCATTAACTATTTCCCACAACTTTTATTTATGATGTTTTTGGGTCTGTGTCTGAAGTATAGAAACGAATCTGCTAGTTTGCTTAAATTTTAATGGAGCTTCGAATACCTATCAATGTAATAAAATAACATTTTACTAAAACAAAATTAGTAAAAATCCTTGTAATAAAATGGACGAAAAAGGTAATTAGCCCTTTCAACGGGTCCTACTTGTACCCGTTGTTGTACGTTTGTAAGTGGACCAACTTTTTACATGCACATCCAACGCATGGTTCATCTTATATTTCAGACCTGAGGACGATCGGCCCAAATTGTCCTGATCAGCCAGAAATTAAAGATAACACAATAGTTGTTTTCCCCACGAGATTCGAAACCACGATCTTCGGTATAGAGGCAATACCGTATGTAAAATTTTGCATCATCTGAAAATGCATTGTTGAACATACTGTTTATACTATTGTACAAAAACTTTTTATCACTAAAATCAAACAAAATTATAACATTATTTAGGACCTTACAATAATACCAATATGCGACTAACTTATAGAAGAATTACAAACGCATCCCTAAAACTGTAAAAGTACTTTAATCACATTTAATTTAATTATACCATAGTTATTTTACTACAAAAGAGACAAAGAAATTATTCACATGTATGTATGTACAATTAAAATTTTAAAATGTACGAGGGTCATATTACAAAGCAGCTTTCGCTATGACATAAACAACTTATGACGTCCAGTAGGACATTGTAGTTTTAATAAACAAAGCCAGTTATTCTATTGACACACAGTTGTTGTAATATTCATTTCAGCGCTTTTGAATTACCGTTTAATAAGTTTAAACAATGTTACGGAGTTTCATTACCCAGATGTTTACCATAATCTCAGCATCATTAAATACGTTTGTATCAAAAATACATAAAAAAAAAAACAATTGCTTTCAATATAAATAAGGACCGAAAGTTAAAAACTAAATAAAAAAACTATCGAACCAGAACCAGTGTTTGGATGTTTTCATATAGGCCTTTATTTGTATCAAATTTATAGAATACGAGACCTTTCTCTAAACAAAAGAGTTTCTATAATATTGGAAACTGTTCGGTATTGTTTAGTAAAATTAAAACAATAAGAACGGAGTCGAGTCAAGTCGATCATAAAAATATAACGGTATTACAAAGTGCATTTTATAAAATAAAAAAAAATATATTGCACTTTGCATAGTCATTGATTTTGTTTTTTTTCTTCATATCTATTCGTTGCTCCTTCTTGTCACAGTAACAACACACAACTTTTTTTTTCTGAATAGTGTTTTTCGTATGGTAGAAGTATTGTTACAGGTTACGGTGCAGGTTTTGATTCAGTTAATTACATTAATGAAACTAATATTTTCGAAGACAGGAACAATAACATTTTTTGAAGGGGATCAGTAAAGTTTTATAAAGCGTCAATCGCTAGAGTCACTCATAGGGTGATTTAAATTTTATATGTATTACGAAATATTTAATCGTAAATAATTTAAATATGACAATTGGAAACACGCTAGTTAGATAGCTTCCCGCGTTCCGCAGATGCGTCTTTTGTCTGTGGTTGGTTAGAGCTATAGTGGTTTTTCTAACTCTGGTGTCATTTTATTTCCTATTACTGAAATTTCTAACGACACTCTGCATATTCATTGCAGGCAACAACAACTTTAGTATCAACACAGGCAACAAAAATAACTTTATTTCAGTCGTCAACAACTTTAAGCTGAATTCAACTTTTAAAATCATTCATGATTAAAATCACATTCTAAAATGTTTTAGAAAGAGATTTTGGAAGATTATTTGTTTCTAGTTATTTTTATTTGTATTTGTTATAGTATAAAGATACTGTTTTTCTCAATACGCCATTTTAGTGTTGCAAGTAAGAAAGCACAAAGATTTTCACAAATAGCTATCAACCCCAACCCACTTTTGAATAATACTTTCAAAAAAGAAACAAAAAATGATTTATTGTCCATAGCGGTAAATTCATTTATAATTTTAGCATGAATTTTCTTGGTAAAAAGGACGAGATTTCGCTTAGCATTGCAATAAATTTTGAAACTTGTCACCACACTGCGTAATATATTTCCGACAATATGTCACGCTGACGCAATTTGCAAGTGTTTTCGGAAATAGCATAAATATTTTTCAAAGTTTTATGTACATATAAGGCCAACAAAAATAACTTTCCTTTAAACAGCTGGCTTTTTGCGTTATTTTCTAAGTAAGTAAACGTTAGTAAAAACACAATAGAAATACTATTCACCTATTTTTCCTAATAAAAGTCGAATATTTTAATATATTTTAAATTCTCTGTTGTTTTGAATTCATAAAAACTAAGGCTTTCCCTCTTCATATATACTTCTTAAAATTGTTTTTTAATGGTTAAACATTCCAGTACTCAATATCTATGTACTATTTATATGCTTTATTCAATTAATTTATTAACATAATCACAACTGTGATAGTAGTTATTGTAGTAGAAATGGTGTACAAAACTCGACTTTCTCGTTTGCTATAACGGATAAAAATTAGTACAAGAGCTACCCACAGACTATAATAGAATTTGAAAGAAAAGCTACTGGTTAAGAGCTACAAATTTCATTCTCCACAAATTGCACTACTGAAATTAATGATCCCGCAAGGAAGCTAATGCAATTGACTTCGTGAAAATAATTGAGTCTGGCTTTCAATTTCGGTTTTAGAGCCATTTAATTTGTGAAATGAACAACAGAACTTAACAAATTCCTGTTAAATAATTTATATTTACAGACTTAGGTGAATTTTATTCAGCGACATAATAGATAAAGAAATCAAAAAGTTTTTCATTTCAGATATATATCTTGTAATGATAAACATATATTATATTAGGAACAATAAATAGACATTTTCCAAGGAAATTTACTTCCCCTCATTACAAATAAATCTGAACGCACAATGCAATAACATATTTCAAACTTACTTTAAAACTCATTCGCCCCTATTGTGGTGGCGTAATATTTTATACCCTTCTACGTACAAGCTAAATAATTTAGAGAGGTTTACAAAGACACAGTTTCTAAAATCATTGCTTTTAAACAGAGCCTTTTTATTTTATTTATTTATATAGAGATACTAATTTTAATCATTCGATGGACGTATTGCTTGGCAAATTTGTTATTGATTATTTTTTTAGTTGCTCAGAAAATAGCATCTATTGATGAATCTTTTTTAAAATCCTTTTTTAGATGAACTTTACAGCTAATTGTGACTAAATATAGCTTTTAATTTTAATTTTAAATCGGCCCCCCTGATAACCAAACTTTTATTCCCTCCCTCATAAATTTGTTGTAAAATGGAGAACCTAACAAGAACTTGTGTGGCTCAAACACATTTCAACTAAAATAATAGGTAAGCAAAAATCGGGTAACTTGAGGTTATTTTTATCTCCTTTATTTAGAATTAAAAAAACAACTATTGTTCTGTTTCAGATCCCTAATTAAATGCGCAGACTTTTGGTGGCCCTCGATAAGGCACTTTAGTACATTTTTAAGGGACGGCCTTTAAACAAGTAACTTTTTGGAAAATTTTTAATAAATAAGTCTTAATTCAAAGAAAATTGGGCCAATTGTGCCATTACTTTAAAGTGGCATTTAGGATTATAGTATCATATACACTATGATACTATATCATGTATACACATCTACTACTATTTCATATATACCATATCATATATATATGCGTTTTCCCCGTGATGACCTACGAGGCCGAAACGTGGCCTTCGACTATAGGACTGGTCCACAAGTTTGCCGTTGCTAACGCACTATGTAACACGCTACGCTCGGAGTATCTTTGTCGGACAAAATTGTTAATGAATTAATCCGGCAAAGCACTAAAGTCACCGACATAGTGCAAAGGATTAGCTCGTTGAAGTGGCAGTGGGACGGTGACGTGGACAGAAGAACCGATGGTCGTTGGGCCAAAAAGGTTCTGGAGTGGATGCCACGTTTGGGCCTTGGTGATTATTGAGAAAGGCCTATGTCCAGCAGTGGATCGATAGGGTCTGCTAATGATGATGATGATGATTTGACGCTCACACACGCTACACACACACTATGATACTATAATGCTTTTATTTGTATACATAAAAAAAATAATTAAAATCAACCACAAAAACAAAAAATTCTCACGTTTTGCCTAAATTTCTAGATTTTTCTTAAAAAGGCCATAATTTTCAAATTACAGGGGGTAGATTTTTTTTATTTTTCTCATGATGATAAAACCTATAACTCCGTTTCGGCTTGACTTTGGGTTCTGAGATATATATTCTGGGACTGTATATATGTATTGTACACGCTGTACAGGCCAGCTGGACGTTTACCTGATGATAAGATGATTAGTTTAAAGATACGTATAGATACATAAGAAATGCAGCTTAAACGCCAAAGAACTAATTGCCGCGCTAAGGTTTAACATGTTATGTCTTCGTTTACTCGGTTATTACACTTGCTGCGGTACTCTTCATAACGGAAAAATATAGTGTTTTTACAGTATTGCTTTGCGGCAGAAATGTACCGCAGTGGAATATAATCAGTTCGCCCCTTGTAAAATGTGGACCTTCACTTTGAAACTTTATTATGCATTTTAAAAGTTGCCCCATTTAATATAATAATTTTTATACTATTTCTACGTCAAATCTACCCATAAAGTATCAATAAAAAACCTAACTATTTACGCGCTACAAATACGAAAATAGGATACAATGGACGTGCAACGTGCTAAAATTGGTGCAATAAATCGTGCGTTTTGCACCAAAAGCAAATTTACAGTGCTGTTAAAGTTCCAAAAAGAAAAAGAAGTACAGTATATTCGGTCATATGAACTATGTTTTAAAAATGGAAAAAAATACTGTATTATATTACAATGTTAATTTAATATTGCGATAAACATTTTCGAAGGGATTAAGGTTTGTATTTTTAGAATTTGTATTTATAAAATAGTTTTTTTTTAAAAAGCATTAACAGAATGTGCCTAATATTTATGTTCAATATGATTCAATGACACTACCAAGCTATTTAATGAATATGTTTAATATCGATAAAATAATATTATTGTAAAAAATACTTTAAACACAACATATATACAATCAAGTTTCTTAACGGTCAAGGCATGCTAATTTAATTCGTTATTCTATCCCAAGCAAATGATTAACAATTAATTATTTTGACATAAACAATTACTGATTTCAAACAGTACTAATTTTGTATTTTGCGCAATACTTTTAAGCGGATAACAACGGGCTATGTGTACAGAACTGCCCTTCAATCCAATTTGCTGCCGAATTTAAAGTCTCTAATTTGTATTAAGGTATCAATTTACTAATGTATAATTACATAATGTCGATCATGACTTGTTTTATGTAAATAGAACAAATTTTTAAATGCATCAGCTTTTATCTAAACTTACGGTGCGGTATCTTAACTGAGCTTGGAGTATTCCTCATTGCAATTTTAAAAACAGTTTCCATTAAAATAGTCATTGTGGGTTATTCATAAAACATAGATATATGCTCTCGCTGACTTTATTGTAGGATATTTCAAGAAAAACAGTTATGTAGAGCATATTTTAAGTCTTTCCCTAAAAGGTAAGCAAGCGATTGCAATTTTGTCGCACGACGTTGTGATTTATGGCGCCATGTCTTTTGCTTCCATAAATATCTTATAAACTACTTATAAAAAATTATTTAAAAAAAAGCCGGCCCATATGACAGCAACGTGCTGACTTCTGGTCACACTATTCTATACGATACATAATCTGATGTTTTAAGTGATCGCACACTGCCGACTTATTGAGCCTTTTGCGTTTTACATCAGCTAAATATTCCTTAACACTAGCCGATCCTGTCAGTTACATCCTTTACATTGGGTAAAGCACTTGCATTGGTACTCGATTCACTGACTTGCGATCAATCGGTCTCCATGATATTACCGTAGCGTTCGAAGCTTAATATTGTCTAGGACCTGCTATTAGTTATATTGTTATATAAATATTTGCCTACACAACTGTGTATGATAAATAAATGATGTTGCTTTCATTAAATTATTTATAAGGTTGACTTTCTGTACATAGTACAGTCCAGCATTATATTAAGTTTGTGAAAAAATAAAACATCAAGACAAAGGTGCATAATTCTTTCATAAGAGTAAACACATTATGGAAAACCATTAATTCTTGAGCATCAAAATAATAATAAGTATACTTTTAAATCTGTTTTATAATATCTTTGTAGCCAAGCTTTAACGAGAATCTCTACAGTCATATATTTTGGAATATAAGTAAAAAAATCCAATAAGAAGATAGTAATATAAAGAAATATTTTAAAGGTATTTACAAAAAATGTAAAAAAAATGAAAAGGAAAATAACCCTTTAATTTTTACTTTCATTTTACAAAAAAGATTTTATATTATATCTTATATATCAATACAATACAGAATGATGTCTCAGGTACTTTTCCTGGCAATTGTTCGAAGAAAGACGCCGTCCGTATTCACTGTTTCAAGAAAATAAAGAAGGAGTAACCTTTCGTCAGCAAATATGATATTTTGGTTAAAAATAACAAGTAGCTCGTCCAGGTTTGCATGCGGTGACTTTATAAAGATAAGTGCATGATTAGAGACAATTAATGGCAAAATTTCTTACCCCTTGATTTTATAAAATATTTCTAAGAGTTCTAACATTTTCTAGTTATAGATATAGCCTATGGTACTCATTGATGCTCGTAATACAGCTTTGTATGCTCAAAATTATTCTTTTCAAAAGTTATAATTGTTTGTAAGTTTAAACGTTACATAAAAAAACTTTCTTCTTTATAATATTTGTATAGATAGATAACTTAAGTTGAAACCATCACTAAATATTTTGATAAGAAATAAAATATGTTGTAACCGGATCGTTAATTTTGATTTGAGTAAAAATCTCAATTAACAAATTGTTATGTTGTTGCTTGAAATGTACAATGTTTCGAAATTCCCAAAAGCTCCGAAATTAATTAACTCTTTGTCGAGTATTCATTTTATCTGGACAGGGAATGACTGCGCTTTTGCGGTAAAATACGAGTCAACAAACATAACAAACAAGATAAATACACTAACTATGTATTGTATATAATTGAGTGAACTACATCTACTAGCCTATACAATTATATTACTCATACTCCTCGTACGTTAATTTATTAAACATTAAAGATTTAAACTTTGATCGAAATTTATTAAATGTTTAAAATTTCAAACTTCCATTAAGACGCCATTAAATCCTCTGAATTATTGTACCCAAAACGTATGATGAAGTAAATAGTACTCCAGATGTTTTCTTTCACACTTTCTGCTTACTGCAATCGTAGACTAGATAGACTTTGAATTCTGCGGCAACTAAACATCTAATTGGTTTTTTTTTGCTAGAAGGATAGCACATATGAATGCAGCTGATGAATTTAAAATATAAGGTTTTATACCAGATCTTTCTTCGTCATGTTATTTTTCTCCCTCTATACGACGAGTATGAAGAAAGAATCAGTATAACGGCTGCGTATCAATGATTAGTTGTATATATTATTATAATAGCCATATATTATTATAATTATATATTATAATAGCCCAACGTATTCTGAAATCTTAGGGGGTGATTTAAGCTTAATGCCATAAATTTAATATTATAAATTAATAAAATAGCACAGCTAATAAAAAAAGTAAAACTTAACTTTATTGAGTCAAAATCATGTATAGTTTTTCGCCTTCTACCTAAAATAATTTGTAAGCACTTGCAATGTAGGTATTTCCTATACACTGGATTATCCAATAAAAATTGATGAACGGTGAGGTTAACTAGTTTATTACTTCAGATCATCATCATCATGATCAGCCTATCCGAGTCCACTGCTGAATATAGGCCTCTTCCATGAGCTGCCAGATACAATCCTGCGCCACCTGCATATTCATACCCACATTTGCCCAAGTCGTCATTCAAGTGCATACTATTTTTTAATTAATAACAGTTGACTCATGAAGTCCTTTTTAAATAATCTGGTAAAATATAACCTTGTAATTTTTCCTTTTGAGTTATTACAAATTATGTTATTGAATATTAGGTGCTGTCACGGTAAGTAGAACTGCCTCCGTAGCCTAGTGGTATAGGCGTGTGCTTAGAATCCGGAGGTCGGGTTTCAATCTGTGAGGACTCAACAAATTTTCGTTAGTTGTTTCCTAGTTGGTTAGGAGCAATTTGGATCACCATTTTGTCTGAAAAGTAAGATGATCCATGCGTCGGATAGTCATGTAAAAGTCGGTCCACCCACCAACCCGCATTGGACCAGCGTGGTGGGATACGGTCCATAACAACCCCCAATGGATGGGGGTGTATTAGGGGAGGCCTATGTCCAGTAGTAGACTATCTAAGGCTGATGATGATGATGAAGTAAAACTGTTCTGTGCTCAGGCTAATGGTTTAGCAAGTTAAACGCAAAAAAATAACATATCCCCAAATTACGTACAGTAATTTGCTCATTTCGAAAATCTTTGAAAAAGTTATGTTTTTTTCTTCTTTATTATATCCATATAATAAAGTAGTTTTAAACTTCATTATGATAGTATATACGATAATAATATAGTAGAAATAGGGGCTTAACTTTACAAAATCGATTGGTGCGTCACCTATGATGTTAAAATAGTTACAATGCACTGCTCGAAATCGCATTTGTTCAAATTATTCGAAAAAAAAATTATGAGTTATTTAAAAAGAAACAAACGTCTACAGCAACTAAGTAATAAATTAAAATATTCATTACAGCTTTAATTAAAGCTCTTTCCAATCAGTTCTTTATGACCATCCCAGTAATTTTACTGTAAAATAATGTACAATGATTAATTAATATTCCTTTGTCTTTTGCTTAAATGTATAATGAAATTCCTTTGCGCTGCTTTAATGTCGGTAACGGCTTCCGCTGGTTTAAAGCTGTAAGGTTAGTCCTTTAAAATTGCCTTTAGTTATGTATATAGTCATTGGTGTCGTCATTAATATCTAAGGTCCTTACAGATGAAGTCCTGTTAAGAATTTTAAAAGTAAAACAACTCATATAGATAAAATTATTATTTAATCAATCGAAGTATGCGCAATCAAAAGCGGCCAATAATTTTCAAAATAATCCTGAAAGCTGTTTTTGGGCAATTTTGACTACCTCATCTGATATTTTTCGTCTTCGAAAGTTTTCCAAATTTGGAAAATAGGAGTCACAGTTTATGGTTGAGTATTGCGCAAAATCTGAATACCAAGAATTGAAAATTTGTCCATAACTGTTATTATAAAATTATTAAATGACGCTAAAGGAAATTAAAAAAAAAAATTGCTGTTCTTAATTAATGGAAAATTAATTTTAAATCTCCAAGTGCATAAAGCCTGTCAAATTTCCGATGCCCTATGCCATTGAAAAATTAAAAGAAACAATTATTGTAGCAAAAGCAAGGACCTAATTTATCATTGACAAGACGCTAAATTTTGTAAATATTGTCGTCGTACATTTATTAAGCTTTTAACATTATTTTTGTACATTAACTAAGTGTTATTTGTTTCTCTATATATATAAAACTATTTAAAAGAAATTAATAGTAAAAAGTGTAATTGACGTAATTGATTTAGGTGGATTAAAAATTTTGTAACTTATTTTACTTACTTACTATACTCCTTTCTTTTCTTATCCTAGAAATTCGTTAAAAATATTAATGAAATTCTAAATTTGAAACCTGAAAATAGTTTAAACGTTTTATGTTCCTGTAAATTAGTCCAGGAATCTTTGGGTTCAATGTACAGTCATTATGTCACCATAAAAGACCTTTTAAGACACTCCTAATTCTTCCTTGTTCCTTCGTGTTTTCATCTCTCCAGGCTACCTACCACAATCTTTCCGGAAAAGATATTTGGACGACATAATCTTAATTTTAAATCCTTCCAGGTAAGGTAACATTCTTAACAACAGCAAGCCACGAACTCGACGAAAACAGGTAAATTGTGGCGTCCATCACCTTCATGGATGACTAATGGTATTCAGATGGTTATGCGCGCTTAAGGATCGCGCTTTGAGGAAATTTAAAAGCTTCGCACCGAACGAAGAACTGTCAGCAGTACAAAACCATCGAAATTGATTACTTCAATTTCAGATGGTTTTGTACTACAATTCCTGTACCTATAGGTATCAAAAGACGCATATTTCAGCAGCTTCCAGCTCAATATCTTCAGATGTTTTAATAACCACTTTCTTACTACTTTTCAGATTGATCATCTTACGATTTGCAGAACAATTTTACAGTCAAAAGTTTGTCGCGCCCTTGCCATCAGTTCCATACGCTGGCCTCCGACAAAATAGGTCAAAGTATGTTAGTCCCTTTACTTGACTTCCTATTTCCATACATCCTGCACAGATCATAAATTTTTCCTTGGAATCAAGATCTTTCCCCTCTTCTTTGCGTCAAAGCTTCTACGTCCTCTCCCCAAATGCTCCAATCTTTCAGTCCGTTTCTCTTCTTGCATTTCTTTCTAAGGTTCTTTCTAAGAATCATGAGTTCTTAAACAATTTTCCGTTTTGTACTGGGACACAAGCTACAAGCTACACACTGGGCTACAAGCTACTAAAATCCTATCAAATCGGCTTTAGACCTGGCAATAGCAACCACTGCCCTAAGGTGACTGACGTATATTTGGGTTGATATAGAGAGCACCAGAGTCACTGTGTTGGTGCTGATTGATTTTGCAATGCCTTTAATACTGCAAGACCAGACATCTTTTTAGCTATCGTGCCGCATTTTATATATTTTCTGAAAATAAGTCTCGACTGGTTCTCGTTATATCTGCAGGGCGCTAAGCTTTCCAGTTATTAATGATTTTATTAAGTTGGCGTTATTTATATTTTGGAGCTCAAGGGGCGTTATTATCTCTTCAGTATTATTTCTCTTTTCATAAGTCTCTTTAGTAACAATATTCAGTGTGAATACCATCTATATGCTGATGATTTGCAAATATTCGCCTAGTGAGGCGTTGATAATCTCTTGGAAGTTTTGATAGGATTAACCAAACTCTAGCGTTAATCAACGAAATGACAAGCTATCGTGCTTGTAGTTCCAGAATTTTAGCAAAAGTCGACATAGGCGTACAAATTGTCTTGACGGCGTTCCCATGCCGATCAGTCAGTTTATTTATGATCTGTGTTTAATTATGAACAAGTTTAAGGCATCAAGTCACCAATGCTATGCGATTTCTGTATAGGCTCAAAAACTTTCTACTCTTTACAACAAAGCTGTGCTAGTGCAGTTGTTGATATTCCCTCTTATCAACTGTGGTGAGCTGTATCATCCCAATAAATTCGACTGACTACTAAATAACTGAATTCGATTAGTATTCAATATACCAAAATTTCATGGTGTGTACTTCCTATCGCTGCTACAAAGCCTGTGATTTACATTCAAAGACGTTTCCTAAAAGCGCATAGCCATCACTTGTTTTTTCTTGATTCTCCTTTTACTCTTTCTTATATATCCTCGTTCTTCCAATTTCTCTGTGTGTATATATTTATGTGTATATGTATACGTGAACAATATGTACTATTTATTCATATTTATTATTGTTTAATACTGACCGTCTCCGTGGTTTATCGGTATTGGCCTTTGCTTTATAAACCGGAAGTCTTAGAATCCAACAACGCTGTGTTATAATTTTTTTCTGATTGTTTAGGATAATTTGAGTTAAGTAAGATGATCCTTGCATCAGATAGGAAAAATTCAATCCAACAACCAACCCGCATTGAACTGCGCCTGTCATAAAAAGTTTTTTCATGTCTTGTAGGGTTCTTATTATTGTAAATGTGAAATAATATTCTATTAACATATCTAGATTATAGGGCCGGTATTAAGTGACAATTTTAAAAGTTATTAAGCTTTCGTAGATAATCTTTACAAGTGCTCTGTTTACAAATATGTTACTATAAGGCTTAAAAAGTATTATACCAATGTATAATACATTTTTACCTTAAACTCTGAAGCAATAAGAAGTACATTTCACATACAAGATTATGAATACTTAAAGGTCTAATCAGCAAATGTTCTGCATGTGCACGTGACTTTTAAATTTATAAACAGTTTCGAAAGTTATAACTTTTCTTTTTGTTGTAATAGATAATTTTCGTATGGTAGGTTAAGCATTATAACTAAATTGTTCATGCAATATAGCGATATATAATATGCGTTTGTCTTAAAAACCAGTTTATAAAACATATTTGTCCAAAAAGCAATTATTAGTGTGTAATATTTATGTATAAAAAATATTTTTTTTATAAATACTTTTCGAGTTAAGTGTACATAGACTCTGTAACAGTTATAATTTACAATTCTAAATTCTTGAAGAAAATGGTTTTTTTTTAAATAGAGCTTCGTTCATGTACAAGATACATATTCTGCTTGATGTAGCAGAATTTCAATAGTACTGTGTTTAGCGGTATAACGCAATGAGGGTGTGGATGGTGGGTGCTTTCAACACAGGTTACTAAAAACTACATTTTTTACTTGACCTTGAACTTGAATAAACGAAAATTTAATCTCACCTACAAACAATCTCGCTCGATCGTGTAAAACTTTATCTTAATTTAGTGCGGCGTTGGAAGTTGCTAGTTTTTAGAGTAATAATGCTAAGGGCTGTTTATTGTGCATCTTTTTATCTATATATAAATTTGGATTGAATCGGTCTTTTTGACACTCCGTACTTCGTTGAAAAGGATTCAGCACAGCTCAGGTTTTTAAAGATGTGGAATATTTGTGAGATAGTGACATGCTCCTTACTACGTTTTATTTGAATTTAAAATATTATAACATACGCAATTTTAAGTTAATTTTTAAACTTTGATGCAGCACGATTTATAATGAGATTCACACTCGAGTAGTACAAGTATTTAGATTTGTTAAAATTTTACCAATTTATTTTATCAAAAAGAAACTTTAAAACCACTCTCAAACACTTTATAAGTAATAAGTTACTTCAAGACTAATCCTCTTTACACTAAGCAAACAGGTTACAGTCGTACAGGTTTTTCTGTGAAATGTTTTCATGAAAAATGCATAAAAGTGAACGTTAATATTGAATCTATTAATACAAGCGAAAATAAGGAGTCCATGAATATTCTTTAGATAAAACAAAGACAAGCAAATAAATTAAATAAATAGAAAATATAAGATAACCTAGAAAACCACGAAACATAGTATGTTATATGTAGTTCAGTCAATCATTATAATCAAATTGATTAATTTGTTTGAAGCTTCTCCATCCGAACGTCAACGAGTGACTACGTGCTTTGTATTCTATAGACCTAAAATGCGAACATTTGGATCAATTTTACTCAAATTTTTAATAAGAATTTGGCTGATAAATATCATTTCTATTACAATTGGACCTTCTTGTTTTGAAATCACATTTTCCAATAATATTACTATTTTCAAGATAAAATGTCTATTTCCAATAATAATAATGTAGGGATTGTGCTCTAGTCGTAAAGAACGCCTTCTTTAATACGTTATAAGATACGCGAACAAATCTTCCTGAATTTTGATTAATGTGTGATATAACAACTAACACAAAGTAACAGTGAAAGTAAGTTATGAATTGTTTGTGATTTAAATAAAAATTGAACCGATAACAAAGGAAGGACTCTTTGCCGAAAACTAACTAACAATAAATAAAAAATCTCTGTATCTATAAAACTAGAATATTTTTTAATTACATGATGATTTTTATGAATGTTACTAGTACATTTATTTGGTTTGTATCATACTGAAAGTGACACCACTGATTATAAAAAATTATTAATTTCCATTGCTAAACTAATCCTGACAATCTATTCACTTAAGTTTCTTACTAGGGATTTTGTTTCATTTCATTATCTGCCGATCACTTACTAAAATAATATATGTTAAATATTCCTTTTACCTATTTTAGGTTTACTTAAACATAAATTATAATATTATATTTGATTATACAGTAGTATAAATCAGGTGTATTAAATGCATATGTCTATAATTAGACATCTTTCAAGCTTTCATCGTAAAATAATGACGGATTTCCATGTAGACTTTAATCCCCTGTTCGAACTCCGTACAGTTTGAAATTACAACATTGCTTAAACAAACGCTTATCACCCACGTACCCTTTCTTGGAATCAATTCTATGGAATTCATCTATTATATATCATTCGGTTCTGTGGTTTAGACCATAAAGCAATTAATACTTTGGTTTGTATTTGCAGTTCTGGGAAGGGATCAAAAAGTAGTAAGAATGATATAGAATACGATGAGAATTGACAACTCAATTATTTATTTTTCTACATATTCCCCTTACACACCGAGTCCAGCGTTAATTTGCTGACAAGATGAAAAACAGCTACGTGCCAGATCTGGTGAATAAAAGGTTGCTCGACCAACTGGAATTTAGCTTGCCGAATGTCGGCCATCGCTACTGCCAACTTATGTGCAAAGTCGATATCAAGACGAAACAGTACACCCCTACGATGTCAATCTTTTTTTATCAGTGCAGGCTTTCGACGTCAACTTGGGATTTAAAGCTGCATTATAACCTGTAGTAGTTGTTCCACGCTCCAGGTTATCAATAAACAATATCACTTCTGACTGACGAAATATTGAGGCCATAACCATGCCAGCCGATGACACGTCATGAAAATTTTTCGGAGTCGGTGAGGATGGCTGCTTCCATTGCAGAGATTTCTGTTTTGTCTCCTGATCAAAAGAATGAACCCATGTTTCATCCACTGTAACAAAACGAGACACGAGGAGAAACGAGACAAAATATTTTCAGAATCTTCTTGTAACGTCTTATTATATCTTCGAAACGTCAAGTCGAATTAGTTTTTGATTCTCGTCACTCATCTTGTGGAGACTTTTCTCATATTCAAAAATTGTGTCAATATGGATTAAACGAGGTATTCATATACCCTTATCCAATATGGAAGCATGTGAAAGTCAAGTCAAAGTCAAAGTCACATATCTTTATTCAATATGGAAGCATTACACATTCTTATTGATTGTCAAATAATCTACCACCGGTTCGGAAATGGAAGCCTCTGACCTGAGAAGAACCGGCGTAAGAAACTCAGTGGGACTTTTTTTTCCTTTTTTTCAATAAATTTTACGAAATTTTACATTAAACAGTTCATTACCTGGGTGTGTTATCTACCAAGTAGTCATTACAACAGTAATAACCTTTAACACACAAACGTTCGTTTACAACTTTTTAAATTTATTTAGAGATAAAATCTGAACGTTTTCTGGTATTTTATTGTAGAAGAGTATACATTGTCCCATGAAAGATTTTATTGCTCTTCGAGCCTAGTTTCTGGAAGTACATAAATATGCTTATTCCTAGTATTTATATTATGTGTCACAATGTTTTGCAAAATCATTTATATGTTTATGAACATACATAATATTTTAACAAAAATTTTCTTGGAAAACTGAAGTTGATGGACGGCTGCAACAATATTCGTCTTCCATGCTTGTTCTCCTCACTCTAAATTGAGAAGCTCCTCCACCTCGTGACAGTGGAATACGGCAGAACCGACTCCTCTAATGTTGCCTCCAAGTCACGTTAAATCTCATGCGTCGTAAATTTTTACCGGTGGTAGGTCCCGTTTTTACAGGAGACCGTCTGGGTGGCTACCACCGAGGTGCCTTTTTCTGCCGCGAAGCAGTAGTGTGAAAACACTGCTATGTTCCGGTTTGAAGGACACAGTAGCCAGCGTATTTACTGGGTAAATGAGATTTAACACCTTATGTCTTATGGTAAGCAGCGCGTTGGTAAAACCAGTATTGCCAACGTCTATGGGCGTCGGTGTCCACTGCCCACCAGGTGGCGCGACTGCTCGTCTGCCTGCGTATGCCATAAAAAATTATTAAACAGAGGTTTTAATAACAAGCCCACACTTGGTTTTTCTCTATTATAAATCGAAAACACGTGCCGACAGAAAGCAAACAAATGACTTCATTCAGAAAAAAATATAACGAATATCTGAGTGACGCCTTAAAATATTTTTCTTGTTACCATGGAGTAAATATGTTTTCTCAATACTTTTAATCCCCTGTTCTAAAAGAATCATCAATCTTTTTAGGTAACTTGGAATGAGCGTCTGAAAAATCGATTGATCTGAGCCCAAATAAGAAATAATACACTTAACTTTCACTGCTTTTGCAATTTTTGTTTCAACTTTGACATCGTTTTATTTCGATTAGACGACAACTTCTGAAAACAGTTTCGGTTTCGGAAAAAGTTTCGGCCAACTTCGGCCGAAACCATAACTGCGCATAAACTTTTTTGGCGAAACTTGCCTTGTATCTTTTATGCTGGTAACTGATTGGTTGTATATATTATTATAATAGCCATATATTATTATAATTATATATTATTATAATTATATATTGTAATAGCCCATCGTATTCTGAAAGCTTAGGGGGTGATTTAAGTTTAATGCCATAAATTTAGAAATTAACACAGCACGGCTAGTAAAAAAAGTAAAACTTAACTTTATTGAGGCAAAAACATGTATAGTTTTTCGCCTTCTACCTAAAATAATTTGTAAGCACTTGCAATGTATTTGCTATACACTGATTAACCAATAAAAATTGATGTACGGTGAGATTAACTAGTTTATTACTTTAGATCATCATCATCATGATCAGCCTATCCAAGTCCACTGCTGAATATAGGCCTCTTCCATGAGCTGCCAAGAGATACAATCCTGCGCCACCTGCATATTCAATTACCCACATTTGCCCAAGTGGCCAGTCCAAGTGCATACTATTTTTTATTAATAACAGTTGACTCATTAAGTCCTTTTTTTAAATAATCTGGT
Source organism: Lamproptera curius (assembly GCA_029286875.1). NCBI lineage: Eukaryota > Metazoa > Arthropoda > Insecta > Lepidoptera > Papilionidae > Lamproptera > Lamproptera curius. Next base: position 426,283 of record JAGSMT010000223.1, read on the forward strand.
GAAATATAACCTTGTATTTTTTTTCCTTTTTTGAGTTGTTACAAATTATGTTATTGAATGTTAGTGCTGTCACGGTAAGTAGAACTGTTTTGTACTCAGGCTAATGGTTTAGCATAAGCTGCAAAAATAACTTATCCCCAAAATACGTACAGTAAATTGCTCATTTAGAAAATCTTTAAAAAGTTATGTTTTTTCATGATTTATTATATACATATAATAAAGTATTTTTGATCTTCATTATGATAGTATATTAAACAAAACACATATGATAATAATATAGTAGAAATAGGGTTTAACTTTACAATATCGATTGGTGCGTCACCTAGGATGTTTAAAAGTTACAATGCACTAAATTATTTCTATTGCTTGCGCGAATATTATTCATTATTAAATAAAATTACTTTACGGATTTTATCGCGTTTATTTTACATTTTAAATTCCCGACGTTTCCCATCATCATCATCCGTTTCCAGAGCCGTGGTCACGGGTAGACTACCCGTGACCACGGCGCTGGAAATGTTAGAAAAGTCGGGAATTTAAAATGTAAAATAAACGCGATAAAATGTACAATGCACTGATCGAAATCGCATTTATTCAAATTATGCGAATAAAAAATTATGAGTTATTTAAAAAGAAAGAAAGATGAATAAACTAAGTAATAAATTAAAATATTCATTACAGCTTTAATTAAAGCTCTTTCCAATCAGTTCTTTATGACCATCCCAGTAATTTTACTGTAAAATAATGTACAATGATTAATTAATATTCCTTTGTCTTTTGCTTAAATGTATAATGAAATTCCTTTGCGCTGCTTTAATGTCGGTAACGGCTTCCGCTGGTTTAAAGCTGTAAGGTTAGTCCTTTAAAATTGCCTTTAGTTATGTATATAGTCATTGGTGTCGTCATTAATATCTAAGGTCCTTACAGATGAAGTCCATGTTAAGTATTTAAAAAGTAAAACAACTCATATAGATAAAATTATTATTTAATCAATCGAAGTATGCGCAATCAAAAGCGGCCAATAATTTTCAAAATAATCCTGAAATCTGTTTTTGGGCAATTTTGACTACCTCATCTGATATTTTTTGTCTTCGAAAGTTTTCCAAATTTGAAAAATAGGGGTCACAGTTTCTGGTTGAGTATTGCGCAAAATATGAATACCAAGATTTTTAAAATTTGTCCATAACTGTTATTATAAAATTATTAAAGCTCAAACAAATGACGCTAAAGGAAATTGAAAAAAATTGCTGTTCTTAATTAATGCAAATTAATTAATCTTAATTTTAAATCTCCAAGTGCATAAAGCCTGTCAAATTTCCGATGCCCTATGCCATTGAAAAATTACAAGAAACAATTATTTAGCAAAAAAGCAAGGACCTAATTTATCATTGCAAGACGCTAAATTTTGTAAAATATTGTCGTCGTAAATTTATTAAGCTTTTTTACAAGAGGTTGTGATTTTAGACTAAATGTTATTTGTTTCTCTATATGTATAAAGCTATTTAAAACAAATTAATAGTGAAAAGTGTAATTGACGTAATTGATTTAGGTGGATTAAAAATTTTATAACTTATTCCCTTTCCTTTCTTATCCTAGAAATTCGTTAAAAATATTAATGAACTTCAAAATTTAAAACCTGAAAATAGTTTAAACGTTTTATGTTCCTGTAAATTAGTCCAGGAATCTTTGGGTTCAAGGTACTGTCATTACGTCACCATAAAATACTTTAATACCCACTCCTAATTCCTCCTTGTTCCGTCGTGTTTTCATCTCTCCAGGCTACCTATCACAATCTTTCCGGAAAAGATATTCGGCTTGACATAATCTTAATTTTAAATCCTTCCAGGTAAGGTAAAATTCTGAACAACAGCAAGCCACGAACTCGACGAAAAACGAGTGAAATTGTGGCGTCCATCACCTTCATGGATGACTAATGGTATTCAGATGGTTATGCGCGTTAAGGATCGCGCTTTGAGGAAATTTAAAAAGTTTCGTACCGAACAGAAAAACTGTGGCAAGTACAAAACCATCAGAAATTGATTACTTCAATTTCAGATGGTTTTGTACTTGCCACAGTTTTTTACCTTAGGTATCAAAAAGACGCACATTTCGCAGCTTCCCAGCTCAATTTCTTCAGATGATTTTAATAACCACTTTCTTACTACTTTTCAGATTGATCATCTTACGATTTGCAAAACAATTTTACAGTCAAAAAGTTTGTCGCGCCCTTGCCATCAGTTCTAATACCGCTGGCCCCGACAAAATAGGTCAAAGTATGTTAGTCCCTTTACTTGACTTCCTATTTCCATACATCCTGCACACATCATAATTTTTTCCTTGGAATCAAGATCTTTCCCCTCTTCTTTGCGTAAAGCTTCTGTACGTCCTCTCCCCAAATGCTCCAATCTGTCAGTCCGTGTTTCCTCTTGCATTTCTTTCTAAGGTTCTTTCTAAGAATCATGAGTTCTTAAATAATTTTCCCATTTTGTACTGGGAAACAAGCTACTAAAATCCTATCAAATCGGCTTTAGACCTGGCAATAGCACAACCACTGCCCTAAGGTGACTGATGATATTCGGTTTGATATGGAGAGCACCAGAGTCACTGTGTTGGTGCTGATTGATTTTTACAATGCCTTTAATACTGCAAGACCAGACACCTTTTTAGCTATTGTGCCGCATTTTATATTTTCTGAAAATAAGTCTCGACTGGTTCTCGTTATATCTGCTGGGGCGCCAGCTTTCCAGTTATTGATGATTTTTTATTAAGTTGGCGTTATTTATATTTTGGAGCTCCAAGGGGCGTTATTATCTCTTCAGTATTATTTTCTCTTTTCATAAGTCTCTTTAGTAACAATATTCAGTGCGAATACCATCTATGTGCTGATGATTTGCAAATATTCGCCTAAGTAGGCGTTGATAATCTCTTGGAAGTTTTCGATAGGATTAACCAAACTCTAGCGTTAATCCAACGAAATGACAAGCTATCGTGCTTGGTTGTTCCAGAATTTTGGCGAAAGTCGACGTAGCGTACAAATTGTCTTTGACGGCGTTCCCATGCCGATCAGTCAGTTTATTTATGATCTGTGTTTAATTATGAACAGCACACTGAGCTAGAAACCACACATAAGAAGTTTAAGGCATCAAGTCACCAATGCTATGCGATTTCTGTATAGGCTCAAAAACTTTCTACTCTTGGCAACAAAAGCTGTGCTAGTGCAGTTGTTGATATTCCGTGGCAACAAAAGCCGAAGAAAGAAGTCTTATCAACTGTGGTGACGCATGCTATCATCCCAATAAATTCGACTGACTACTAAATAACTGAATTCGATTAGTATTCAATATACCAAAATTTCATGGTGTGTTTTCCTATCGCGCACAAATGCCGTGGTTACACATTCGCCAAAGACGTTTCCTAAAAGCGCTTACATCACTTGTTTTTTCTAGATTCTCCTTTTACTCTTTCTTATATATCCTCGCTCTTCCAATTTATCTGTGTGTATATATTTATGTGTATATGTATACATGAACAATATGTGCTATTTATTCATATTTATTTGTGTTTAATACTGACCGTCTCCGTGGTTCATCGGTATTGGCCTTTGCTTTATTCTTTTTTTTAAGTCAAGATGAAAACAGCTACGTGCCAGATCTGGTGAATAAAAGGTTGCTCGACCAACTGGAATTTAGCTTGTTGAATGGCGGCCATCGCTACTGCCAACTTATGTGCAAATGCGATATCAAGACGAAACAGTACGCCCCTACGATGTTAACCTTTTTTATCAGTGCAGGCTTTCGACGTCAACTTGGGATTTAAAGCTGCATTATAACCTGTAGTAGTTGTTCCACGCTCCAGGTTATCAATAAACAATATCACTTCTGACTGACGAAATATTGAGGCCATAACCATGCCAGCCGATGACACGTCATGAAAATTTTTCGGAGTCGGTGACGATGGCTGCTTCCATTGCAGAGATTTCTGTTTTGTCTCCTGATCAAAAGAATGAACCCATGTTTCATCCACTGTAACAAAACGAGACACGAGGAGAAACGAGACAAAATATTTTCAGAATCTTCTTGTAACGTCTTATTATATCTTCGAAACGTCAAGTCGAATTAGTTTTTGATTCTCGTCACTCATCTTGTGGAGACTTTTCTCATATTCAAAAATTGTGTCAATATGGATTAAACGAGGTATTCATATACCCTTATCCAATATGGAAGCATGTGAAAGTCAAGTCAAAGTCAAAGTCACATATCTTTATTCAATATGGAAGCATACCACTTTCTTATTGATTGTCAAATAATCTACCACCGGTTCGGAAATGGAAGCCTCTGACCTGAGAAGAACCGGCGTAAGAAACTCAGTGGGACTTTTTTTTCCTTTTTCTTCAATAAATTTTACGAAATTTTTACATTAAACCTTACATTTTACTACTTTGAAATAGCCTGGAGTGAACAGTTCATTACCAGGGTGTGTTATCTACCAAGTAGTAATTACAACAGTAATATCCTTTAACACACAAACGTTCCTTTACAACTTTTTCAAATTTATTTACAGATAAAATCTGAACATTTTCTGGAATTTTATTGTAGAAGAGTATACATTGTCCCATGAAAGATTTTATTGTTCTTCGGAGCCTAGTTTCTGGAAGTACATAATTATGCTTATTCGTAGTATTTATATTATGTGTGTCACAATGTTTTGCAAAATAATTTTTATGTTAATGAACATACATAATATTTTTAAATATGTATACTTTCTTTTTGATTGTCAAATAAACTATGACCGGTATAGAAATGAAGCCCTGGTTTGAGCAGAACCAGCGTAAGGAACTCAGCGGGGCCTTTTTATTTTCTTATTCCAATAATTTTTACATATAACATCATATATTAAAAGTATGAAATAGCCTGGAGCGAAGAGTTCAATACCATAACTATATATAAAATAATATCCTACAACGCACAATAGTTTCTCTACGACTTTTTTTAATTTATTCCCAGATCGAATTAGGTATCAGATGGTAATTCTTCGATCGTTCAAAACAGTTATTTCCAAATTTGGCAGCTTTTTCTTGGAAAACTGAAGTTGATGGACGGCTGCAACGATATTCGTCTTTGTTCTTCTCACTCTAAATTGAGAAGCTCCTCCACCTTGTGATATTGGAATACAGCAGAGCAGACTCCTCTAATGTTGCCTCCAAGTCACGTTAAATCTCATGCGTCGTAAATTTTTACCGGTGGTAGGTCCCCTTTTTACAGGAGACCGTCTGGGTGGCTACCACCACGGTGCCTTTTTCTGCCGCGAAGCAGTAGTGTAAAAACACTGCAATGTTCAGGTTTAAAGGGCATCGTAGCCAGCGTATTTACTGGGTAAACGAGACTTAACACCTTATGTCTCACGGTAGGCAACGCGTTGCCGATACCACTGGTATTGCCAATGTCTATGGGCGTCGGTGACCACTTCCCATCAGGTGGCGCGACTGCTCGTCTGTCTGCGTATGCAATAAAAAAAATTATTAAGCAGAGGTTTTTAAAAAAAAGCCCACACTTGGTTTTTCTCTATTATATCTCGAAAACACGTGCCAACGGAAACAAACAAACAAAAGAAAACAAATGACTTCATTCAGAAAAAAAATATAACGAATATCTAAGCGACGCCTTAAAATACTTTTTTTGTTACCAAGGAGTAAATATGTTTTTCTCATTACTTTTTTATTCCTCGTTCTAAAAGAATCATCAATCTTTTTAGGTAACTTGGAATGGGCGTCTGAAAAATCGATTGATCTGAGCCCAAATAAGAAATAATACACTTAACTTTCACTGCTTTTGCAATTTTTGTTTCAAATTTGAAATCCTTTTTTTTCGATTACACAACAACTTCTGAAAACAGTTTCGGTTTCGGAAAAAGTTTCGGCAAACTTCGGCTGAAACTGTAACTGCGGCATAAACTTGATTTTTGGTCGAAACTCGGCCGAAAACCGAAACTGAAACCGAAAACGATCACCTAATTGTCTGAAAAGTAAAATGCGTCGGATGGGCATGTAAAAAGTCGACCACCCACCAACCCGTATTTGACCAGCGTGGTGGGATACGGTCCAAAAACTCCCCAATAGATAGGGGTGTATTATGGGAGGCCTATGTCCTACAATGAACTATCACAAGCTTGTGATGTATGTACTCGTATGTATGTAAATTTTTACTTTGATACGACCAGTATTATACAATATCCGTAACAAAAAGTGAGTTTGAAAATAACCTGCTTCTCTTTTCTAGAGTCGATTTAAAGGCATCTTCTATGACATTTGAATGACAAATGACGAATAAGAATCATGATAGAATCGTTTTTATTTTCTTGTTTGATTGGTTATGATTGTCGTATATTATTTACGGTCTATAGTTTTAATGTATATCTTAGAAGTATAAACAATTTCAGTAATGATACAGAAGAGCTGAGAAAGTTACATTCCGTTGTATTAAGTCATTAATATGTTGAATATAAATTGTATTGTATTCAGTGGAGTAATTAATAAATAAATGAAACTCTCTTGACGTTAACCTAATCCCACGTGATTTTTTACATACGTACATAGAAGTAGTTGATTTCATACCCTGCGTGACGATGTTCTTAAATTATTTAAGATATTGAGTGAAAAATATTAAATGAATCACTAATTTAATATTTCATAGCGGGATCATAAAAAAACATAAAGGCCAAAATTAATTAAGCTGCTCCGTACAACTCGTACCCGTCAACTTATATTAAAGCGGTTATCAACGCGATTAACTTTTGGAGAGTGGGGTTTGACATTTCAAAACCCTTTACCTCCAATTTCGTTCAAACCATATCATATATCCTTGAATTTCAGAGTCACTCGCATCTGCTGCATGATGATAAATAGAAATTTATTTCGTAGGCTTTTTTTTAATATCAGAAAATACAAAAGATAAAATTTGAATTTAACTAAAACAATTGATTAAAATTAATCAAGAGTTAAATAAAAATTCTATTAATTTATTTATTTTTTATTACTATTAATTTTGAAATAGTACTGTCATACTACAAAAAGTAGTAATAAAATGTTAGTATGAGCAAAACGAAATATAAAAAAACTATAATGAAATAACAATAGCCTTTCAGCGCGAGGACCGATAAACTAACTAAATGAGAAATGCAAAGTATTTACAATATGTTTAAATGCTCGCAATGGTATAACCAAATATTTTAATCCAGTTCAATTTTGTATCTTATAATAAGCGATAGTAAATAGGGGATAGTTCTTGTTTATTGTTTTTTTGTATTTACGGTATGGAATGCTTAAGGTTCTACTAAAAAAGAATTGCTTATTGTTCAACGTAAACAAATGAACAAAGCAAATATGCATTGCCAACTATGTTACAAGCGCGTACATAAATCTGGATTAAGATGCATAAGCTTGCTCGATGTTGGCACTATTTCAAATCACAAACACATGTAAATAAATAGAGTAAGCAAACAAGTAACGCTACTTATTACTTCGTTGTCATTTCATTTATAAGGAATAACATATCTCAAACTCCCATTTGAATAAAAGTAAATATAAGGCAGAATTAAAAACTTGAGTTGTGAGTTTAGACGCCAATAGTAATTTTTAACGAATTCTTTTATTTACCACTATACGATGTCTTTTAGATCTGTTTAAGTATTGTAAACATTTCAAACAGAAATTTGAAATTAGAATTAACCAAATATATATTCTTATACCAAAAGTATTGTTATTGTATTTAACTTTTTATTTAAATAAACTGAATAATTACGTAAATTGAAGAAAATTAGTTTTAGATTAATAAATACGTACAATAAAGAGCCGTGCGGCGCCTCAAAATACATATTACTTTAATGCTATATTTTTGTTTCCGACTTTAATCCTAATGCCAACATGAAGATTTTTCTTATTTATAAATTTAAGTTGGGCAATCTCTTTACAGATTATGCCTACAGGTAGCTTAGGGTTGTTTATTATACAACAAACGAAACTACGTATCAACATGTTTTAAGCAATTACGGAACCAAGCAGTGTATTATTAAAACCGATTTATTTCCCTTTTTTTAACGATAGCCTATAAGATCTATTTTATCTTCCTCCATACCAATTGTACGAATAAGCATAAAATGTTTACCTCTTTTTAAAGTTTCCTATGTTTCTGTAAAATATATCTAATTTTAAGGTGGATACTGTCAATTATTTTTTCGTAACGCTCTCAGCATCCATTCACGAGTTTACTCTCTAAGTCAAGCGTTTGTTATGAAATTTTGTTTAATAATGCCTTATTATTCAGTGTAACCAAGGAACAGGCACTTTATTTAAAATATTACATTATTATCCAACTAATTAATTGATCCAACAGGAGTATAGTGCCGATAAAATATACGCGAATAAAAGAAAAACAAATGTAGTATATAGTTGATTGTATGTTTTCTATAAAATACTGCTAGAATTAACGATTACATACATTACATTAAAATACGTGCATTAGAAACAGTTTAGGGATTAGATAAGTTAATTCGATTTCCTTTTTGTCTATTTACAAAAATAGGAAACAGTGAAATAATATAAAGTAAGAATTGCAAAAATATTGAATTGCTTTTAGCACTTAGCGAAGCATCAAACTTTGTAATCGACTTCGAAAAAATTCGGGGCGTGACAGATTTCGGTGAAAGTGAGAATACAGCAAGACAGATGTGCTTTAAGGAAATACTCGTAAATATATGATTTGGTAAGGATATGATTTGCAATAAAAAGTAGTACGTGTATAGATGGATTTCTTAATCTGAAATAAATTTATAATAATAATAATAATAATAATAATAATAATAGTACAAAAATTATAAAGGCTCTTGTTATTTAAAAAAAAAATATGCGTAAATTCTGTATCTATTCTACTTGTCTGTAATATTGGACATATTGTTTAAATTATAATTATAAAACTTTACAAAAATTGAGTGCGTTAAACTTTTACTTTATTTTTTTTATTGCAGGTTGAAACCTTACTAAATAAAAGATACTACGAAAAACAAAGTACAAATTTTATTGTACGATGGATTTATATAGCCATATATAAAGTATTCAATTAATTTTTCATTTACTTTTAATATTGAAAATAAATACTAATAATCTGGTGAGTATTGGTGTTATAAATGTATAATTTGGAGATATTTACCAATGCTATGAAAACCAAAATATATTGTAACTATAAATAAATCAATAAGTGTATATATTTTTTGAGCAACAAGCGTAGATTAAGGGAAACTACTATTAACATTTAAAGTTTTAATGAAAATTGTATTGAATATATGCACGAAACAAATTTGATTTGATAACTGAACGTTTACAACTTTAGGCAGTCCAAGGATTATTTTAGGTAATCCCAAAATTACTCATATCGCATATCGCATAAAAAGGCAATAATTTATTTTTTGCAATAAATTTTTTTCTTTAATGTCATAAAAGGGAAAATATTTCAGCTACGGGCTACCTTCACCTTTTAACGAACTTAAGTAAGTTTCACCAAATTACGTCTCCTAGAAACTTCAATCAAATATAAATGAGCGCATATATAAAGTTCTTGAATAAATCAGCTGTCACTGAAGTAATTTTCAAATGTAAGATAATAAGATCTTATTACTTTGAATAAAACCCGTAATTTGACTAGTAATAGAGTCTTTACCTCCGTCTAGGAGCTCTTTTAGGATACGACTTAATTAAGTAAAGACAATGTCCCCGTAACTGCCTCCGTAGCCTAGTGGTATAGGCGTGTGGCTTAGAAACCGGAGGTCGTGGGTTCGAATCCTGCGGGGACTCAACAAATTTTCATTGTTGTTTCCTAGTTGGTTAGGGCAATTTGGGCCGATCACCAATTGTCTGAAAAGTAAGATGATCCATGCGTCGGATGGGCATGTAAAAAGTCGGTCCACCCACCAACCCGCATTGGACCAGCGTGGTGGGATACGGTCCAAAAACCCTCTAATGGATAGGGTGTATTAGGGGAGGCCTATGTCCAGCAGTGGACTATCACAGGCTGATGATGATGATGATGATGATGATGAATGTCCCCGTTAACAGCTTTTGTCGATAGCTTTTACAACGAAAATAAAAATTGAATGTGCTTTCTAGCTCATTAAATTTATTAGCTTAGATTCTAAGATGATCCATGGGATCCGTCGGATGGGCATGTAAAAAGTCGGTCCAAAGCAACCCGCATTAGACCAGCGTGGTGAGATACGGTCGAAAAATCCTCTAATGGCGAAGGCGTTCATTAGGCCTATGCAGCCTATGACTTACACAGACTGATGATGAGATTATAAGAGACATAACAACAATTTTTGTATTATTTGTAAAAATTTGAATGTTGTAAAGTTATGAGGCGATTAGGATAGTAATAATATTTAACTTGTTATGTAAATATTCAAGAATAATATTATTTAGTCCATTGTCATTTGTCAAAAAAAGACAATAAATTTAATAAACCACTTTGTGCGATAATTTATTTATTTAAGCTTCTAACGCTTAGTTTTAAGACGGACCAATGCTTTAAGCTATCAAAAAGGAAACTTCAAATTTTCAAGGAAAAGTTTATCAAAGATTTATCGCTAGAAGAATATGAATAACGTCAAAGGTAAAGTCATCTTTTAAAGTACTTTAGCTATTCAGCATTATTCGAAATAATATTTACGTGAACAATATTTAAAAAGCATTAGAAGTCCCCATAGTCCCCATTAAAATTTTCATACATTACAAGGCAATGCATGGAATTTTTAGCCTACATGAAACATAGGATGCTAGGTTTAGCATCCTATATCTGGGTAAACGAGGTTTCGTTAACCCAGTGAATATGCTAGCTACAGTGCCCTTTAAACCGGAGCACGGTTTTACACATTACTGCTATGCGCCAGAAATAGGCACCCCGGTGATATCGTCCAAAACGGCCCTCTTTAAAAGGGGACCTACCACATTAAAACGCGCACAAAAGAAGCCACATTGCCTTGTTTGTTCAAGCAAAATCAAAAAATAATATTGAAAGAATTGTAAATAGTAATGTAAATAAAAAAGAGTACATAAAACTGATGTATTCTGTATGACTTATACTATGCTTATAATATTAGTCTGATTATTTCATGATGATATTATTTTCGTAATATGAAAATAATATCATCATCATCATCAGCTCGACATAGCCCTCCTGAAGGCAAGCATAACAGGAAGGCCGTTATGGGTTTTGGACTGTATCACACCACGCTGGTCCAATGTGAGTGTTAAAAAATAATAATGCACGAAAAAAATATTACAGTAAAAGCTTTCCAGTTTCTTTCTACCTCTTAAAATATTACTTATAATATTTTGAAACCTTTTATAATAGAATTACTGTTAATGAATGCTAAAAATATTTATTCCAAACTTATTTTTAGTGCGCTACTAAATCGAACTCATAAAAATCTTAAGTGAGTTGTTATTTAAGATAACTGTCAAAATAATTTATAGCACGAGTTCGAGTTTGGACTAACATCCAGCTCGTAGTTTGAAACATTTATTAGACTACTAGCTGCACGGTTACTGAATTTTCACCCTGCATTGAAAACTTTTGCATCCAATTAACAACACACACAACATAACTTTTGGATTAAAGAAACACAAAAACGTTAAATTACAAACTACGACTTGCGACACTATTAATATATTCAATACAGCTCAAATTTATTGATTTGTCATTCGAATGATGAACATGGTATAGCATAATCCATAAATATTAACATATCCTTGACAATGTCAAAAAATTTTTATTCAATTTAGGCTATACGGAACATTTGTAAACGAATATTTACCACCAGTTCAAAAACCAGACATGTGCAGGCAAAAAGCAACAAGAATCTTAGCTGTCTTATTTATATATTCATATGTACATATGGTTTTAATAATAGTTTTTACAAAATTTGTTTGATACATCAATTTTCTAGTTGCCAGAGGATTTGCTAGTGCGGAATATGTACCACTTCCACTCTTGCTTAATATAATTTTATAATAGTATTTTTACCTTTCTTTTGTAATTGTAGTTTGATTATGTTTAACGAAGCAAGTACGTTTTGATTTTAGGTGTGAACACTATAAATAATCGGTACAATTCACTAGTAAACGTGCACTTAAAAGTAATGAGCAGGATAATAATCCTTTTGTATCCTGATTTAATTCAATGAAGATACTGTTGCAACTCACGACACGCTGGTTAACGATGCGGGCACTTTGAATTAACTTACAGCATTGTGAGTGCCACCGGCTTTTCCATAAAAGCTTTCTGTTTTAAACAATGCAAACTTAATGTTACGCTACCCGCTTTTAGATCGCAAGAAAATTAAGTTAACCGCAAAAATATAATGCAAAATAAGTTCGTCAGCAGAAAGTAACAAGTTTCAACATCAGATCAAAACACTTCTTAAGGACCTTTTATTGAAAAAAAACATTTTAGATAGGAAATAAAAATTGTAGGGTACAATTCATTGATAAGGTACAATTTGAGAGCGCTCATATAGCAATTGTGACATAAAGTAAAAAAATTATGAGTGGACTTCCTATTGAAAAAAAGCACCTAATAATTATTGGTGAAATGAGTTTTGCAAGATATTTCACGAGTTAAAAAATGGAAATTGAACTAGTTATATAAAAATCAATATCTATTAGGGTCACAAGTTTTTAATATCACAGTTTTTTTAGAGAATTCACACATTTCAGGAAACAATTTAAATTCTAATATACACAATTCAAACTTTCAGGCTAATCAGAATTCAAATAATGTTCGGACAGAGTCATAGCTATATTCAAAGTATTTATATATTTCGGACCATGGTAATTTATGCTAATGATCAATTTGTAATTAAGTTATTATGGAAACCGGAAGGTCAAAAAAATGAATAGCAGAAGTCACCGTTGTTCGATACACCAAGAAGGCTATCATGGAGAATAAAGTACTTGGAAATTTCTGGAGACGGATTTCTCGTCATGATCTATCTATCAAATATTTGTGGATTCTTAGTATTTCAAATAATTTAACAGTTGCTTAAATGTTTACTGTGCAAAGTACGTGGTTACTTTGAGGGTATATTAGGTTAGTTAATACTGTAATCATATTTTACACCAAAGTTTTACTAAAACATCTAGTGTTGCTCCAATTTAAAGAAATAAAGTATGTTTTATGCTCAGAAAAACTCAAGTTCATTAAATTAAACAATAGGATGAAACTTTGGTTTATGTAGATTGATGTGCTATGCATAGGACGTGGCGTAATAAAATATAAAATCTATAAAATTCGTTTGTAGATTTTATATTTTATATCGTAGATACCATATTTCACAAACCATCCAGTTTTTAATTGACTGCGTTGCTTCTAAATATTTTGTTTGGTTATTCAAATATCATTCAACCTTACTACTATTTCGACTCTTTGATATGGCGATGGAAACTCAATAAAGTGATTTTTGTGTTAAAACTACAAAGATAATCATCAAGTGTTGGAAGAAGTAAATGAAATCTTTATATAATATTTACTAATTTAGTGTTACATTTACTATTTTAATCATATAAACGATTTATATTACTTTTATCATTAAAACATTTACAAACACACGCTTAAATATATAGTTAAATAATAGTCGTTATATAAAAAGCAATTTGTAAATATTTTCAAAATATATTACTCAAAAGGAAGTAAAAAATGCCAAAAAACTATAGTTGAAAACAAACCTTCTTTTACGATTTAATTACTCATGGCCAATATGTTCTAAAGTTTTAAAAATTTTGTGTATCCCAAACACATATATACAAAACCCGAAACACAAAAAAGCGTGAAGTTTTTAAACTGTATCAAAAGCTTAACAAATTTAATTAAAAAAGTTTCGGACAGCGCGCCAAATGCCGAATTCACGAAGCGCTTTTGTGCAGGCGCTATGCTCTACAATCCGTTGGCACATTTTCAATGCTTAAATTTTAATTGAAGGCTAATTAAATGATAGTAGTCAGGGGTGGTAATTTGAGCTGTATAGCTGAAAGTGGATTAAAGGCGATGTTACTATTAAAATAGTGCTAGTTTATATGAAAAAACTGTTTCTGCGCTAATATGTCGTTATACTGATAGAGTTCATAGCGGCTGTAGTTGATATCTATCGGCTATGAACTCTTAGTAAAATGTATTAATATTTAGAAGATAAAAAAAATGCTTATGTTTATGATTAATATTCATCAGTGTTCAAATATTTAGACCTGAATATTGGTTAGAGAATTTCAAGCAACAATTTATATTTATGGAACGAGGTTCTTTGCAATGCATGAAAGTGGCTAAACGGAAATAGTTGAGACCATAATTTGTAACTACACTTTAGTTAGTTTCAAGAAGTCCACGTGTTTCTCTGTCTGTTTCTCTCTTTTTCTCTATCTCTCTCTCTCTCTCTCTCTCTCTTTTTTCTCTTTCTCATAGAAAGCAAGCCAGTTATTTCCGTTTCAAAAATAGGATATTCGGGCAATCTGTAGCTTGGTTCCCTGAGAGTCCTTGCGAAATATTTTTGGTAAGACAAATATACTACCATTGCACTACCAACTATGAAATAAATGTTAAAATTCTCATATAAAGTTTATAAACAAGACAGAAAGAGCCCTTAGTGTTAGAGTGGCCAGGTCCAGATTGGTTAAAACAAAAAAATAACTGTGTTATAATTAATTCTAATTCAATTAACTAATTCTGACCTGAAATGACGACCGCAGTGTTTCTTGCTCTGTCTTCTTCTGACGACATACGTAAGTCGCTGGTATGAGCTGGATAGTACATAATAGTAGTAAACTGACACGGGCTGATGATCGTGTATTAATTTTAAAAAATACATTTTGGTGTAGTCTCAAGTGCAATGTGTAGTCTCAAGTGCGATGTGTAGTCTCATGCAATTTAAAAAACGTTAAATATTCAATACGCTAGTAGCTTGCTTAAAATATTTTAATATAACAGTATGCCATTATTACAGAATACTGCGATAAATTTAATTAAGCTCCGGCATTAATACGTACCAAAGTTTAAAGATTAGGAGCCTGCGTCTGAATATAACATTTATGTATACTAACTAGCTGTTACCAGTGACTTTGTCCACCTGTAATAGGAGTAATGTCCGCGAAGTGTAATCAAATGGCGTCATCAGCCTGTAATAGTCCACTGCTGGCCATAGGCCTTCCCTAGTACACCCCTACACGTCTATACCACTAGGCTACGGAGGCAATTATTAATCTAGTATACAGTTTATTAATATAAATGAGGTCTTATTGTTGTATGTGTTTATCATAAGACACTGAAGCTTATGGGTTTAGCTTCGGCGATGACGAATTTCCACTTTATCTTTTATCCCCTATTTCAATCTTTCCTACCACTTTAATTGCAGTAATAAATAGACCATGTCCTTTCTTTGAATCTATTTTAAGTGTGCACCAATTTTATCGAAATCGGTATTGTGGTATTGCCAGTAAAGACGGACACACATGCAGAATGAGTTACTTTCACATTTATAATATTAGCAGGGATAATAGAATTAGTTGCGCTTTCTTGTATCCTCAATTATTAAACCGGTATAAAATGTGCTAATATTGCCATTAAAAACAAAAAAAAAAACAGTTTTTCTAAAGATGTTCTAATAATTAAAAAGATATGATATGTGGTGTTAATATACTTTCCGCCTTGATCGACAAAATATTAAAATTTTCTATTTTTTTTAATTTACTTTAATTCTTTATTTGTACTTATTCGGAATATTTAAAATTTATTTAATAAACATTCTAAATTATTTATTTAATAAAAATTTTGCCAAATTTAAACCAAAAATATAGTGTTTTGCAATTGAAAAAATACCCTAAAAGGGTAAAGCCATAAGTGTATTTCATCTTTTGAAGCTTTCGATTTGTTGAGTCACGGAAATGGCCCCATTCATTTAATTTAACTACGACGTTCCGCAAGTGAGGTGAACACAACAAACAATAAATTATAATGTAAAAAAATATCAATATACTTTTGCGTGCTTTAAAAATTTATTTACGTTCGTGTATTTGAAAGAATTGCTTAACTATTTTGTGTGAAAATTTAGTTACTATTAAACCTAAAACACAATTACGAATTTCGTTGTGGGTTGATATATAATTGAATACTTTTTCTGGTTCTTGTGTTTTTTGAGAATTAATTAATATCATTTAAAGGCGTAGGAACTAATCCCCGAATTAAAGAATGAATTTAGGGATTTTTACACAAAATAATTTGATTTATCACTTATTACTATTGTTTATTTTTTACGGAAATACGGTATAATGTTGTTCTTTGATAATTTATAATTCATAACAAGAACATGTGTGTGAATAATTATATTTGAATTATAAAAAAAATATTTAATACATACATATATCATCAGCCTGTGATAGTCTACTGCTGGACATAGGCCTCCCCTAATAAACCCCTTTCCATTAGGGGGTTTTTGGACCGTATCCCACCAAGCTGGTCCCATGCGGGTTGGTGGGTGGACCGATTTTACATGCCTTGAGTGTTATTACATAAATCTTGATAAATAAAATTTCTCGACCCTTGTATTTTTAATGAAGTCAAATAACATTTCTTAACCTTTTCGCTTTGTTCCCATTGAACAAACTTTTCTTTAAAATGTCATTATTATTTGGAGTAAATAAAAGATTAGCACTATAAAAAACTAAAAGAAAACTACCAAAAGATGCAAAGAGTAAATATTTACAGGCCATGGAATGCTTGATTTCA
Source organism: Lamproptera curius (assembly GCA_029286875.1). Lineage (NCBI taxonomy): Eukaryota > Metazoa > Arthropoda > Insecta > Lepidoptera > Papilionidae > Lamproptera > Lamproptera curius. Next base: position 443,097 of record JAGSMT010000223.1, read on the forward strand.
GCTTTCTCCAAACATAAAACTCGTTTGGGACGTGTGCGCCTCCACAGTTCCCGAAGGACTTCCGCGTAGCTCTTGGTCTTATTTTATTCATTGTATTTACGATGAAGGGATACAATGCGCCAGTTTGCAAATCCACCTTTAGACCTTACTGATATTGAGCTTTATGTAATTATTATGGTCAAAACTCATTATTAACCATTCGATGTTAATTAAACCAGTGGTTAGGATTTTAACTTGTTTTTGACTGACTACTCAAAAGAAGGATGTTCTCAATTTGGAGTGTACGTTTACCATATTATGTTTTGATAAAAAAGGATACGATAAAACTACTTTAATGCCGTATAGCGTGAGCCCTGGTAAAGTAAAAAATCTTTATAACATCCTTACAAAACGTTCTTTAACATTATGATATAAATATAGTTTGAAACATAACAATGATGGAATGATTCTGTAGTCGCAGTATATATCTAATATATTGCTGCGACAAAATCATTCCTAATAACGATTTTAAGTTAAAAACTTAGAGAGTCGCTTACAAGGCAAATAAATAAATATACAAAAATACAGCATCGATTTTTATGAAATTAAATGCCGTTTTCATATTGTTCATTTCATAAGGATTTGAATTAAAATATATAAACCTTAAGTTATAATTAACATCTTGCGAGCTATAAGTATTTAATATTAAGGCAGTAGGAGTAGCTAAAAGAGGTGTTACCTCTCTAAAGACATCAAAGCAGTAATAACTCGCTTAGTATCATTAATGACTATTATAATAACTAATAAATACACATAAATTTTATATTTTCAGCTCAATAGTACTTTGTCGTGAAAAATACAAATACTTTAATTCTTAAAATTTTTCTAAGCCTACAATCATTAACGGGCTTCTCAAAACAAGGACGTACTTGATTAGGAGCGTGTGTGTTTTTTTTTATTTTTATATTTGTCACCCCGTTGTTCCGATCGGACCGGTTTTAATAATTCATAATACACATTTAAGAATTTAAAAATTACGGCGTTAACTGCCTCCGTAGCCTAGTGGTAAAGGAGTGTGATTTAGAAACCGGAGGTCGTGGGTTCGAATCCTGCGGGGACCCAACCAATTTTTATTGTTGTTTCCTAGTTGGTTAGGGCAAACTATCAGATTCGTTTCGATAAGCTTACTGATGCACTGGACCAGCATGGTGGGATACGGTCCAGCAGTGGAATAACACAGGCTGAGGATGATGATGATGATGACGGAGTTAAAAAGCACAATCTCGTGCGATTAAATCGCAAACGCTGACATAACTTCTACAAATAGACTTAAAATATGTTTTAAATTTTATAATGTTTACAATTATGCTTATAAAATTGGTCTACAATAAAGTCCGCTAGAGATATTCTCTCAAAAATTTAAATAAAAATTATAATGAGGCATATTCAAAGCTTACTTGAATTAAGAAATATTTATTCTATGTTCCCTACGTTTATAATGTGTTGGCTAAAATCGCAAAGTTTAGTGCAGAGAGCACGTTGTTACTCGCTTACATCATCATATGTCTGTCAGTCATATTGTTCGTTTAATAATTATCATATTAAAAACGAGTAAAATCTATAATTTAAAAAATGGTGTGATTATTTTTTTTTATTTTGATTTCGTTCCGTTGTATAGTTACAAAACTATACCAAGAGGAAAAGATGTGTAATGTTTTGATTTTTGATAATTAAAGCGTTGAGGCGAGCATTCTTGTGTGAGAGAAGTTCGAAAATTCTACTTGTACATGAGCACTATTAAATTATACCCGTTACATGCAAATCATCACGGTTCCTATGAACAACGTCCCTTAAACCATTGATATAAGTAATACTGTTAATTTCACCGCTATATATTTATTTTACACAATTATTTCACAAAATTATTCGTTTAAAAGTTAACATATGTAATGCGATTTTTCGGGTTGTACAGTAGCGTGAAGCGTAATTAAATAGGTTCTGTGCCAAACAATCATTTAATTCTACCACTGATTGACTGCGCGGTTGGAAGAAAACAAATAGTTAAGCATACAACAATTAACAATACTCATTACGATTAAATAATTATTCTAATCAAGAGTAATAAAATTCTAAATTTTAATTTACAATTTAATTGTAAATAAAAGTTTCGAGATTTAGTACGAACGACGAGATTTAGTGACGAATTTATAACAAATAAATAAAATTGAATAAATGGTAAACTAGTTGAATCAAAACTAGTTTACCGATATTTAATACACAGAATATTAATTATGCTTTTTAAAAGATTTCTCTTTTGTTAAAGATTTTTATTCATCATAGAAAAAAGAATATTTATTTTATATTTAAGAAAAAAAACTACACGATTTTAAGGTAGATTTTATCTGACGATTTTATCAGATTTAGATGATGAAATTTATGATGGAAAACTAAAAAGTCTACTTACTGAATGTTGTCACAATAACAAATACTATTAATACTTATTAAATAAAAATTTTGCTAATTATACTACCATAGTCTCAAAACAATAAAACTAAGCAGGTAAATAAATACAGAATTATAAATTTAAAGGATAAAATTGTACTTAATAAATTTGTACATGCATATATCAACAAACAATTTCGTATTGTAAGATATTTTATAACAACACAATTTGTGCAAACACATGTATATAATCTTTATTATTTCATATAAGATTTACTTGTCAAAATTGTAATTTTTGGTTAACTTGTAACTTACCGATAATAAATCTTTAAAGACTTGCTTTAATCTTTGAAAGAAAATGCCTCCGTCCATCTTTGGAGTCGGATCAGCAAGCTTTAGCAATGTTACGATTTTAGTAGATCGTAAACACACAGGATAAAGTGAAAGCAAGGGCTGAAGTTTGCGGTCCCTTCGGGAACTGAGAAATGTGTGCTCGTCTCAAATCGAAACCTGACATTATTCACGATGTTCAAATAATTTATATAGGTTAATTAAAATAATAATACTAGTGAACTATAAATATTTTATAACTTCTTCGTACCTGTATTTGTACAATTAAGCAAAATTTGCTATTTATGTTATACCTAGTACCTGTAGCGCCATCTACTGTGTTACTAAATTGGGCTATTTATCTCACAAAAACAAGTTATATTTTAACAAGAAATATGACTGACTTCAAACAGCGTTTAACTTTTATTTTGCGCAATATTATAACTTAAGTGTCTTGTCATCATAAAGTCTCGACGCTTGAATATAAAAAAGGTATTATTAAAGAATTTTGAAATTATATGACATTTGTGATTATGATATTTTAAAGTCCAATTTATTTTATGATTATAAATCTGAATTACTACCATATAAAGTTTTTAAACAAAAAATTAACAATTTAGTCTGTCATGAACAACCATTCTACTTATATGGATCAACATTATATTTTCCCTTTGGCCCACAAGCCCTAAAATGTTTCGAACCTTGATGACCTTATAGATGTCAATCATAAACTCTCATACTGTCCTAGCAACATAGGACGACACGACGCTAATTTATTGAACTAAAACGCTAAATTTCAACAATGTGCCATTTGTTTATTGAGAAAACTTTTTTTATTGTTATAAAAAAGTTTTTTACAGCCACTTCAATTCAATTTTACTGTTACTACTACTAATTAAATTATATTCTTTTTGGTTATAAATAAGATAAAATACTTAAGTGAAAGCTATTTAAGATTTGTAAAGTTACTAAAATATTAAAGTTAATAAAACAACTTCAAGTAGAAAGAAACCGGTAATGCAGCAGCTGTTTAAATCTCAAACCTGGCATTGACAAGTGAGACAAGTTTCCCAGCCCCCCGCGGTGGCCTAGATGTTGGGCTCACTCAAGAGCACCGTTTGGCCGCAGAAGAAGAGTTCGACGACTCTATGCCGAAAATCTCTTCCTCCCGCGGTGTTTCGACAACGGTCCGCTTTGGGTGCCGTGCCGGAGCAAACAGCACAGCACCCCCTATTGAAGATTGCACGCGTACGCCACTCTTCGGCGCCCTGGCGTTATTCTGCCAGGGCGCTGCAGGCATCCCTATCTCTTTACGCGGCTTCCTTCAGGGCCATCACGTCCTCGCAAAATGCAAGGACAGCGCCCCAAGACCTTTCGCTCTCTAACATCCTGCGCGCTATGGCAGGAAGCGAACGGTTGTGTCCAACGACACTACGCAGCCCTTGGCATCGCTCAACCCAGACTGGGCACTCGTCCAGCGCTTGCTGAGCGCGGCACGCCTATCTCCTTCAACCTGGGCCGGGAACTCACATGCTTCGTTAACTTATCTATTTTTTTGTTTTGCCGTTAGAAATGTAGCTAACGGGTTCCTCGTCGCCAGAGCGAGGAGGCATGAGGGATATGTGGGGCTCCCCGGCTATTATTAGTTAATGACTAATTCGATTGCACGCTTTTCAGTGATCTTGATATTTGATATCTGAGTAGATTAGGTATGTAAAATTAATCATCATTTTGTCTGTGTTAGTACTCTGCTGGACATAGGCCTCCACTAATGTAAGCCTTTTCATTAGTGGATTTATGGAACATTTCCCACCACGCTGGTGCAATGCGGATTGGTGGGTGAACCGACTTTTATTTGCACATCCATACTTTTTAGACAATCGGGTGATCGACCTAAATTGTTCTATCCAAGTAGGAAACAACAATGATAATTTGTTGAGTCCCCGCAGCATTTGAACAAACGACCTCCGGTTCCTAAAGCCCGAACTTACCAGTAACCTACGGAGGCAACTCAGGTTACTCAACTTTTAAATACGTGATTAAGTCATGTTTTAACTAAATCATCATAGGTCAGTTATAAAAGTTGAGAGCTTTTAAATTAGGAGATAGTAATTTTTGTCCGAAATAAACTTTGGCTTATATGGTGGAGTGTATTAATGAAATTGAAAATGAAACAGAGCCTGAATCCTTTGCAACTTCATATATATATTTGATATATGAATTTAAAAAGTTGAGATTTCAATTAACTATTAATAAATTTTAAACGAGGAAAGATATAACGAAATTAAAAAAAAAAAACATTTTTAGTGGGCAACATAGATATAATGACCCGCATTAAATACCTCCTTTTTTTAGGAAGTTGTTTCCTATTTTGGTAACTTTGGCATAATGCAGACTCTAGTTGGTCTTTTATAGCTTTATCGAACAAATAGCCCGAAGAAAGCTGCCGTTCCTTGGCACTAGTGACCATCCCTTTAGAAAAACGAAGTTCACACGTACAGACGCTACGTGTGTTAACTTCTTGAACGGAGATTTGGTCCGTAAAATGTCTTGTGTTATATTAAAAACAAACATAAAAAGTTCTTTGCCAAAAACCTGGATTTAATATCTCAGTAATGTTTAATATTAATGAAACATTACAATGTCGATGTATTAACTAGGGTATAATTCGAGCTAAGAAGTTCTAATCAACAAGTAAAATGTTATAAAAAAAGCATCTTGTGTAACTTTTAAAGATTTGAAAAACATTTTAAATCCTGAACACATAAAAATCGCTACCAAAGGCCAAATAAAAAAAATGTTGTAAAAGTAAATTAACACTAAATATATTGTGCTGCATTCCGATACCAATTTGCAACAATGCCTTGATGAGATTCGAAAGACAAACATTTCCTTTTTAGTTATGTTTTTAATTTTATAAAAGTTGTTTATACAGATTTTTATATATTACATAAATGCTTATTCTTAGTAAAATTTTAATTTTTTTTCCTTATCTAAGGTTTATTATCCAATTTAAATTCATTCCATAGCTCTCGTACATTGTCCCGATGGTAAGAATAAACGTTTTATCTTGTAACAAAAAGGTTGAATTAACACGTATCCATGGGTAAATATTTACGAACCGTAGCATATTCGATTCCAAGCCCTGGATAATGCAGTACTCGTCTCAGATGTACGCACCTTCAGTCCCCGGCGGAATCCCGAATAGAATTCGGTTTCATTTTATCGCATGTGTTTACGACACGGTGATATACGCGTTACGTGTTTATTTGTTGTATACAGTTCCTTAAAAATACTAGGTCTCTTTTTGCCTCATTTACGACATTAACAATACAAAAAGTACGAATAACCCATTGTGGACATTAAATTCTATCTAGATTTGAACTATGACGAGCTATATCTTAGTAGTATGGGCTTGTACTTTATAAACCGAGGTCAATGATTATAAGAAGAGACGACACAGTGCATCATTAACTGTTTTGTACACTTGTCATATAATATCTCCTATGTAGAGAGTAGAGTCGAACTTAACTTGGAGGACATTATTATCTACACCCTGTTACAGCGTTTATGCTTATGTGTTATTCCATATTTAAAAATGCTTGTGCATCTTTATGTATATTAAATATACTAAAAGGTGTACACCTTTTAGTATTTCTGATGCCATCCATAATTAGAATACAAAATGTTTTTTTAATATGTTTTAAATTTCGATGATGATTTTGGTGTTTAGAAGTAACAGTAGTAATACTGTTTTTATACGACATGGCTTTATTCTAATAATATAGCAGCACGACTATTCCGTGAGTAAAGGGTTCTTGGGTTTTTGAGTTAATAAAAGCATTGCAATGGTTAGGTTGGTTAGCCTGAAATATTATTACAACTTATATACTACTTCAGGCGTGCTCAGCAGTTCTCCACTTCAGCGGTATTTTCTTTGACTCTAGTAGTTATAGTTCTTTGCGTCTGCTGTAATCTACAATAGACCAAATTCATCAATATTGCGGACAATTGAGAACTATTACTTTTCATCATATTAATATACATGCTCCAACGTCACATCTGCATTATGTTCTCCGTGTAATTTCAACAACAATTATGATGATAAGACTACATTTATTTTTAATACCGAAACAATTACAAAACAACATTTATATTTATTTAAAGCTGAACCATAAGAAAAAATAAATATCACAAGGTACAATTGTTTTCCACAAGAAGAGTTAAACTTTTATTTAAGCAGTCTATACATATTTGAATTCGAAATGAAGCAAAATTAAATAACAGCCGCGTTCAGCGCTTTCATTAATTCTTGTACGTTATTCACATTGCTGACTCATACTCAGAAAGGGGTCAAGAGAGTAAAGTAACGAGATGACGGGCATAGTGCAATTTAAACTTCAGGCCCACATTATTGTTTCATTAGCCTTATTAAAAATATTAAGTATGCATTATATATTACCTTGGATTTGGTTTCAATAAAAAAAAAAACAAGAACGTTAACGAAACATATATTAAGGTTTTGTGTCTGTAAAGATGAATATGAAACCCCTATAAAATAAGTGTTTTGAACCTTTCTCTCTATCCGTCCGTATGCCGTTATATGTCGACTCATGATCATCGTCATCATCATGATGCAGCAGTTGACTAAAACAGGCTCATAAGCCTAAGTGAGTCAACTGCTAAACATAGGTATCCCCTAATGCGATACCACGCCACTTTTTCTCGATTAGGGGGATTTTGCACTGTATCCCAACACGCAGGTTCAATGCGAGGTGGTGGGTGGAACAAATTTTTACATGCCCATCCGACACATGGATCATTGTACTTATCAGACAATTGGGTGAACGGCCATAATTGTTCTAACCAACTAGAAAACAACAATGCATTTGTTGAGCCCCCGCAGGATTCGAATCCACGACCTCCGGGTTTTTGGATTTTTGGATTTGTATTACGACAAATACAGCGGCGGTGTCAAACAGACATCTCAGGATTTCGATATTTCGCCTGTAAATTTGGCACCGCTATTGACATTCAATAGTAATGTAAAAAATGCTAATGAAGCCTTTTGTACACCCTTGTTTTTTTAATATTTGAAAAATATTATATTTTTGTTTGATTACTGTACAATAATTTAAGAATTATGATTGACGTTACAGGCCCTAAGCTGAATCCATTTTCTCCGTCCTGGACCGTTTGCATTTTAACTACTCTTTATTTCTTTTCTTGTAAAAAATTGGATTAAATAGAAGTCTTGTTAGTATAGTAACGAACAGTGGCATGTTTGATTTGAGCACCTGGGTAATATAAAACTCGTTTAAGACAAACTCAGGACCACAGTTCCCGAAGGAGAAACGAATAAATAAAGTTGCTTTTATTTTATCCGACGTAGTGATGTGCATGGTACGTTCGTGGATTTAGTTATTCTACACAAGTATTAGTTAAAAAGCTGATCATAGATATTGAGGTTAATTCTAACGTAAAATTAAGTAACAAATATTGTATATAATAATTAAAGTGTAAAACTAAGCATTTATTCTTCATCATCATCATTATCATCAGCCTGTGATAGTCCACTGCTGGATATAGGCTTCCCTTAATGCACCCCTATCCATTAGGGGGTTTTGGACCGTACCCCACTACGCTGGTCCAATGCGGGTTGGTGGGAGGACCGGCTTTTTACATGTCCATCCGACGCATTGATCATCTTACTTTTCAGACAAATGGGTGATCACCCCAAATGCCCTAACCGAGTAGGAAACAACAATGAAAATTTGTTGAGTCCCCGCAGGATTCGAATCCACCTCCGGTTTCTAAAGCAGCACACGCCTAAACCACTAGGCTACGGAGGCAGTTGTAGTTGTAATTGTAGGTGCAGTTGTAGTTTTTATTCTATAGTAACTTAAATCCAATAACTGGTAGATTTAATAATTTGATTTATAGACAAAAAAAATTAAGAAAGTAGCTTACTTAGTCGTTTGTTTTTGCCAAACAAAATTCTTAAAAAAATTCTACTATGGTAGTGCATTTCAATCCCGCAAAACAAAATAAATGAACTATTTCCCCGAACTAAAAACTTTTTTTTTATTACCACTTTAAATCTCATATATCTTATGAATTATTCCTTTACGAACCGGAAGTAAACATATTATATTGACGGAATATCAAAACATTAAATTAAAGACTGTGATTTTAATGGCGTTATCCATAATTTTTTTTATAAAATCGGAATGCGATAAACCGGGGCTAAGCGTAATTAAGAAACAATTTTTTTGTACAAATATTAAACGAGTCACGTTTAGGAGTTTCCCAACTTTGCCAGCTTATTTACACGAAAACATTAAATTGCTTCGTACAGTCATAACTTTACGTATTATTAAACACAAAATTATGCTTAATGATGCCATATTTTTTTATAAATATATTTCTTTTGGTGCGTTAGGGAAAAATAATGAAAGTATATTTTCACGATGCGCGCACACTCGTCACGAAAAACAGACACCGTGAGCTCCTCATCGGACAGCGGTATTTACCATATTTACTTTTACATAGTAGAATGAGGCAAAAGATTAAATTTTTAAAAAGTTTTTTTTCTTTTCACACCAAGGAAGCTCAGCTTTTAACGCGTTTACACATAAGTACACACACACTTATTTTTGCAATATGGGAAAAAAAATTACCTAAATTTATGTAGCAAAGCCAGCAGAAAAACAATTTTTAAAAATCACATACATAATTGCAAAACAAAAAAACACGAACTTGTTGTCTTCAAGTTCGACATAACATTAGATGCCAAGTTGCAGTGGGGCCCCCCATATTAATGGACTGGCGAATAAACTTAGCTCTGCAGCATGCTGTAAAAAAACCGACAAGTAACTTAGGTGGAGCTAGTCCACTTAGTGTATTTTATTTCCACAGTGTAATGTCTTATTACATTCTATTGATTAGAAATGCGGCCGATATTAATACATTCTGCTTTCTTCAATAGAGAGCTATTAGTCAAGTGTAAACCTTGGCCTAAAGAATCACTTGAGAGAGTTGTTTACTCAAATTAACATGATGACTATTACATCTCAATATATTCTTTAAAACATTGATGTATATGCAGAAAAAAAATTGAGGCATTGTAATGCACATCATATAAATACTAACAACAAGCATATACTAATCCTTTCAGCAACTAGACTGCGAAGAATGACTAAATCTTAAATGGGACAAAAAAAATATTTGTTTGTGCTACAAAATGTCAGAAAATGTAAAAATTAAACCATTAATAAATTTAAACAGTTGTCAAGAAACGTTTTTGTGTTAAATAAATGAGTTTATAAGTAACCCACTATGGAGTAGAATGCTCGCTCTAAGCTTATATCAATTGTATGATAATTTTATACTTGTTTATATATATTTATTGTTTTAATTTTATTGTAAAAGTTTACGAAATAAAAGGCCCGCTAAGTATCTTTCGCCGGTTCTTCTCAGAGTTGTCCTTTTCCTTTTTTGTCCTGTAAAATTTTGACGGGCAATAAGTGAGCGTATCGCTCCTATGTTGAATAAACATATTTTAATTAGAATTTGAATTTACCCCTCCAAAATCAAGTTCCTGTATCATAATAATAAAAAGATGTAGACAAATTTAGACTAGGCAATAATTTAATCTCGTCTCTATTTACTTTTTATATTGCATAGCCTTCCCCTATTAGAGTGATATATCATCATTATCATCAGCATGTGGTTATCCAATGCTGGACCAATGCTCCTCAACGGTTTTAAAAAATGTAAATGGAGAAAGCCATTATCATGGAGATATTTTGACCGTATCTCACCACACTGGTCTAATGTGGGTTGGTGGGTGGACCTTTTGCATCCAGTCCGACCCATGGATCATCACTTTTCAGACAATTGGTGATCACCAAGCCTTAACCAACCTAGGAAACAACAATAAAATTTGTTGTGTCCACGCAACATCTGGTTCGAACTCACGACATCTGGTTTCTGAAGCACACGCCCTTCCCACTAGGCTACGGAGGCAATCAGTCTACGGAGGCAGTCTCTGAGATGTAAGTTATAGCTTTCAGCCTAACGTTTCAGTTTTTAATTTATAATGCTCCACGCAAAGTAGCATTGTGTTTTCATTCACCAAATAGCATATTTTTTTACAATTTTGTTATACAGAAGTTCTACAGTAAATTGCCAATAAAAATATCTAATATCTACGCACCGCAATTCCGTCCGAGTAATGATGGAAAAAGCGATTCAAGACAAGTCGCCTATGTGTTTAAAATTAACATAACCGTCAACGGTGGCTGCGTCCATGCGTTTACTGATATCCAGTTCGCAAGGATAATTGTAGTAACTATCCTTGCCTCTTAGAAAAACGCGAAGTAAAGTTTAACAGTGCGCGCGGAGCTTAAACAAAGTTTAAATTATTTTCCTCCCACATGTTGTGGATAACCGTATCCTCAAAATATGTTTGAACTCTTAACACCGCTTACTCACCTTATAAGTGCTTATGTAGTAACTTCAAAAACGTAATTTTTTTTAAATTATGCAACATTTATTTGGATCTTATTATTAAAATTTTCTTTAAATCGTGCTTGTAAAAATACATTGCATTTAAATAACTTCTAAATACTTGATTTTACATATAGAAGGTACATGTGTAAATTAAAGTCACAGAATACTTCATTTTTATGGTAGTTTTTTTATACCTGCTAACTGCTTTATACAAACTTATCGATCATATTGGAAATCCAATGAAATCCAATATGTCAAGTTATGAAAATGTTTGCAATTTACTAACGCTCGAACAACTTTTACTTCTATTTATTTTTTAGACAATCTCCATTACCAGATTATCGAAAAAGGCATAATTTAAAATAGATTTTAAGTATTATTTCTTTTATCTTTATTATTAGGACAGAATAAATACTAAATGCAATGTAAACACTATATATACTTTCTTTGTAACTTTTCAACGATTGTCTAATAAAAACTTCAAACTCGTCACAGCAGGAGAGCAATTTTGACGATGTCAAAGTAACCTATCGTATAGGTACGATACCCTCATCATCTCTATTTAAGGCCTGCCATTGTCACAACTGCTACTTTCGCAAGATTAGCGATAGCGTAGCCTATAAATTTAAAAAAAAAATTTGTAACGATTGAAATAACCGCATCCGTGATCTATCGGTCTTGTTTTATATACTGAACGTCGTGGGTTCGAATTCCATAGAAACAACTTTGTGTTATGGTTGTTGTCTGGTTGGGTAAGACAATTTGGGCTGATCACTCCATTGCCTGAAAAGTAAGACGATCCATGCGTCAGATGGGCATGTATAAATGCGATCCACTTACCAATCTGCATCAGACTACCGTAGTGGGATTCGGTCCAAAAACCCCCTAATGGAGAGGGTGTGCCTTAGGCGAGGCCTATGTTCAGTAATGGATTAACATTGGCGGTAATGAAGTAAAGCTTTTGGAAATGGGAATTTAATTGCATATTTTTGGACTAAAATTGTCTAACTGCATAAAATAAATGAAGAGAATTTTATCTGTAATTTATTTCCACCTTAGGCGATTAATAAGCGAGTCGAACAACGACAAGTGTAGTTCGTAAAATTTATTAACTGAATCTCTATGGCATTATTCAGTTGCTAAAAGTGCTAATTTGATACTTTAATGGTACTTTGTACCATTTTATTATGCTTTTAATTGTAAATGTAAGATTCAATGGTAGAAAAGACCATCTTTAGTAATAACTACCTTATTACCTTCCTTTCCTGAAAGATTTTCAGTGCTTTAAAATTTACCGACAACTAATTTACCATCGAATGTAGTTTGCTCTTGGATTCTTGGAGATGGCCGTCGTTCTGCGTAAACACTGTTATTCAGGTTAATCGGGATGGATTAAACGTCAGCCCTTGATAATTTGGTAAAAACAAGTAGGAAAATTCTTATTAATAATTTAATTTATTATTATTAATAAGAAAGTACATTATAATAAAATTTTATTGAGCCTAAATTTTAAATTGTATTCTTTATTTATTTTATTGTTGGTAAAGTGTCACCACTATCTTTTTCGGTGTTGTAATCTAAGAATTCAAAGATTTAAATTTTTATTATATGTATTTTTATTGATATGTTATAATTTACAGTTGGACCGGCACCTTGAACTGGTCAACGAAATAACTTTACTGCTTTGCCTATGGATTTAGAGATGTTGTTACTAATGTTTTTAGTAAATTGTCTTTTGCATTCCCATTGAATGGAAGTACTAAAATTAAAACTTCATTACATAGTATAAAACAAAGACGGTTTCTCTGTCCCCATGTCCCGATTTTGATGCGGTTTTTTGGAATAGATCGATGGATTAAAGAGCAAGGTTAATATGTATAATTCATACGTAATATTTTACGTATTAAACGTAATATTTTATATATATAGTATGGCTACACACAAAACACCATACCTATCAGTAATTAAGCTTATGAAGCCAACCAACCCTAGGCGTAATACATTTTACTTACCCATTTATTGAGATTTTAAATGCTCTAATATATTAAACTAAACAAATAATTTCTTGTCATCATTGATCATCGTTTATGAAAAAAAAACACATTTAAATAAGTTTTAATAATTTACGGCTTCCGGAGGCAGTTAAACAATATATTAAAAAATAATAAGGTTGTATTCACGTAGCCAATCTGTTCAGATAATATAAAAATAAAGGGTTTATCACATAATAACATAAAGAAAGTAGTTTAAATAAAAACACGAGGTAATTTTTTTTAGATAATAATTAACATATATTACTTCTTGTAGTCCTAATTTCTTAACTCCACAGAAAATATTTAACACCGAATATTTACAGAACGAACAAAAAAAGTTGTTTGGAATATTTCGATCAAACTCTAATTAAGGACTTTTATTAATCGTTCAGCGAATCAAGAGAACACGTTTGATTAATGCGATCTGTAATAACGTTTAGACATAGATTAATGATCACCGAATTGTCCTAACATAGCTTGTCAGGAATGACTGCTCTCCGGACATAGTGACTAACATCAAACATTGCATTAACGCAGATGATGCAATTAAAAATATTGTTGAATTTCAATAACAATTGCGTACACGATGCGTTTTTGTTTCGTGTTGCTTTGTTTTCGTTTTTCATTGATAAAATATCATATACGTTATCATAATAGTTTTGACTGTTCGTTATATTACATACGTTTGCTGTTAAAAAATGATAAACATTTTATGTAGTTGTTTGACTTTTTTTTAATCCGGCTTCAATGGGAAAGAATCGGTACTCATTTATTAGACGTCGAAATACAGCCTGCTGCTTACTATTTACTGTGTTTTATTAGATTAGAATTTTTTTATCTTAACTTCACATTATTAAATATTGTGTCGTTGGAATTTTATAAATTACTTAAAATAAAATTTATGTCTTAAAATATCAGAAACATTAATTATTGATTACAGAAATTTGACATGAAACATGATTTATTTTACTATATTATGGAAGTTATTCAGAAAACTGTAACTAAGAATAATAAGGTAAGATTTTATTTTATAAGTGCAACTACCAATATTTTACGAACACAAAGATAAGTTGAACATTTTAATTAAAATACGAATGAGCTAAATTAACACTGGTGATTAATAACGCCATCGAAGGGTAAGTTTAAATTTTATTTTAAATTAAATTTTAAAACAAAGCAGAAACATTTTATATTTGTTTTTTATATAATACCACAATTAACGACCTGTGGGTTCCTCACTGGCCGGAGTGAAATTAATCCAGCATTTGGAATAAATTTTTTTTATCCATATTTATCGTCATATTCCCAGCTCTTTACGTTTAATTTAATCAATAATAAACTTTTTTCATTTTGAAAATTCACAACCATTGAAATTACATAGGACATTTAATTTAAATTATAAGGTTTTAACCCTAATTAAGTTAAATGTTATTAAGTTTAAAAATAAAGGGGGGTAGGTTCAATCAAAAAAAAAAAATAAAAAATTTAATTTTTTTGCTTTTTTTTCGTCTTTAGAACCTTTTTTTTTTTTCCCGACTTTAGCCTTTAAATTTCCCTTTTAAAGTGGAAATTAAATTAAATTAATTTCTATTTTTAAAAAGCCGAATATTTCTTTGTATCTTTTTTTGTTGGAATTAAAAAAAAATATATGGGGGTTTTTAATTTTTTTTCCTTAAAACCAAAACAAAAAATATTAAATACATGAAGGAAATCCCTTTTAAAAATTGAACCCAAAAAAATATTGGTTTTTTTTATAAAATAAATAAAATATTTTAAAAACAAAAAATTAACAATTTTCCAATATTTTTAAAAAATTATTTTAAATATGAAAAAAAAAAAATAAATTTAAAAAAAATTTTTAATTTAAATTTAAAAAATTTTTTTTTTAAAAAAATTTGGGCCTTAGTTTGGTGCAAGCTTTCAGCATTTGGAAAATTTAAATTTTTTTCCCTTTTATTTTGTTAATATTTTTTTTTGCATTTTTTTAAATAATAAATTTATCATTTAAAAAATTTTATTCACAAATTATTCCTGGTATTAAAAACAAATTGTTTACTTTAAAAAATAAATTGGGAAACGCAAGGCCAAACAGATAATAATCGTCTTGAAAATTTTAATTAACGGTTTTTAAGTTTTTTAAAGAGGCCTTAAATAATTTGTTGAAGGGCAACTTTTGAAAAATTTATGTTATTTTATTTAATTTTTCCTTAAAAAAAAAAGTTGGTTTTAAAATTCCCAATAAAACTTTATTTGGAATAAAAGTAACAAAAAAAATTTTTTTATTACTTAAATTACAACGCTTTTTTGAATCTGAATTCAAAAATTTTTATAGCTATGTTTTGAAAAAAACAAACGGGCCTAAAATTGGCGTTAAACATTATTTAAAATTTTACGTTTTGGGAAAAGTTTTCTTAAAAATTTTTTTTAATTTAAAGGCCTTAAAAAAGGAAAAAATTTTTGCAAAAATTTAAAAATAATTTTTTAAATTAAAAAACTTTAAAAAATTTTTTTTTTAAAATAAAATTTGTTTTTAAAATAAAAATTTCAAAAATTAAAAAATTTTTGTTTTAAACCCCGATTTTAATAACCTTGAATTTATTTTGATAAAAGCAATTTTAGAAAAAAATAATTTAATTAAAAAACCCTGTAAAAAAAACGGCAAAAAAACCGTTGTTCAAAATAACATTTTTCAAACCCTTTTAAGGGTTAAAAAACATTTTGGCAGAAGTAAAAAAAACCTAAAAGCCAACCTTTGCTTGACGGGAAAATTTTTGGTTTTGAACTATTCCCTTAAAAACGTGTTTGAACCATTTTCCTTAAATTTATAAGGTTGTTTTTAAAAAAAACAAACTTTTTTTTTTAAAA
The DNA here is from genome assembly GCA_029286875.1 of Lamproptera curius. Lineage (NCBI taxonomy): Eukaryota > Metazoa > Arthropoda > Insecta > Lepidoptera > Papilionidae > Lamproptera > Lamproptera curius. The sequence goes on from JAGSMT010000223.1 coordinate 459,260, forward strand.
AATTTGGTTTATATTACATTTAAATTTTAATTTTAACTGAGCAAAAGCCCAAGGGAAAATTTTAACCACCTTTCATATTCCTTAATTTTTGTCCCGGGTTTCAACGCTAAATCTTTTGATCATTGAACTTTGTAAAACTTTTTTTAAATTTTTCCTTTTGGGTTAAATAATTTATTGTTCAAAGTAAATAAAATTTTTTTTTTAATACCTTATTGTAACTTCAAAAAAATAATGGTAATTTTACTTGGTAAATTTGGGTTAAAAATCAATTAAATTTTAAAAAATAAAAAAGATGTTTTTTTTATTTTTTATTCGGGAAAAAGAGGCTAAAATTTTGTTAAAAAATTTTAAAAAAAGGAACAAAAAAAAAAAAAAAAACTTTTTTTAAAGATTACCTTGTTTATTTTCAAAAATAATTTTTTCCCCAAACCATTAAATTTTATTAATGGGTTTAAATTTTTCTATTTCCCAAAAATTTTTTTTAATATAAAAAAAAAATTTTTTTAGGTTTTTTTTAGGTTTTTTGGCATGATTTTTTTTGTTTTGGGTTTTAAAAAAAAAAAATCTTTTCCTTTGCTTTTTAAAACCAAAAAAAAGTTTTTAAAAAAAATTTTTTTAATAAAATTTTAAAAAAGGGTTAAATTTAATTTCCTTTCCGGGGGAAATTTTAATTTTGGAAAATGAAAAAATAAAAAAAAAATTTTCTTTTTTCTGGTTTTAAAAATTTATTTTATTTTTTTGTTGGGTCTAAGGCTTTTTCCTTTTAAACCCAAAAAATTTTTTAAAAGTTTTTAAAAAAATTTAAAAAATTTTGATATTTGTTTTCCTTTTGGGAGGGGGGGAACCCTTTTTTTTATTTTGTTTGGTACAAAACGCTAAATTTTGTTTACAAAAATTTTTTTTTTGTTTTTTAATTAATTAAATAAATGGGCCCACTTTTTAAAAATTTTTTAAAAGAAAAGAAAGGGAAAAGTAACAATTTTGGTGAAATCATTTTCCCCTTTTTTTTTTGGGCCAAAAACCCCAAAAACCCTTTATTTTAAAAAAAAGGGGGGTAATTTTAAATTTTTTTTTTATTTAAACAAAAAAAATAGGGAAAAAAAATTTTGCTGGGGTTTTTCCCTTAACCCTTTTCCAAGGGGCCCCAAACCCAAAGGAAATGGGGGGTTTCCAACCCTTTTTGGGATTTTTTTAAAAAAATTTTTTAAAAAAAAAAAATTTTTTTTTTAAACCATAAAAAACCCCCCTGGGAACCCGTTGAAAATTTTTGTTTTTAAGGGTTTATTCGTCCCTTTTTCGGACGCTGTATATAACGGTTTGAATAAGCTTTAATGTAATCGGTTCAAACCGCGCTTTTTCTTAGGTGTGCCACGGCAATAGTAACATCAAACTTGAGTGTTTGCATTCGTTGAACCAATTACTTGAACACATTAGGTATTTGTTTTTTAAACAATTTTTGTTCAGTCAAAGTATGGTGTTTATTTTTTCATATGTAAATGCATAATTATTTAAATACGTTTTCAAACAAATATGATAGTTATCATGAATTGGTTTAATAAACGTTCGCCTAAGTTTTTCTATACCGGAAATAACAATTTGCTGCTTGAAATACACATTCATTTTCGCATATAGTTGTTAATGGTACCTAATTTGTCTTACATCTGGCGAAATGAAATTCATACGGTACTGGGATTTCGCTGGCAACGCCGGGAAGTTTTCCTGCTGCGTACCGTTTTACTGTTTTAAGTTTAGAAAAATAAACCTTATTCAATTATCAGAAACATATGTCAATGTTGAACTTTTTCTAAATGAAAATAAAGTTTATTTGGTTAAATTAAACGTAAAAAACGGCAATTCGCGATAAATACCAGTGATAGGGATTATTAAATGGGTAATTCACTGCACTAAGAAAATAAGTCGTAATAAAAAACAAATTAAATATGTTCTGCTGGTATTTAGTTAATTAAAATAATTCAACATTGGTATTTTAGTGTATCGGAAGTCCGGCCAAGGAAAGGTCAAACAACTTTGGACGCGTTACAAGTCATGTCCCCGACGAAAAGATGAGAAAATTAGTTTATCTATAATTAAATACCTGTAATTTTAATAAAAAAATGGATTGGACTCTTTATCATATAATATCAATTACGAGTGCCGTTGGAGCTATAAACTGAATTTGGCTAACTAAAATTAGACTCAATTTTTCGCTAAATTTGTTTATTAGTGATAAATTTACTTTATTCTAAACTTTTTTAAACTAATGTATATTTCCACACTCACAGTTTAATACAGGACGTTAATTTCATCTGAATAAATTGTTTCCTAACATGTGGAAATGTGGTCCTTCTTTGTAAGTAGCGTTAAAAAAGAATATATCCTGTATTTTGACAGGCCCTTGGCCGAATTAATATGGCACTAAACAGCTTAACGCCGTCAAAGGGATATTTATTTGGTTCTTGGATTATATGGTTTATTTTATAGCAGTTAATATTAATATTTGAGGCAAAAACAGGACTTTTATTTCTTCCTTAAAATGATGTGTCGTTTCATCACTAAACAGAGTTATGGTGATTAACTATACTGTCATAACAAGTTTACCTTATGTAATAAAAACCCTTTTCTTTAATTGCAAGAAAAAACTACGAATATGGTGTACATCCAAGGTTTTTTAAATAAAGTTAAAGGTTAATAACTTATCTTTTATTACATTTTGAAAAAAAAAATTGCTTAAAACTAAATATAATATTTCTTATTAAAGTTAATTACTTCTTGCTTTATAAATAAGTTAATTTATCAAATCTTGTATTTTCCTTTAACTTATTTTATGTGAAGGACAGGGAGACTACTGAAACCATATTAAATTATTCGCAACTTATCTACCAAACTGCTTGAAAGGATCCCAAATTCCAAACGGCGGGTTCAAAGCATCATCAACCGTCTGTGACCTTCACGTCAACCGCGGGTCCCTATACGTATGGATGGAAAACTGGAACTTTTTCCATCAGCGATATATTACAGAATGAATTAATTTCTCTTGACTAAAAATACAATTGAATTAAACAATTTTCAAGTTATGAGTGTCCCATGAAATCAAAGAAATTTTTAAAAATTAATAATTTATTCCTAATATCTTACCTTTAATACATACCAACTAATTTACAAACGTGTCCTAGAATTTGTTTAAAGTAAAAGGTTAATACAGAAAGTCTATATTGATATTAGGCCGTTTTTTTAAAGGTCGAAGTTCGTAAAAAAAGAAATTTTAAAGTTACCTTAACAGCAGAAATAACAAAATATGTTGTATCGCTAGAGTTCAGGTATCAAGAACCGTTGGGCTTTCACTACATTTTTCTGCTTATAAAATAATAGATAAGGTTAAATGGGATAAAAGCTTATAAAGCATTATTTCAACAGTAATTTCAAAATAAAATAAAAAATAATAGAATAAATTAGTAGTAAGAACAAAATAGGATTAAAAATTTATTTATTTAATTATACCAAATGGTATAAAAAGCTAATTGATTAGAAAACGTTAAAAATTATTTAGGTAAACCTTGGTCTTCTTTTTTTATATTAAATTTTAAGAAAGACACTTTATTAAATATGATACAAATTAAATGAAACTAAAATATAGAATTTTATTTAATGAGTGATTTGATCACTATAGCCAAATTAAAACTTTTGCTTCAAGTTTTTATTCCACTCTTACTATTTTGACAAATCAGCATCCCTTGCAAAATTCTTTATACAATGGCTCGGACTGTCATCATCAAGCACCAGTTCCAATTTGGACTGTCTGGGAAAATCACAAAAACTGCATTACATATTTTTTATAAACTTCATCAATAGAGCAAATGATGAATAAAATAATACAGTTCCGAGTATACAGTCATCACATTTAAATTCTGGTAATTAAGTCCAATTGCTAAAATAATTTTTGTTCGAATCTTAAAGCTTATCCTGACAAAGACCTTATAATGACGGTCATTACTCTTCAGATCTTCCAGAGAGATTAGTAAAATCCTTGTAATTTTGTAAAAGAATTTTGAAGTTTTGTAAAAATAGTTGGTTATGGATAACAAAAACTAATAAGAAAAAAAAATAAACAATTATTATTTAAAATCTTAGTTATAGAAACCCTGATTCAAAAAGATAAACTTCCCCCACTTTAAGTTTATTTAAAATATAAAAGCCATCGTTGTTAAACAAATAAGGAATATGTGTTCAAAGAAAAACAAATTATTAATAAAATAATAATAGAGCTCTTCACGAAAAACAAACCTATGACAATGTAATAAAAAAAATATCATTTTTACCGGCTTTGCGAAACATACCTTTTGAAATTAAGTTCAAAAATCAAGGTGTGAAGAAAGGCATTCCATTTTAATATTCTTTAGCCTTTATCCAACTTTTAGATATTTTAGCCAATTTCGAATTAAAATACTTAAAGCACGTCACTTTCATATGGAAATGCTTTTAATCCCAAAAAATTAATCTGATTTGAATCTAGAAACTCAAATAAAATACTTAGAGGATTTATATTTATAATTTTCCAACAAAAATCTTGCAAAATTTTATTGAATTGTTATAAATTTCAAAACAATAAAATAGTGAAATCAATAAATAATTACATTCGAAATAAAATTGTCGCTATTTAATCTTTTTTATGTATATAATTAATAACTACCAAAAATATTTATCAATGTACTATAGTTTACGGTACGTCAAGGTTGGCAAGTCAAATTACATTTCTTGAGTGTTGGTTGAAAGTCCAGTCAAACTTGGGTGAACTTTTAAGTGTAATAATGTTTTAAGGGACTTAATAAAAGTATAATTAAACATTCCTCTTGTACACTCACTTTATTTGCCTTTCCATTAACTGAAATTTTAAATAATTAAATTTGGTTACTTTCTGTAATAATTAGTATCTATTCATATAATTTATTTGGAAGTAAACTTTATAAAAAAACATTTAAAGTTATTGAACAATAAAGGAAATTAAAAAAAACTTTTAATAATTATAAATAATAATTATTCTAAAAGTTATTTAAAATTTTTTAATTGAGAACTTTTGCAGTTTTTGTGATTTCTTTGCGATTATATGTAAATTTAACCCCGACCTAGGGACTCTTTAAATAATTGGGTTGAACATGCGGGACAACAAATTTATTGTTATTTTATTGGTAAGGCCATTTGGGCGATCCCAATGTTAAAGTAAATGTTGTCGACATATAAAAGTCACAAACCCTCGATTGAAGCGTTTGGATAGATCCAAAACAAGAAAAGGGTGTATCAACCTATTGTCCAGAATATACAAAGGCTATGATGTGTGTGTGTGTGATATAAATAAATTTAAGTACGGACAAATGTTTACCAAAGTTTAAAAACTTACCGATGGCTCAAGTTTCTTACAAAGTTGGATTAATGTAAAGTCTTTCCTGTTTACTTGTTAAGATGTTTTCGTATGGGTCACGAGTTTCAAAACCAAACCTATTAATTTTAGCCTTACAAAATAGTAAGAATTATTAGCTTTATGTGACTTAAAATAATAAGCCTCATTAAAATATATATAAATTAAATAAACTTTGAAATAGTAAATCAATTTATAATTAAAATAAAATTTGTTATTATAAATAAAATATTTAAAAAATAATTAATTAAAATTTGTTTTTGTATTACTGCTTATATACTGTAACTCTGTTATTTACTTCAGACTCTGCTAGTGTAATGTTACCGTTTCTGATAAAAGTACAATTTATAGTAATAAAATAATACGATTATTAAAATAACCCATGATCAACAAAAAAACGTTTGTAACAACAAACTTGTATCAAAATAACAGTTTTACAAACCTTTGTGGTAATGGTTAAAAACATTTCGCGGAACGTCTATTTAAACTAACTCGTACGTAACCCAACCTTTGCAGCCACCTAAGTAAATTCATTTCAAGTTTTGAACATATTCCGCATATAAAGAACGTGTTTGATCTATGTTCGTCGTATATAACGTTGTATATTTAAGACTAATAAACAAATTTTTTCTTACTTTTATTCCGAAAATTAGTTTATATTGGACATTTTACATATTTTCAACTTTTAACTGAGCAAAATCTTAATGGAACTATACATTAAATAAAATAACAACCCACATTTCAAATATTTGCCTTCAACAATTATTTAATTGTCGTGCGTATAATCCTAACGCTGAACACTAAACTGTCTATCATTAAAACTTCTCGTCAAGAGCATTAATTATTAACTTTTGTGTCCTTGTTTCTGTTATCCTAATTTATTGTTCCGAATAGATAATTTATTCTAATTTGTTTTTTAAGTGACCTTTGTGGTAACTTCAATATAAAGTGAATAATGGCTATTATTTACAAAGTCAAATTATTAGTTGTAAAAACTGATAAATAAAATATATTAACAAAATAGTGAGCATCGGAATAGACTACATATATTTATCTGTTCTTAAATTGGAGAAGCTTTAAAAGCACCAAAGTCTAAGGTAGCGTCTAAACCTTTTTAAGGTAACGAAACGCAACGCTTTTGCCACCTCATGATTCAAAGCTATTTTTCTTATAGTGAATTACTCTTGTCTTATTTTTCACCATAAGTAATATTAAAGTATTTCCTCAAAATCCATTGATTAAATTTAATTATTTTGTAAATTTTACTAATTTCATAAATTTATTTATTAAGTTGAATAACGATTAAACTTAATAGTTTTTGATCGTTGATTAAACAATCAGGTTTTTGAAATATTTGCCATATGGGACATGTATTTAAGTATTTTGTATTGGTTCGTTAAAGGAAACAGGCCAAATATTCAAAACCTCTTCCTTATCATCTATTTTTTGCTTTCTTAATTACCATCACAAAAATATAGTTTCTAGTGACGTAAAATGATAATATTATACTATGGTACTTGATGATTTAATAGAAAATTTTACGGATTTATATTAACTTACACATCTGTGGCCCGTGACCATGATCCTGTAAAGTGTCACCGCAAGGAATATTGTAAGCCAAATAAAAGGCGATAAGGGTCCTAGTCTTTTATTGAATCGATGTATTCTTAACACAGAAAGTTTATATGATTCTTGATTTTTTTTTTTTATAGATTTAAAAGTCATAACCCCTATTTTTACCTTTTAAACTCTACAATACAATTTATGTCAACTTTGAAATCGAGGTAATAAAGGACCTTTATGAATCTTAAATGTGAGTATGCATTGACTTTTTGGTTTTCCCGTGGAAGATTTGCAAGATTAACTCCAGAATTTACTGTTGGACTGTATACTACTGTATTTTTATTCATAATTTTGTCTTTGTACGATACAATAACTTTAAGGTTCAATTAACGCAAGTTTTAGTCCACATGACATAAGTTTTGAACTGTCTTCTCCAATGTGACGTCTTTCCATTTTAATTAAAAATGTAATAACAACCAACTGGATCCTACTTTAGATAAAATAGTCAATTTATTGCCTGCAACAAGTAACTTCAGCAACAGCGAGTGTAAAAAGCTGAGACTAGGGTGTCAAAGCGTGACATGTCCCTCGACCACTCAATTTTGCCCTTTGCTGTGCAACGGCGTCCCATATTAGTAAACTTTCAAACACGTGCTTTAACTAGTAAAAACAGAAAAAACCGGTTCAATAATATTTTAATGGTTTTCTGTTTGATACTATTAACCACACTTAAATAATTTAATAGGAAAAAAATTTGCCTATCATCAGCCTTTGATAGTCTACTGCTGGACATGGCCTCCCTTATACCCTATCCATTGGGTTTTTGGACCTATCCACGCTGGTCAATGCGGGTTGGTAGGTGGACCACTTTTACATGCCCATCCGACGCATGGATCATCTTACTTTTCAGAAAATGGGTGATCGCCCAAATTGCCCTAACCAACTAGGAAACAACAATGAAAAATTTGTTGAGTCCCCAGGATTCAAACCCGACCTCCGGTTCTAAAGCACACGCCTATACCACTAAGTGAGGCAGTTGAAAAAATTGCCATTGACTTCAAAACAATATCATCTGTGACGTGCGTCATTTCAGCTTGTCCTGCCGCTTTGTATATTACGGCGACGCCTAAGATATTGGATAATTGATATGAATTAAAACTTTAAGCGAGTCAGTAATCGTTACTTAAAACAAACCTTAACATTTTAATTCTTGGGTATTTTTTAGTACCAAGGCACAACTATACTATCAAATCTAAATATTCCTCAAGTAAAACAGTGTTTTGATCTATTCGTTAGGGGATAAGCCACCGTTTGCAATAATGAAGATGGTGATTGATGTTTTATGACACCGCCACGCCGTATTTTTTTCTTTAAAACAGTTTGGTTAGTGTATCTAAGTAAGCCACAAGTTGTGATATTTAAGGTTGTTTATTTTTTCTAAATAACTATAAAATCTTGATCTAATTATTTGAAAAATTCAGACTATTTATCAAACAAAAATGTAAATTGGATCTGCTAGAGTGTAGTATTAAGATAATATATATTAAAATACGTTCACCCTCTAATTAAGAAGTTTTTCTATTTAGGAGGAAAATATAACTTAAAATTTAACTCACTTCTTTCTTGAGGCATTGACTTTTACTTTCATTTCAATTTTTCCCAATAGTTATTTATTTAATAGTATAAATTTTTCTGGTTGGAGTCAATCTTACAAACTCTCGTAAGATTATTAAATAGAAGCATACATATTTAGGGAAAATACTGTTTTGTGGGGTTTCCTGTAATACTAAAATAAGGTGGCTTAATATATATTTCCAAGAACAATTATTTCCTAGAACTTTAACGGCGTTGACCTGTTCTTCGCCAAGCTGATAATTTTAAGTCCTGGAAAATAAACCATTATTCTATTTTAATCTATAAAAGAAGACAGTAATTTTCAATGTTAGATTGTAACAATTTTCTAAATGAATAACAGTTTATTACTTGAGTTAAATTATACGTAAAAGAGGCTGGCAATATGACGATAAATATCCGTGATAAATAAAATATGATTATTCCATAAAATGCTGGATTAATTTCACTCCGGCCAGTGCAGGAACCAAATTGCGTTAATTTGTATTATATAAAAAACACAATATAAAATGTTTCTGCTTTGAATTATTTAAAATTTAATTTAAAATAAAATTTTAAAGCTTACCCCTTTCGATGGCGTTATTAATCACTCAGTGTTATGGGAGTCTGTTGCACAAAAGAGGGGTCCAAGGCAGAGCGTGCCTCATTGGACGCGTTCACAAGTCGAGTGATCCGCAGACCGATAAATTATGATGAAGAAATGTGGGTTTATCTATAATTAAATACCTGTTGGACGTTTTATAATAAAAAAATGGATTAGTTACTCCTTTAATCATATATTGATATCAATTACGAAGTGCCGTTGTTTTGTATGCATATTAAAACAATGAATATTGCTATAATAAAATTGAACTCAATTTATTCGTCTAAATTTTTTGCTTAAAATAGAAATGATAAATTTAACAATTCTATAACATCATAAACGTTTTCCGTCTAATTAATATTTCCCAACAGCAAACTACAGTTTAATACAAGGAACGTAACTCTTCTATAACTGAATAAAATTAGAGTTTCTAACATGTGGTTTCCTTATAATTGGTGCGTACTTGCTACATTATAGTAGCGTTAACTGTACATATTCAAATGTATCTGCTGAAAACGACCTTTGAACGAGCCCCGTGTGGCCGATAATATTAATATGGACACTAAAACAGTTCTTTGAACTTGCTCAAGAGGATATTTATTTTAATTGATTCTTTTGTTAATATTTTGGTTATTTTATACAAAGTTAATAATATATATTTAGGCAAAGCAACGAGGGACTTTTTTATTTCTTTTAAGCCCATTAAAAGGGTGAAATAGTGTCGGATTTGCCATCACTAAAACAGGTTCAGTGGGATTCCCAATGTAAACCTACATTGATATAACTTTGAAGTTTCCTTGATGTATATAAAAACCACTTTTCTTTTAATGTGGCATTTACGAAGGGCGAAAAACACAGATCTATGAGTGTCATCATGGTGCTTTTTAAATTAAAAGTTAAAAGCGTAATAGACTATAATCTTTTATTACATTTTTTGAAAAAAAATTAAGCTTAAAAACTAAAATATAAAGTGTTTTCTTATATAAATGTTAATTACTGTTCTTACTTTATAAATAAGTATTTTATCCTCCTTCGTCAGTTATTTCTCTTTAACTTATTTTATTGAATGACAGACTAAACGACTACTAGAAACCATATTTTGTATAGTCATAATTCAGCAATCTTCATCTAGCCAAAGCAAGTCCGCTGCTAGACATAGGACTGCCCAAAATTCCAAACGGCGGGTTCAGCGCCACCCTCATCCAACCGCTCCTGTGACCTTCACAAGATAATCGTCCACCCGCGTGGAGGTCTCCCCTCACTCGCCTATCGGACTGGTCGCCACACTGGAACTTTTCTGCCAATCAGCATATGTCCTACAGAAATGAAATTAATTTCTTCAATTCGACACTAAAAATACCAATTGTAAATAACACAATTTTCAAATGTTTGAGTGTCCAGTGAATTCTAAAAAATAATTTTAAAATATTAATATTCCTTATTACTACTTACTACATTTTAATACTACTTCAACTAATTACAAATCTTGTGTCCTAGATGCCTTGTTTAATATTGTGGAAAAGTTAATACGAAAGTCTAATATTGATATACACGGAATTTATGATTTAAAACATGAGTACTGAAAGTTTCCGTAAAAAAAAAATATTTAAAGTTACCTTAACAGACAGAAATAACAAAAATAAGCAGTATCAAAGCTGAGGTTCAAGTATCAAAAGCAGTTCCTGCTTTACACTACATTATTGTCTGTGTCTTATAAAATAATAGCAATAAAGGTAAATATAAAATAAAGCAATTATACAGTAGATATAGTTACAATCAGTAATTTCAAAATAAAATAAACAAAATAGAATTAAATAAATAAAGTAAGTAAGTAAGAACAAAATGGATTAAAATATTATTATTATGGGCCAGGTATGGAAAATGGTATAAAAGCAATAATTGATTGAATAACGTTGGAAAATGTACTTTTAGGGTCAAATACTTATTTCTTCTTTTGTTTTGTAATTATAATTCTTAAGAAAAGGAACACTTTGTTGAAATCATCGAATACAATATTATAATGAAATTCTCAAAATATAGCAATTTATAGATTTTAATAGTGATTTTGATGCACTATTTAGCGCAAATTAAAGAAATATTTAGCTTCATAGTTTTATTCCCACTCTTACTAGGTTTGGCAGCTGCCTATCGCCTTCAAAATTCATACAATCTGACTCTGTCGAGCTCTTATAAACATCAATCAAGCACCAGTTCAGAGTTTATGGACTGTCCGGGAAAATCGGCAAAAAAACTGCAACCATATTTTTTTATAAATGTTCAATCAATACATCAACCAATGATGTATATAGTACATAACAGTTGCCGAGATATGCCAGTGCAGGCATCATCATTTATAAATCTTTTCTACACTTTCGGTCAATTAGAGTCTCAATATGTCTCCAACAAAATAATTTTTTGTTTTTCAATCTTAGCCCAATTATCTGACGGGGCACAGACCGGGCTGATGAGGTCGATGACGGTCGATCTACATCTTCAGATCTTCAGAGACGATTAGTAGTTAAATCCCTTGTCAATTTTGTAAAATGAATTTTGAGGCCTTTTGTGAAAAATAGTTTGGTTTTAATGGGATAAACAAAAACTATAACTAAAAATAAAATAACAATTTATTTATTTAAAATCTGTGCTTATATTTGAACCCCTATTCCTTAAAGAATAAAACTCCAACCCCAACTTTAAAGTTTATTATAAAATATAAAAGCTCATCTACTGTTAAACAAATATAAGGCAATATTTTCTGAAAAACATAATTATTAATAAATAATCATATGAGCTACTTCCACGAAAACGAAAACCTATAGACAATGTAATAAAAACAATACTCGGTTTTACTCCGGCATTTGCGAAGACGGTACCTATATCTGAAATAAGTTCAATACTATCAAGGGTGTGAATGAAACATTCCACTGTTTAATATTTGCTTTTAGCCTTTATCCAACGTTTTGTAAAGGGATATTTTAGCCGATTTCGATATTAAAATATAAACGCGACCTACAACTTTCATTTGATAGTAAGGAATGCTTTTATTAAACAATAATGCTGATTGCAATACTAGAAACTCAAGGTAAAATGGCTTTGAGGAGGACTCTTATATTTATTTTAACACTCTTTTTCGACAACAAAGTCTTTAGGAAACCTTCCCCTTGACACCTTGAAATTGTCTATAAATCTTCAAAAAACAAGTAAATAGTGAAATCAACCCCTAAAAATAATTCACATTCAGAAATAAAAATATGTCTAGTTTAATCTGTTTTCTGTGTAATATATAACTTTACCATTTAAGATATTTAATCAATGTACCTATATAATTTACTATACGTCACGGGCGTCAAAATACACATCTTGCAGTGTTGGTATTTTAGAAGTCAGTCAAACTTCGGGTGAAACTCCTATTTAAGTGTTAAGTAATGTATAATATAAGACGTTAATTAAAAGTAGTAATTTCAAACAAACTTTCCTCTTAGTACCGTCGGCTTTATCCTTCACTTTCCATATTAACTGAAATTTATAAATATTAACATATCATGATTTACATACTTCTTTAGCATGTGTAGTATCTATGTCATATAATTTATTTGGAAAGTAGACTCGTTACATACTACAAAAATTTTAAAGTTATTGTGCCCTACACAGTAAAGGTAAATTAAAAAAAACTTTTTAATATATTATAAGTAATAATTATTCTTAAGTGTATTTAAATTTTTAATTGAGAACTTTTGCAGTTTTGTTTATTGATATTTCTTTACGTGTCATTGTAAATTTAACTGCCTCCGTAGCCTAGTGGTATGGGCGTGTGCTTTAGAATCCGGAGGTCGTGGGTTCGAATCCTGCGGGGACGCAACAAATTTTCATTTTATTTCCTAGTTGGTTAGGGCAATTTGGGCCGATCACCCATTGTCTGAAAAGTAAGATGATCCATGCGTCGGATGGGCATATAAAAGTCGGTCCACCCACCAACCCGTATTGGACACGTGGTGGGATACGATCCAAACCCCTAATGGATAGAAAATTGTATCAGGAGGCCTATGTCCAGCAGTGGACTAACAAAACTGATGATTGTGTGTGTGTGATGTGTTAAATTTAACGTACGGACAGAATTTATTTATCCATAAAGTTTTAAAACTTCGATCAGCTCATCCAGTTTCTTACAAAAGTGATTAACTGTAAAGATCTTTCCACTTTTTATGCTGGTTTAAGAATGGGGTCGATAATGGGGTCCAGGTCGAACAAAACCAACTATTAATTTCAATAGCCTTATAAAATAGCCTAGAAAGGAAATTATGTTAGCTTTCTGTGACTTAAAATAATAAGCCTAATTAAAATATTTATAAATTAAATAAACTTTGAAATAGAAAATCAATTTATAATTATAAATAAAATTTGTTATTATAAATAATATATTAAAAAAAAACTTATTAAAATTTGTTTTGTATTACTGCTTATATACTGTAACTCTGTGTATTTACTATCAGACTCTGCTAGTGTAATGCTTTCCGTTTCTGATAAAAAATACACAATTTATAGCAATAAAAATAATACGATTAATTAAAATAACCCATGATATAATATTACAACAAAACTTTGTATTCTAAGTATCAAAATAACAGTTTTATTCAAACCTTCTGTGGTAATGGTTAAAAACATTATACGCGAGAACGTAAACTATTTAAACTAACTCGCTACGTAACGCCAACCTTTGCTTAGCCACGCTAAGTAAATTCATTTCTGAAGTTTTGAACATATTCCGCATATAAAGAACGTGTTTGCACATCTATGTATGCGTCGTATAGTATGAGCGTTGTATATTTAAGACTAATAAACAAATTTTTACTTGTTACTTTTAATCCGAAATAATTGAGCTTATATTGGACATTTTACAAATGTTACAACTTTTAACTGAGCAAAAGCCTCTTAATGGAACTATACATTAAATAAAATAACATACATATTTCAAATATGTTGCCTGTCAACAATTATTTAATGTGTCCCGTGCGTGACTCGGGACCCCATTATCGACCCCACTATCTTAAACCCAAGCATAACAAAAGTGAAAGATCTTTACAGTTAATTACTTTTGTAAGAAACTGGATGAGCCGATCGGTAAGTTTTAAAAACTTTATGGATAAATAAATTCTGTCCGTACGTTAAATTTACACAATCACACACACACATCATCAGCCTTTGTTAGTCCACTGCTGGACATAGGCCTCCCCTGATACACCCCTATCCATTGAGGGGTTTGGATCGTATCCACCACGCTGGTCCAATACGGTTGGTGGGTGGACCGACTTTTATATGCCCATCCGACGCATGGATCATCTTACTTTCAGACAATTGGGTGATCGGCCCCAGAATTGCCTAACCAACTAGGAAATAACAATGAAAATTTTTTGCGTCCCGCAGATTCGAACCCACGACCTCCGGATTCTAAAGCACACGCCCATACCACTAGGCTACGAGGCAGTTAAATTTACAATGACACGTAAAGAAATATCAATAAACAAAACTGCAAAGTTCTCAATTAAAATTTAAATACACTTAAGAATAATTATTATTTATAATATATTAAAAGTTTTTTAATTTACCTTTACTGTGAAATAATAACTTTAAAATAGTTATGTATGTAACAGTCTACTTTCCAAATAAATTATTGATATAGATACTACACATGCTAGTACACAGAAGTATGTAAATCATGATATGTTAATTACTTATAAATTCTCTAGCTTAATATGGAAAGTGCAAGGATAAAGCTCGACGGTGTACTAAGAGGAAAGTTTGTTTGAAATTACTACTCTTAATTAACGTACTTATATTATACATTCTTAACACTTAAATAGGAGTTTCACCTGAGTTTGACTGACTTCTACAATACCAACACTGCAAGATATGTATTTTGACGCCCTCGGTGACGTCAGTCCTGGATACCGTAAACTATATAGCATTGATTAAATATTCTTAAATGAGTAGTTATATATTACACAGTAAAACAGATTAAACTAGACATATTTTATTTTCTGAATGTGAATTATTTTAGTGGGTTGATTTCACTATTTACTTGTTTTGAAGATTTATAGACGACATTTCAAGGTGTCAAGGGAAGGTTTCCTGCTAAAGACTTTTATTGTCGAAAAGAGTGTTAAAAATAGAAATTAGAGTCCTCTCAAAGTTCATTTTACCTTGAGTTTCTAGTATTGGCTAAATCAGCATTGTAAATAATAATTTACAATAAAAAAGCACTTCCTTAAAGTTGTAGGTCGTGCGTTTAAGAATTTTAATTAATTTAATATCGAAATCGGCTAAAATATCCCTTTAACAAAAACGTTGGATAAAGGCTAAAAGCAAATATTAAACAGTGGAATGTTTCATTCACACCCTTGGATAGTATTGAACTTATTTCAGATGTAGGTACTCGTCTTCGCAAATGCCGGAGTAAAACCGAGTAATGTTTTTTATTACATTGTCTAATGGTTTTCGTTTTTTCGTGGAAGTAGCTCTATATGATTATTTATTTAAAAATTATGTTTTTCTCAGAACAACAATATTGCCTATATTTGTTTAACAGTACGATGAGCCTTTTATATTTTATAAAAAACTTTAAAGCTGGGGTTGGGAGTTTTATTCTTTAAGCGAATTACGGGTTCAAATATAAGCCACAGATTTTAAATAAATTATTTGTTTATTTTATTGTTTACGTTATTAGGCTTTTGTTTATCCCATAAACTATTTTTCACAAAAGGCCTTCAAAATTCATTTTACAAAATTGGACAAGGGATTTAACTACTAATAGTCTCTGAAGATCTGAAGATGTAGATCGACCGTCATCTGACCTCATCAGCCCGGTCTGTGCCCCGTCAGATAATTGCGCTATATTTAGTTGGAGACTATATTGAGACTATGATTGACCGAACGTGTGGAAAAGATTTATAAATGATGATGCCTGCACTGGCATATCTCGGGCAACTGCTTGATGTACTATATTACATCAAACGTTGCATCGTATTGATTGAACATTTATAAAAAAAAATATGGTTGCAGTTTTTTTGCCGGTTTTCCCGCGACAGTCCATAACTTCTGAACTGGTGCTTGATTGATGTTTATAAGAGCTCGACAGAGCTCAGATTGTATAAAGAATTTTTGAAGGGCGATAGGTGCATATTGCCCAAACCTATAAGAGTGGGAATAAAAACTATGAAGCTAAATAGTTTCTTTAATTTGCGCTAAATAGTGCATCAAAATCTCCATTAAAATCTATAAATTGCTATATTTTCGAGGAATTCCTCATTATAATATTGTAGTTCGATGATTTCAACAAAAGTGTTCGCTTCTAAGAATTATAATTACAAACAAAAGAAAAATAAGTATTTGACCTAAAAGTACATTTTCTCAACGTTATTACAATCAATTATTGCTTTATACCATTTTGGCTATACCTTGCCCATAATAATATTTTTAATCCTATTTTGTTCTTACTTACCTTACTTTACTTATTTAATTCTATTTTGTTTATTTTATTTTGAAATTACTGATTGTAACACTATATGCTACTGTATAATTGCTTTTATTTTACTATTTACCTTTATATCATATTTATAAGTACACAGACAATAATGTAGTGTAAAGGGGCAGGAACCTTTCTTTGATACTTGAACTCTAGCTTTGATACTAAGCTTATTTTGTTATTTCTGTTGTTAAGGTAATCTTTTAAATATTTCTTTTTTTTCGGAAACTTTCAGTACTCATGTTTTAAATCATAAGATTCTGTGCGTATATCAATATTAGACTTTCTGTATTAACTTTTCCTACAATATTAAACAAGGCATCTAGGACACAAGAATTTGTAACTAGTTGAGTAGTATTAAAATGTAGTATAGTGTAATAAGGAATGTTAATATTTTAAATTATTTCTCTTGAATTCACTGGGACACTCATAACATTTGAAATTGTGTTATTTACAATTGTATTTTTAGTGTCGAATTGAAGAAATTATCATTTCTGTAGACTATATGCTGATTGAGCGAGAAAAGTTCCAGTGTGCGACCACAGTCCGATAGGCGTAGCGTGAGGAAGACCTCCACGCGGGTGGATCGATTATCTTGTGAAGGTCACAGGAAGCGGTTGGATGAGGTGGCGCTGAACCCGCCGTTGTGGAATCTTTTGGCAGTCCTATGTCTAGCAGCGGACTTGCTGGCTAGGATGAAGATTGCTGATTATGACTTTATACAAAAATATGGGTTTCTAGTAGTCGTTTGAGTCTGTCATTCACATAAAATAAGTTAAAGAAACTAACTGACGTAGCGAGGATAAAATACTTATTTATAAAGTAAAGAACAGTAATTTAACTTTATATAAGAAACACACTTTATATTTAGTTTTAAGCTTAATTGTTTTTCAAAATGTAATAAAAGATTATGAGTCTATTACGCTTTAACTTTTAATTTAAAAAAGCACCTATGATGTACACTCATAGATCTGTGTTTTCTCGCCTTTCTAAATGCCACATTAAAAGAAAAAGTGCGTTTTTATGCCATCAAGGTAAACTTCAAAGTTATATCATGTAGGTTTACATAGTTGAGAATCACCACTGAACCTGTTTTAGTGATGCAAATCCGACACTATTTCAGCCTTTTCATGGCTTAAAAAGCAAAAGTCCTCGTTGTCTTTGCCTAAATATATTTATTAACTTTGCTATAAATATAACTAAAATAATAACAACAAGAATCAATTAAATAAATATCCTCTTGACGGCAGTTCAAAGAACTGTTTAGTGTCCAATTATATTATCAGGCCACGGGGCTGTTCAAGGTCGTTTTCAGCAGATACATTTGGATGGTTACTATTTACTGTGTTTTATTAGATTAGAAAATTATTATCTTAACTACACATTATTTAAATATTGTGTCGTTGGAATTTTATAAATTACTTAAAATAAAATTTATGTCTTAAAATATCAGACACATTAATTATTGATTACAGAAATTTGACATGAAACATGATTTATTTTACTATGTTATGGAAGTTATTCAGAAAACTGTAACTAAGAATAATAAGGTAATAATTTATTTTATAAGTGCAACTACTAACGACTATTTTACGAACACAAAGATAAGTTGAACATTTTTAATTAAAATACGAAATGCGAGCTTCAAAAATTAACACTGAGTGATTAATAACGCCATCGAAAGGGTAAGCTTAAAATTTTATTTTAAATTAAATTTTAAATAATTCAAAGCGGAAACATTTTATATTGTGATTTTTTTTATAATACGCACATTTAACGCACCGTTGTGGTTCCTGCACTAGCCGGAGTGAAATTAATGCAGCATTTTATGGAGTAATCAAATTTTATTTATTACGTGATATTTATCGTCAAATTGCCAGCCCTTTACGTATTAATTTAACTCAAGTAATAAACTGTTATTTCATTTAGAAAATTCGTTACAATCGAACATTGAAAATTACTGTCTTCTTGGTATAGATTAAAATAGAATAATGGTTTATTTTCCAGTGACTTAAAATTATCAGCTTGGCGAAGAACAGGTCAACGCCGTTGAAGTTCTAGGAAATAATTCGTTCTTGGAAATATATGTTAAGCCACCGTATGTTAGTATTACAGCGAAACTCCTACAAATACAGTATTTTTCCTAAATATGTATGCTCCTATTCAATAATCTTACGAGAGTTTGTAAGATTGACTCAACCAGAAAAATTTATACTATTAAATAAATAACTATTGCGAAAATTTAAAATGTAAAGTAAAGTCAATGCCTCAAGAAAGAAGTGAGTTAAATTTTTAAGTTATATTTTCCCTCCTTAATATAGAAAACTTCTTAATTAGGATGGTGAACGTATTTTAATATATATTATCTTAATACTACACTCCTAGCAGATCCACTTCTACATTTTTGTTAGATAAATAGTCTGAATTTTTCAAATAATTTTGTGATCAGCATTTTATAGTTATTTGGGAAAAAAATAAAACAACCTTAAATATCACAACTTGTGCGCTTACTTAGATACACTAACCAAACTGTTTTAAAGAAAACAAATACGCGCGTGGCAGTGTCATAAAAATTTCACATTATCATCTGCATTATTGCAAACGGTGGCTTATCCCTAACGAATAGATCAAAACCCTGTTTTACTAAGGAATATTTACGATTTGATAGTATAGTTGTGCCTTGGTACTAAAAATACCCTAAGAATTAAATGTGCTAAGGTTTATTTTAAGTAACGATTACTGACTCGCTTACGAGGCTTTCTACATAAGCACAGTAGAGACAATTCATATCAATTATTCAATATCTTAGGCGACGTCAGTAATATACAAAGCGGCAGGACAAGCTTAAATGACGCACGTCACTAAAGATATTGTTTTGAAGTCAGTGGCAATTTTTTTTTAACTGCCTCCGTACCCTAGTGGTATAGGCGTGTGCTTTAGAAACCGGAGGTCGTGGGTTAGAATCCTGCGGGGACTCAACAAATTTTCATTGTTGTTTCCTAGTTGGTTAGGGCAATTTGGGCCGATCACCCAATTTTCTGAAAAGTAAGATGATCCATGCGTCGGATGGGCATGTAAAAAGTCGGTCCACCTACCAACCCGCATTGGACCAGCGTGGTGGGATACGGTCCAAAAACCCCTAATGGATAGGGGGTGTATAGGAGGAGCCTATGTCCAGCAGTAGACTATCAAAGGCTGATGATGATGGCAATTTTTCTTATTGAATTATTTAAGTGTTGTGTTTAAATAGTACCAAACAGAAAACCATTTAAATATTATTAAAACCGGCTTTTTTCTGTTTTTTTACTAGTTAAAGCACGTATTTGAAAGTTTACCAATATGGACGCTATTGCACAGCAAAGCGGCAAAATTGAGTGTGTCGAGGTGACATGTCACGCTTCTGACACCCTAGTCTCAGCTATTTTACACTCGCTGTTGCTGAAGTTACTTAAGTTGTCAGCAGCATAAATTGACTATTTTGATCTAAAGTAGGATCCACGTTGGTATGTTATTACATTTTTTTAATTAAATGGAAAAGACGTCACATTGGAGAAGACAGTTCAAATAATTTATGTCATGTACAAGACTAAAACTTGCGTTAATTCAACTTAAAGCTTATTGTATCGTACAAAGACAAAATTATGAATAAAATAATACAGTACGTATACAGTCCAACTGTTAACATTCTGAGTTAATCTTGCAAATCTTTGCAACGGGAAAATCTATTTAAAAGTCACGCATATCTCACATTTAAGATTCATAAAGGTCCTTTATTACCTCGAGCCTTCAAAGTTGACATAAAACTTGTATTGTAGAGTTTTAAAAAAATGTAAAATAGGGGCCGGTGATGATTTACAATACATCTGAAAAAAATTTAATTCAAGAATCATATAATACTTTCTTGTGTTACGCGAATACTACACATGATTCAATAAAAGACTTTACGGACCTTATCGCCTTTTATTTGGCTTACAATATTCCCGACGTTTCAGACACTTTACAGGATCCATGGTCACGGGCACACAGATGCTGTAAAGTTTAATATAAATCCGTAAAGTCTTCTATTAAATCATCAAGTACCATAGCATAATATTATCATTTTACGTCACTAGAAACTATATACTTTGTGTATGGTAATTGAAGAAAGCAAAAATAGTTGATGAAGAAGAGGCTCTTTTGAATATTTGGCTCGTTTCCTTAACGAACCACAATAAGCAAAAATACTTAAATACATGTCCCATATGGCAAATGCTTAAGACCTAAAAACCTGATTAAACTACTTAAGTTTTTTAATCGTTACTCAACTTAATAAATAAATTTATGAAATTAGTAAAAATTTATAACTTTTATTAACAATTTAATCAATGGATTTTGAGGAAATTTGTTTTAATATTACTTTTATGTGAAAAATAAGCCAAGAATAATTCACCTTATAAGAAAAATAGCTTTCGAATCATGAGGTGGCAAAAGTCGTTGCCGTTTCTGTTACCTTAAAACTAAGGCTTTAGACGCTACCACTCTAGACTTTGTGGTGCTTTTAAATGCTTTTCGGCTAATTTAAGAACAGATAAAATATATGTAGTCTATTCCGATGCTTCACTATTGTGTTAATATTATTTTATTTATGCATGTATTTGTACAACTAATAAATTTGGACTACAGTAAATAATAGCCATTATTCACTTATATTGAAGTTACCACATAAGGTCACTTAAAAAAACAACATTAGAATAAATTATCTATTCGAACAATAAATTAGGATAACAGAAACAAGGACACAAACAGCTATAATGACTACGCTCTTGACGAGAAGTTGCAATGATACGACAGTTTAGTGTTACTGTGTAGGGCACAATAACTTTAAAATTTTTGTAGTATGTAACGAGTCTACTTTCCAAATAAATTATATGACATAGATACTACACATGCTAGTACACAGAAGTATGTAAATCAGGATATGTTAATTACTTTATAAATTCCCTAGCTTAATATGGAAAGTGCAAGGATAAAGCTCGACGGTGTACTAAGAGGAAAGTTTGTTTGAAATTACTACTTTTAATTAACGTCTTATATTATACATTACTTAACACTTAAATAGGAGTTTCACCCGAAGTTTGACTGACTTCTAAAATACCAACACTGCAAGATGTGTATTTTGACGCCCTCGGTGACGTCAATCCCGTGACGTATAGTAAATTATATAGGTACATTGATTAAATATCTTAAATGGTAGTTATATATTACACAGTAAAACAGATTAAACTAGCGACATATTTTTATTTCTGAATGTGAATTATTTTTAGCGGGTTGATTTCACTATTTACTTGTTTTTGAAGATTTATAGACGACATTTCAAGGTATCATGTAAAAAGACCTTGATTTCTACTTTCCTGCTAAAGACTTTTGTTGTCGAAAAGAGTGTTAAAAATAAAAATAAGAGTCCTCTCAAAGTTCATTTCACCTTGAGTTTCTAGTATTGGCTAAATCAGCATTATTGTTTACAATAAAAAAGCACTTCCTTACTATCAATATGAAAGTTGTAGGGAGTGCGTTTAAGTATTTTAATTAATTTAATATCGAAATCGGCTAAAAATATATTTAAACTGTTTACTTAAATATTTTTAATACAGCAATATCCCTTTTACAAAAACGTTGGATAAAGGCTAAAAGCAAATATTAAACGGTGGAATGTTTCATTCACACCCTTGGATAGTATTGAACTTATTACAGATGTAGGTACTCGTCTTCGCAAATGCCGGAGTAAAACCGAGTATTGTTTTTTATTACATTGTCTAATGGATTTCGTGTTTTCGTGGAAGTAGCTTTATATGATTATTTATTAATAATTATGTCTTTTTTAGAACAACAATATTGCCTATATTTGTTTTACAGTACGTTGAGCCTTTTATATTTTATAAAAAACTTTAAAGCTGGGGTTAGGAGTTTTATTCTTTAAGCGAATCAGGGGTTTAAATATAAGCCACAGATTTTAAAGAAATAAATTGTTTATTTTATTGTTTACGTTATTAGGCTTTTGTTTATCCCATAAACTATTTTTCACAAAAGGCCTTCAAAATTCATTTTACAAAATTGGACAAGGGATTTAACTACTAATAGTCTCTGAAGATCTGAAGATGTAGATCGACCGTCATGTGACCTCATCAGCCCGGTCTGTGCCCCGTCAGATAATTGCGCTAAGATTCAAAAAATTATTTAGTTGGAGACTATATTGAGACTCTAATTGACCGAAAGTGTAGAAAAGATTTATAAATGATGATGCCTGCACTGGCATATCTCGGGCAACTGCTTGATGTACTATATTACATCAATCGTTGCATCGTATTGATTGAACATTTATAAAAAAAATTTGGTTTCAGTTTTTTTGCGTTTTCCCGTGACAGTCCATAACTTCTGAACTGGTGCTTGATTGATGTTTATAAGAGCTCGACAGAGCTCAAATTGTATAAAGAATTTTTGAAGGGCGATAGGTGCATATTGCCTAAACCTAGTAAGAGTGGGAATAAAAACCTATGAAGCTAAATAGATTCATTAATTTGCGCTAAATAGTGCATCAAAATCACTCATTAAAATCTATAAATTGCTATATTTTCGAGAATTTAGTATGTTAGGAAACATTTTATTATAATATTGTATTCGATGATTTCAACAAAGTGTTCCTTTTCAAAGAATTATAATTACAAACAAAAGAAGAAATAAGTATTTGACCCTAAAAGTACATTTTCTCAACGTTATTACAATCAATTATTGCTTTTATACCATTTTGGCCTATACCTGGGCCCATAATAATAATATTTTTAATCCTATTTTGTTCTTACTTACTTACTTTACTTGTTTAATTCTATTTTGTTTATTTTATTTTTTGAAATTACTGATTGTAACTATATGCTACTGTTACAATTGCTTTTCTTTTTCTATTTACCTTTATTGCTATTATTTTATAAGTACACCGACAATAATGTAGTGTAAAGGCAGGAACTGCTTTCTTTGATACTTGAACTCTAGCTTTGATACTAAGCTTAATTTGTTTAGAAGTCAGGGTTGCATTTTTTATGTATAAATGTGTTGTTTGTGTCTGTTAAGATAATCTTTAAAATATTTCTTTTTTTTGTTACGGAAACTTTCAGTACTCATGTTTTAAATCATAAATTCCTGTGCGTATATCAATATTAGACTTTGTGTATTAACTTTTCCTACAATATTAAACAAGGCATCTAGGACACAAGATTTGTAACTTAGTTAAAGTAGTATTAAAATGTAGTAAAGTAGTAATAAGAATATTAATATTTTAAATTATTTCTCTTGGAATTCACTGGGACACTCATAACATTTGAAAATTGTATTATTTACAATTGTATTTTTAGTGTCGAATTGAAGAAATTAATTACATTTCTGTAGACTATATGCTGCTGATTGGGCAGAAAAGTTCCAGTGTGGTGACCACGGTCCGATAGGCTTAGCGTAGGAGACCTCCAAGCAGGTGGATCGATGATCTAGTGAAGATCACAGGAAGCGGTTGGATGAGGGTGGCGCTGAACTCACCGTTGTGGAATTCTTTTGGGCAGGCCTATGTCTAGCAGCGGACTTGCTTTGTCTAGGATTAAGATTGCTGAATTATGACTTTATACAAAAAATATGGGTTTCTAATAGTCGTTTAGTCTGTCATTCACATAAAATAAGTTAAAGAGAAATAACTAACGTAGCGAGGATAAAATACTTATTTATAAAGTAAGAACAGTAATTAACATTTATATAAGAAACACACTTTATATTTTAGTTTTTAAGCTTAATTTTTTTTCAAAAATGTAATAAAAGATTATAGTCTATTACGCTTTTTACTTTTAATTTAAAAAAAGCACCTGTGATGTACACACATAGATCTGTGTTTCGCCCTTTCGTAAATGCCACATTAAAAGAAAAAATGCGTTTTTTATATACATCAAGGTAAACTTCAAAGTTATATCAATGTAGGTTTACACAGTTGGGAATCACCACTGAACCTGTTTTAGTGATGCGCAAATCCGACACTATTTAACTTTTTATGGGCTTAAAAGAAACAAAAAAGTCCTCGTTGTCTTTGCCTAAATATATATTATTAACTTGCTATAAAATAAACTAAAATATTAACAACAAGAATCAATTAAAATAAATATCCTCTTGACGGCAAGTTCAAAGGACTGTTCAGTGTCCATATTAATATTATCGGCCACACGGGGCTCGTTCAAAAGGTCGTTTTCAGCAGATACATTTGACATATGTACATTTAACGCTTCTATAACGTAGCAAGTACGCACCACATTATAAGGAAACGACGCTGTTAGAAAATCTAATTTTATTTAGTTATGGAAGAGTTAACTGTTCCTTGTATTAAACTGTAGTTTGCTGTTGGGAAATATTACATTAGACGGAAAACGTTTATGATGTTATAGAATTGTTAAATTCTATCATTTCTATTTTATAGCAACAAATTTAGACAAATAAATTGAGTTCAATTTTATTATAGCAATATTCATTGTTTTAATATGCATACTAAACAACGGCACCCGTAATTGATATCAATGTATGATTAAAGAAGTAAACTAATCCATTTTTTTTATTATAAATACGACCAATACAGGTATTTAATTAAAGATAAACCTACATTTCTTCATCATAATTTATCGGGTCTGCGGATCACTCGACTTGTGAACGCGTCCAATGAGGCACGCTCTGCCTTTGGACCCCTTTCCTTGTGCAACAGACTCCCATTGTATTAAGCTCGTTTTGACGGACTATTATTTAGTTTTAAATGTTAATGCCTATGTTTTGTTTATTATTCGGTTATATATATTTATACTACTACTTAAATATTTCATTTATATATTAAATCATAAAAGGCAGAAAAAATATTGCATTATTATTTGTATATTTATATGCTATGATATTAAAAGTAAGGTTTGTATAGATTATTAATTTTATCTTTTAACTTTCATACACCGTCAAATACTGTATCAAGCAAATATTGGACTTCTGTAAAAACATAAATTTTAAGAAATTTCTCGTGCAGTAACGCAAAAAAAAAA
Source organism: Lamproptera curius (assembly GCA_029286875.1). NCBI lineage: Eukaryota > Metazoa > Arthropoda > Insecta > Lepidoptera > Papilionidae > Lamproptera > Lamproptera curius. The sequence goes on from JAGSMT010000223.1 coordinate 485,047, forward strand.
AAACAAAAATTAATTACATTTTATAGTTGCTTACAATCATTGAGAGTACTACGAAACTTCAATAAATATACACGAGTTGATTGAAACGGACATTTAATGTTCGTAAATAAATAAAATGTTGTGGGCCTGTTTTACTAGACGTATCGTAATTGTACTAGAGATCCGTCCAGTCATAAATAAAGATACTTGATGAGAGATTTTAAAGCTGAATAGTCTAGTTATTTGATTTTTTAAGTAGGTTTTTATAATACTTTCTAGTTTTTTACGTAATTAATAAAGCTTTATGTTACTCAGTGATGAAATTACTTTGAAAGAGTGTTGAATTCAAACGAGTACTTTAGTAGTTTATTCGTTACGAACAAAAATACTAATCTTTCTTTAATCAATAATAAATCTAGTTACCGATATATACATTATAAAGTTAATATTACCCTAAAAATCCATGATAAATAAAATGAGGATTTCAAAAATAATTTATGCCTTGTACTATAATAAGATGAAGACTATCTGTTGACGGCAAATTCGTCCGCGTGGTAATTTGTAAAAAAAATATATATATTTATTTTTCGGAAAGAATAATATTTTAATTATATCAGCTATCTTTTAGAAAAAGTTCCCGTCAAAATCGAAGCAGATTAACCGGATTAGAACAAACAGACAGAAATTTCAAAAAAATGTTGTGTATGTATATGTGTTGTTCATCATATCATAATGTGTTATTTAAAAACGGCTATTTCGATTTTGTACAAGCAGACGCCATCCAATTTGCAAATTAGACAATGTGATGTACGTCGTTATTTAGGTACAGGTTTAGTACGGGTGATAACCAACACATTTTGTTGTACAAATAATGTGTAAAAAGAAAACCTATTTACTTCCTTTACAAGCTGCATTAAATGCTGCAGTAAGATTTATAGTTGCACGCATTTTTAAATAGCTTCTTTCTGAAACTTTGGTTTTTTTTTACATGGTTGATTTACTCTATTCTTTTTTTTTATTTGTAAGGAAGTAAGAAAGTGACTTACTGTAATAAAAAGTAAGAGGTAGACAAAACAATGTAGTAAGTAACTGTAATTCTTGAATTAGACTCCAATAAAATTAACAAGAGTATGTATCTAAACGTTAACCAATTTTAATATAAACTGGGGGCAGTAAATAAGGCATGTTGTAAATGGTGGTTTTTTGCTTCGTTTAAAAAAATCTAGATTTTCGCTTGTGTTTTAAAAAGTATTATGCTTTTCTTTTTTAGCCTACCGCTTCCTAATTTATCCAAAAAAAATGTCATTAGGATGTTCATTCAGGCAAACATATTCAAGACAAAGAAATTAAAATGTTTTTTTAATAAAATAAATTTTTATATTCCAGCAGCCGTGGTCACGTAGTAGACTGATATGTCGTGCGTCTTGTTGCCAGTGCTGAAGCGGGGCTTTCAGATCTTATTTGTTATAAAATATTTTCAGTCTTTACACCGATTTATGTAAAATGAACTTATTTTTATCATCACAGCTAAGGTATTTATAAATTTGCATTAATTGAATTAAATATTTAAATTTGCCTTTAGAAATTGACAAGGCAAAATATAAAAGCAAAATGTTTAAGAAGAAGAAGTATAAACATTTATTGCCCAAACTCATTGTAGACACTCAGGATTATCAAAAAGGAAATATTAACCTATACGGCTTCGCTCTTCTTGACTTAAAAATTAAAAAATGTTTTGTTGAGTTTTTCATAAAATACATATTTGGTACAAAGTAAGATATTTATGGTTCAGAAGTTACTAATTTATTCTTACCAATTTCGTGATGCTTTCTAATCAGCTCTTGATTGTGTGATATTATTATTTATTTCAGTATAAGCACGAGATATACGTGTATAACACTAAACTACAACAAGCTTTTCTAATATCTAGTCTAATACAGCGCCTTTTCCATTGAGTCTCAATTAATGCAATTAATTAGTTCGTTATCAGTAATAAGTTAACTAACACGTTCCGTTAGAGGATCATTCATAAAAATGTGTAGACATTTTGTATAAATTCGTCTTTTACATACATATGAATAAAGTCATATCTTAAAAATCATAATCATTTAAAACTTCATAACTGATATAAAAATATCTTTCGTGGATATTTATATTATTCTGCTCTTCCACATTCGAAAGTTGATAGCTGTAAAACTATAAGTATTAATTTGTTTATTTACTTTATAATATAACAATCTGTTATAGCTTTCATGCATAGCTGGACTGAGATAAAATTACCATAAGCTATCTATTATCATCCACTGTGTTAGTCCACTGCTAGACTTAGGCCTCCCCTACAGCACGCCTTCTCCATTAGGGGGTTTTTAGACCGTATCCAACCGTATCGATGGTCCAATGCGGGTTAGTGGGTATCTTTTATATTATTTAATTAATTAGCTAAGAAAAACTGTTATTTTTAAATTTTATTCTGGTTTATTAGTTAAATGTACAGTTACAGTTAAGAATATTAGATCGAAGAGTATGTAGTGGATCTCTCATAACAAACAAACAAAAAACTGTTATTAATTTTATAACTGGTTTGTTTAGTTAATTCGAATTTAAACGATGAAACTGCCGGCGTTGATTCTAATACGGCTGGGGTTAACGATTATCTGTAAAGTTAAAGATAAGCGTTTACCATACTTATAGTGTGATTATACGTTCCAGATAAGTAAATAATGATAAAAGCGAGACAGTCATGCCTATGATCCGGAAGTTTCGGTTCCCTCGAACAAGGTTGACGATACTTTTTTTTAAAAGTTAAGGCTACAACTACAGAAGGTACCTGAGTTAGGCAATCTTTGGTGTCTTCTCAGGATCGTCGACTGCTTTGCAAACCGGGACAGACCTTCCTTAATCCTTTAAATATAAAAAGGCAAGTGAAAAGGAGCGCTTTTGCTGGGAAAAGCATTACTTACTATTTTCAAAATTACTACTAATAACATCAAAACAACAATACGCTTAAAAATAATATTTCAGTTGTTAATTAATAATAATTTTCTTGGTTATAGAAGACTATGAAAGGATACTGCGGTGGTTAATTAGGCCGAATCGCGTTCAATAATTGGATATTCAAGACGTACGAATATATTATATCTCATGATAACGGATGAATATTGCCCTACTCGAAACTGAATGCATGTTATGTTATGCTCGTGTAGTCAATTTATTCAACAAATAACAATAACTAATCTCTTCCTGAATTTCGAATCTACCATTCGGCGGAATACAGGAAACTTATTTAGTAAAACAAATTTAAAGACATAACATCTCCATTTCAAACAACATGAAATGTTGGAATTTATATGCTTACTTAAAATACTTCCTAAATAGTAAATACTAACCACGGTCTTCGTAACTTCAAAATATAAAAATCGTTATAAGTAATTGTAAGACAAGCATTTATTATAAATCGTTTAGCGCTTTTGCATCATTGAGCAAAAACGGAGATACTAATTAACCCAGTCTATCGTAGAATAAAATCAAGATATAAAGGGTATGACAGAACATTATTGCCTCTCACATAATTTATTTTTCACTTAATTTTTGGATACATTTTGGTCGCTAAGCCAGTCACGGTTTTATTTTGTGGTACTTTATATTTGTATTTACTTTATATTAAAATATGTACATATACAGTATTTTTGAATGCTTGTATTCCAAATATTTATGTATGAAAAATTAAAATGTTTTAGTATTAAGTTTTTATTATCAACTTTACATAATAATGTATTAAATTCATAAACTGCCTCAATAGCCTAGTGGTATGGGCGTGTGCTCTAGAAACCGAAGGTTGCGGGTTCGAATCCTGTTGAGTTGAGGCAATTTGGGGCAATCACCCAATTGTCTGAAAAGTAAGATGATCCTTGCGTCGGATGGCATGTAAAAAGTCGAGCCACCTACCAACCCGCAGTGAACCAGCGTGGTGGAATACGGTCCAAACCCCCCAATGGATAGGAATGTGTTAGGGAAGGCCGATGTCCAGCAATGGACTATCAAAGGCTGATGATGATGATGAAACTGCAGAAAGAGACAACAACGTAAGTATACAAAAAGGAAAGGGACGCACAGAACTGATTCGCTCAGTTACTTTTCTTTAATTTTTATAGTTTAGTAGCGAGATGTGTAACACTTTCTTCTGGTGGTAAATGATACGCCGGGCCCATAAAAAAAATTGCGTATGTCTTCACAAGTCCGTTCGCCACACTGAGCGAAAGAAGATTAAGTATCGTATACCCAGTAAAGACACTGGCTACGATGCTCTACACAACTGCTTTGCGGCAGAATTAGTCACCGTCCCAGACAACCCTTTGCAAAAACGGGATCTATCATCTGTAATATCATTTAAATAAAGAAGGTCCCGCAGTCCTTATTGCGTGATGTGTTATAAAAATAAAGTAGAGATGTATAAAAACAAATAGACACTTAAGCAAATATACACAAAGTAAGGTAAGACCCAACCCCATATTCAAGATATACCCGGTAAATATTCCAGTTTCCAACAGTTGACATCTTTTAAAAGTTTTGGTTACCTAATACTTTCTTGTATTTACGCGAATACTACACATGATTAAGATAAACTTTATGGATTTTATCGCGTTTTATTTTGTTTACAATTTTCCCGATTTAATATGTAACATATTATTTATTACTATTAAAACGATAAAGAAGTGATTGCACTGCATTTTAAGCATTTTAAACGTATAAAACCTAATTATTTAGCTTGACTATGTTCTGACGTCATGAGTTTTGATACCAAGAGGATACAAAACAAATTATTTGTTTTGTCTTTTTAATAATTATTTAATTTAATCGCCAAAGTTTCTGATGAAAATAAGCAAAAAAAAAACTGTTATATACCAATAGATATTTAAACGATTTATTGATTAGTAATATATTAATCATATGAATGCTATATGTAACTTGTGTTTTAAACAAAAAAAATGTCAAGATATTTTTCAAAATCGTATTCCTTTTTGTAAATTGATCGTGACGTTTCGATGAAATTTGTTGGACGTTCATATTCTTAAAGAAATTAATCCAAAATCTGAATGAAAAAAGCCAGCGTAAAAATCACTTGGTTGAAATATTCTGGTGCTCTGCCTATGTTATGGACACAACCATAAAAAAGCACATTTTTAGCAGGATTAGACACCACCATTTTTGAGAACATGATCAATACCGCAGCGGTACAGGATAAAATAATAAAACATCAAGCATAAGTTTAGTTACGACATATAATACTGCAGGTAGGTAACGTAGTTGATGTTAATGGGGATATGTTAATTACTTTAGAAATTCTCTCACTCAACATGGAAATGCAAAGCTAAAGCTTAACGGTATACCCAACGGAAAGTTTGTTTGAAAATACTAGCTTTTATCAAACGCTTTCCTAGCATATTAAATCTAAAAAGGATTAACTTTGTTTGCAGATAATTTATGAAAATAGTTATTTAATAAACATAACATATAGTTAATTAACAACTAAAAAACATCTGAATGTAAATAGAATAAAGAAGATATATTTCTGCAGAAGCAATTAATAACGAGACTAGTGTTGTTATAAAATTTTATATTACTCTTAACGAAGAAAAGCGAAACATCAGTACCGAACAAAACATCAAATTAAAGATATAATATACCAATAGAACCAGAATACTAACAAAACACAATTTTACCCGAATGCAGCCTGCTTACCGAGGATCCTCAGATCAAGTACAGCGTTCAGGTATACATATTAGCATTAAGTATTGCAGATATACATTGATTATGGAATAAATTGAGCTAAAGCAATAGGTAAACGCAATTAAAATGTGATTTTTGTATTTATTATTTAATTATGCAGCTTGCAGATAGCGACTTAATATATTTAAATATTCCTTCTATATATATATACCTTCATAAATAGGCCTTAAAGAAGTACGAGCTAACATTTATTTATTAAAGAATTAGTTATCGTTGTGTTTCTGTGTTAACAATTTTATAGCTTGCTGTAATACGTGGGTGAGAGAGGCCGGTACCTTTTGTATATCATTTAATGAATATTGCAAACTAACCATTGTAATATTTTGTTCATCTTTACGTTTTGCAATAAGTTACTTTTTACAAAAAAATATTATCGCAGCGTTCCGCTTTTTTAATTAATCTAAGTCAGCCTTCCATCCCTTCAACTCTTCTTCGTCTTCTCTTTACCGTAGATTTACTTATTTCATCAAAATCATGCATTACCGAAGGAATCTACCTATTATTTTTCAGTAAATGTGGTGACGTTAAGCGATTAGTTACGTAATGTTTAGACTTAGATTAATGGTCATGGTATGGTTTTCATATCAATTTGAAAGCGAGTACGCGCTTAACATTTTGACGCTTTTCCTATGAACTTAGAGCACACAAAAAGGCTTTTATATAGGTAATATTTTCTCCTTTTTACCTCTGTCTTTACTGTAAAAGTTGGTACATTACCCAATAACTATTATTTCAGTCATGATTATGTATGTATTTATACATGAGGCGAAACTTATGTATGCGAGACAATTGAATTAGATATTGAAATATTTTATTTATTGATTTTTACTATTCTTAAGTTTTGATGAAAATATGCATCTATAAAAAATCTGGATTAATTACTATAAACAGTAATAAGATATTAAAATTTAGATAAATATAAAACCTTATATAAAATTAAATCATATTAAAATATTTATTACTGATTCAGTTTTAGGAATAAATTTAAAACCATTATAATTTTACCAAATAAAAATACTTTTTTACGGTGCAGCCGAGGGTGCCTTCTTAATGACACAAAACAAATGTCCATTAGGCGCTCCAAAAAAGAGAAATTAATTAAGCTGGCCTTTGTAACTATAGATGGAGGATAAAAGGGTATAGAAAAACATTGTTCACTCACACGTAAATACTCCATTTATTTTTTGAATTCCCCTTGGTTTGCTTACTCAGAAACACTTTATTTCGGTCGACTTCCTACAAAGAAAAGAAACTGGTATCAACGTTCTACCAAATTATGCATCTAAATCTAGTCTATAATAAAGGCCGGCAACCATTTTAATAAAAATACAATTAGTATAATACCGGTGGTAGGTTTAGTTTAGGTGCTAGTGTTTACAGGAGACCGTCTGGGTGGGTACCACCGTGGTGCCTATTTCTGCCGCGAAGCAGTATGTCAAACACTGCTGTGTTCCGGTTTGAAGGGCACCGTAGCCAGCTGTTTACTGGGTAAACAGACTTAACACCCTATGTCCCAGGTAGGCAGCGCATTGGCGATACCACTGGTATTGCCAATGTCTATGGGCGTCGGTGACCACTTCACATCAGGTGGCCTGACTGCTCGTCTGCCTGGGTATGCCATAAAAAAAAAATGCAGTGTAAGTCCTAGTTTAAGTAAAAGCATTAAAATTGTTTAGATTTATTTATTTATTTTATTTTATTTAGAACCTTACAAAAAGTTTTACAAGAGGCGGACTATAATGTAGATAACAATTTTCCAGAGCGATATTTGCATACAATTTTATATATAAAGAGATGAGGCTATATAAATGTTGTTCTACTTGGTTGCCAAGTCCGTCATATATTTATTTAAATTGTTATAAATTATTTTTGTTTATGTAATGACGTGAACGTATGGAGCACCTCGATATTTTGCTGATGCAGTAGCTATTAATTTTCTTTTGAATAATCGACGTTATTAATATACTTAAAGAATAGTAAAATACTTTAATATATTATTTATAATAACTGTTAAATATTTGACAATATATTTATATCATACGACATTACTTAAAGTGTAATCGAATCTGTATAGAAAATTTAAATCAATGACAATTACGTATAAAATTTGATTACAAATTATTCAAATAAAAAACTGTTTATTTGAATACGCACAAAGCATTTAATAAATTAATTATGTTTAGTTAGATAATCTAGAAAGTGCAATAAAATTAAAAGGATATTAATTATTCTACCTCGTAAATTGGATTCCAGAAAAGCCTTTTGGAATATGCCTTACCCAAAGAATTTTAATGGACGTATCAAACGCTGGCAAGAGCAACTATTGAGTACTCCTTAATTGAATTGACGCTTGCACGGTTGTCCGTTTCTCAGTCACCCTGTTATATAGTCATCCAAGTTATTGAAATCTCTCAGAACTTTGAAAAGCTATCGAGATTGTAAAGGCTTCATTATTTAGTTTATGAAAGACAAGTGTCAATAAAATTTGTAATAAAAACTGAAAATAGCACAACTAAAGTTTTGGTGGTAAAGTTAAATTTTAAATAAAAATATTTAAAGTTTAACTTAATTAATTATTGAAGGCCTTAACACATTACAGTGAACATGTAAAGATTTTGATTACTGCTGAGGGTTTTTGTAAATCAAATTTAAGCAAAAGTAACTAATAAGTATTAAATAAGTATTAAACACGCTAAATTCACTTCATGATATTAAAAAATGTTTTTTACTTTACCGTAGGAACTAGGTTAGCTCAACATAACAACAACAGAGATAGCTTGAGATATTTCAATAAATACAAACTTTTATGAACAAACACTAGTTTACTATTATTGTTATCTAGCGTAATAATTACGGTGTGAAAGTATCATCAAAACTTTAAGTACTTCGCAACCAAAGCTTACAGGGAATGCCTTAGGGAAATGGCAGAACATAAATAAATTTTTAAGAAGAACAATATAATCATCGGCATTAAGTCAAGCATTCCCAGAGCATTTTAATAATTATAAGAGGCACAATTCCAGGAGACGTCTATTTATACTAGACATCAAGTGATCATACCACCCTATACCGAAATGTTCAAACCCATCAATTCTCGTACTTACCCATTATCGACCCATCTCTATCCTGCCATTTTTTTCTTGTGTCATCATCATCATCATCATCAGCCTGTGACAGTCTACTGCGGGACATAGGCCTGCAATATGGGGCGTGCAATATTGTCCATTTAGAGGGTCTTTAGACCATATGCCACCGGGGTTCTAATGCGGTTTGGTGGGTAGACAGACATTTTATATGCTCATCCGACGCGGATCATCTTATTTTTCAGACGCTTGGTCCAAATCGCCCTGACCAACTAGGAAACAACAATAAAAATTTTGCTGAATCCCCGCAGGATTTGAACCCAAGACCTCCTGTTTCTAAAGGACAAATTTATTTTTCACTAACGCAAGATTGGGCATCTACTTTTGATCGCTTTATCTCAACCAATGGTTGACTGGGTACCATTGTACAAATTATGTACAAAAAGTAATAAATAAATAAATAAATAAATCATAAACCAAGTTTCATATGCCAAAGTAATACTAAAACTCAATTGAAGGAGATCGACGTCATTTGGAAAATTTTACTTGCAAAATAAGCTTTTTAAATACTTGTTAAAATTCAGAAATCTGGCGCTATGAAAGCTATAACTTTAGCTGGACATAAACGCGTATTTTCTATTTTACCTAAGAAATTTTATTTACTTATATCTGACTGTATCAATATTGTAATTAATGAAAACTGGAAGTATCTATTGGGGATTTATAGTTTTATGCATATTCGATTTCAGTTCAAAAAAGTAGCAGTTATCGTGTGGTAGATTTTTGCAGAGGAAGTTTGTCACCCGCTTATATAACAAAAATTGCTTATCTACAGTTTGAAGTCATTCACATTTTTTGGTTAAAATTGCTCCATATCGTTACGTATAAAGCCGAAAATAGATAATAGTAATTTTTCGTAATTCGAATGGTTTAGAATTATTACCTTTAATTTAAAAATTACCTTTAATTTAATAAAATATCTACGTACGCATTTTTGGTATTGCAGTAGATTCCAAACTACAATAATAGTCCAATATTAATCCAAGTAATTCTATACATAATAATAAATATAATTATTACATAACGCCCCTGTTTAACATAATATGTTTTCGAAGGAAACAAAATGAAAAGGGGCTCAAAACACATATTAATCGACAGTGGAATGTTCAGTCCGACCCTTCGGTTGTATTAAACTCGTTTCGGGCGTACTTTTCCCACAGTTCTCGGAGTGAAACAAAATACGGTTTTGTTCTATTTGATGCGATGTGATAATAACGGAGTAATACTTTGTTAATGGTCATATTACATTTAAATGGAAAACTAATTGGACCATTGACCATTGGACCTGTTAATGATGTTTATTGATTAATAGAAAAAAATTGCTTATTGCATTCTACGTGTTATTAGAGTCAATCAAAATTAAAATAATGATTTAAAATAAAAGTATATACATTTTTACTAGGGCAATATAGTGCAATCAATACGGTAGGTAATCAATGTTATTTTCTCAGTTTTTTTGCTTCACAAAAATGTATATTTTTGGTGTAAAAAATATTTAATTGGAATGTACATTATTTTATATATTATATTGTACGTAAAAACAAGATTATTTCTTTATTCTATAATACTTTTTACTTTTTTCATGTAATTAAAACGTGGGAATACTATAAAAAATTTAAATGACGAATAAAATTTTGATTTAGTTTCTAAGTGACTTTAACAGCCTGCTTAAAACTGATAATGTTATCTTAATTAAACCATCGTGAAAAACAATTTCCCCCTCTTGGTTTATCTGATATTAGTTTCAAGCTCTTTTTTTTACTTAAATCTAGTTAAAAATCTTAACAATAAATTTAAAAACACCAATACAAGATTTCTATCATTGTTAATGGATATAAGCTGTATTTTATTTACTTGATATTATTTCTAATGTCTCCAAGATTAGAGAGAATAAAAGAATATTATAATTTATGAAACTTATCTTTATGTTTATTTATCACTTTACCTATATACATAGAGCGGATAATATTTCAAAACCATCGGGTTCTATAATTAGAACAAAAATGTAATTAAAAATAATTAGTTTATTCCATATTTAAAATAACGTTCTATGGTGAAACCATAACTAAAATAGACCAAACGGGCTGCCTCATCATCGGTTATTTGTCTTTATTTTTTAGTGCATACGCAAGCAGGCGAGCAGTCGGGGCCACCTGATAGAAAGTGGTCACCGACGCCCATAGACATTGGCAATACAGGTATTACCAACGCGCTGCCTACCGTGAGACATATGATGTTAAGTCTCGTTTACCTAGTAAATACGCTGGCTACGGTGCTCTTCAAACCGGAACACAGTAGTGTTTTCACACTGCTGCTTTGCGGTAGAAATAGGCACCGTGGTGGTACCCACCCAGACGATCCTCGGTAAAAAGGAGACCTACCACCGGTAATAACAATTTTGAGAACTTAAGCTGCTGAGATAAGATTTTAAAAGGGGGTCCCATTGCAGTTTATACTCGCAGTTTATAGTCGCGCAATATCACCTCACTGCTTTGCAAATTTTTTAGCAAGGTATTCCATAGAACGTTTTTAAAATTAGACAATGGTTCGTTGCATACATTAAGTCTTTCTAGTTATTGACATTACTCACTCAGTAGAATCAAGAGTTTACTCACAAGATGAAAGGGGAAGAACAAGCCACTTTTGAGCAAATACCATTATCTTCCCCTTCCTACAAATCTTTCAATAACTTTTAACTGATTTTTTTTTTACCGACTTACCAAATTGACGGAGGTGCTCCATTCGAAACGTATGGTTAATTTTATACATATATGTTACCTCTTTGCTCCGCTATTAGTGGTCCGATTTTGTTAATTTTTTTTAAATGTTAACTTCCCATTGGTTAAATAATTATTTAAAATGTTTTGTAGTAAGTGCTTAATATATATTTGAGAAATAAAAAAATACGGCATTAAAAATCACAACCTTGTGCGATTAAAATACATACGCGTTAAATTATCGTGCTACTTAAATCGGTCTACAATAAAGTCCGCGACAGCATATATCATTTTAACTATATATTTTTCTAGCATTTTAATGCTAACATTTTTAAAAATTGCAATCAAGCACATACATGGCTTATTAAAGATAATACAGTTTAGGTTCACATAAAAGTTATTGCAATTAAAAAATCCTTCATTCTTTGTACCTAAAACGTGTTATAGTCGATATTTTGGTGTAAAGATAACCTAGAAGTTATCAAAGATTTAAAATGCGATGGCGGAAAACGCAATTCAATTTCGTTTGAGAGTCTATCGATTGATTACATTTTTTATATTGCTAGAATAATAATTATACTGCTTTATTGAGATTTTTAATATTTGGATCAGTTACTTGATTAACTATTTAATGTAATTGATTATAAAGTAAATATATCGTCTTTGAAATAAAATAAAAATTTACATTCGTAAAATGCGATAATAAAATTGAACCATAGTTTAATTAGTTAGAACAAAAATAAGATTTTATACAACAATGTCTTTGATGGATATAATCTCTTAAGCTCTTCTATATGTGTACATCAGATCTTTAACAATTAAGTAAACCTAAAATGAATGTCACACTGGCGACTATCACTTAATTGGTTCATATTATGTGTTAAGTATATATCGATATAATTAAACATTGAGAAATTAAACAACTAAAAGTACTTATACATAATTATTTTAGAAAGGAAAGTGTCTAATTTTTTATTTAGTTACTAAAAACTTATCGAGAAAAAGATTTCAGACCTCGCTACTACTAAAATCACTGCATGTTTAGACAACTGTGGAAATAATTTTAATCGACCTCTTTATTTTAACTAATTCATTAAATACTCATCCATGTAATTTTAAGTTACTTACAATAATAAGCCGTTGACCTAGATATTACATGGTTGTTTTAATACTATATATATTATATTCTAACGTTCCCAAAATGATGTAAATTGACTATGTTGGAACTAGTCTTTTAAACTACCTAAAAAGGTATAACTGCTTCTTCACAGAGCTCTAATTTACTCTTTTAGGTAAAAAATGTTGTGTTAATTTTTTTGTATACTTTTAATTGCTAACCTTGAAGATTAATAAACAGAATATGAAAGAAAGTATTTGAATGACTTTGATTGAACCTCGCAAAACAACTTAAGACTGATATTGAGGATATTGCGTAGTTCTTCTAAAGGTTTTAGCCATTTTTGAAAGATACAATACTGTGAGTGAAAGGTAGAGTTAAACATACGACAGAGTCTCTTCAGCACTTGTTATTAGGCGCCCTCAGAAGCTTCATGGTCGTACATCCAGTTCTCCGGAGAAGCTTTATCCATTTTGAGTTGCTCAAGAGCCCCTTGATTTTATCTAGGGTCGATTTCTGAAGATCCTCCGAAAACTTGCGTGTAAAGTCTGAGAACCTTCTGCATCCTGCTACGGTGTGCTGAAGGTCGACGCTGTATAACTGAGCTGTAAAGCTTTCAACCTATGAGAAGAACTCTGGTCTTGAAACTGACGACTTTCAGTTATCTTTGGTCATACTTCGTTAAATGGCTTCCTTCAACTTTTGTATAACCTTTGAGACCAGTTTTGCTCAATAGTTCTTTAATTGAGTTAATTCCTTATCTAATACAGTGATGAAGGTTACGCTAAACTGAGAATAGTCTTGTCAAGAACTCCGCTGTTTCTAAAAAGTGACAGTTGAATCATTTCGTCGCTTCTCCATGAGATCCAGTGTTTCTCCCGAAAGTTTTATATATATATATATATACATTAAAACACTGTTTTATTGTAAATTTATACTTTTATTCTCTTACACAGAGAGTATAGAACACGTTTTGTAATAAATGTAATAGTTACCAAGAGAATTCTATTCATTGGTCTAAACAATTACAAATACTTAGTGAATCGCAACATTGAAAACGTTGCTATTTAAGTCCAACATGACTTTTGCGCACAAATTTATACGCCTACAACAAGTTGAAAATGTATAAAATTAGGAGGCTTAGTTTACTACTTCTTCTCACATTAGTGCCTTTTACATTTTAGTTTAAAAGTTAGGAACCATGCTATTAGATATATCGATATAGGCTGTAGGCTAGGTCTAGACCCAAGAAAGGTTCACCTTATTAGTTATTAAATGACCCATTCCATAGAAATGCTAGCATAAGCAACATATACATCACTTCAACAGCTTTGAGAAAAGGGACATTTCATTCAATTTTTCATGTAATTATGCCAGCTACGGCGCCCTTTAAACCGGAACAATATCGTTTACAAACTCCTGTTTTGCGGCAGAAACAGTTACGGCAATGATACTTCCCAAATGTTTCACTTTAAGATTTTAAATTTTTCGCTTTTACAAGGTTCTCACCTTCTTTTTCACCTGTACCAGATTTAGTATGATGTAACTGGTTCATTTAACGGGATACGTAACGTAGTATTTACGCCTATTATTAGTTGGAAAAATGTTGCTATGTATGTATGGATGTGTATGTATTTTTTTTACTTCCACTGTAAACTTTGTATTTTTTTGTTACCTTTTCTGTAATAAAATAAAATATATGTATTTGTTTAATTATTTAAGATCTTAGCAGATTACTTTAAGTCCTACATACGAACGAACTTTTATTGCTCTAGAAATAAGTTAGTGTATTTAACAAAACTCTACTTTTACATTTGTTATTATAACTTTACAGTGTAACAAAATTTCCTCTATTTGCTATTGAAAAACCAATTTTGCTGTCGTAAAGTATGTATTTTCTTTTACTTTCCCTGTAAACTTTGGATTTTTTTTACCTTTTCTGTAATAAAGTATATTTATTGATTTAATTAGTAGTAAGGGAGTATATGGTGATAAGTATTTGTGAAGTTTTTAAAACACTTTTGTGTACCGCGTTGGCGAATTGCTTGTTCGCCAAACGCTGAGACAAATTAGCCGAAGCAAGTGAACAAGGTTTTATACTGTTTCACTTATAGAATTTATTACGTTGGTCAGCTACAAATTGTTTTAAAATATCACCAAATTACTTTATATCACATATATCTCCTTACCCTATAATGTTGTTCATATGTTAATTAAAATCTGGCAAAGTTTACTCTCAAGCTCTCATATGAACGGCATTGTTATTGCTCTGAGAAATTATAAGGGCTTTTATTAAAGTCTACTTTTTAACATTAGCTATTATAACAAACATACATTTTATGTTATAAAATTTAGAGTTTGTAATATAATAAAATTTCCTCTTACAATTCTATTGAAAAACCAACATGACAAGCTGTAACGTTATTTAGAAACATCATTTGGTATCCAAAACTATATTAATTATAAAATACTATATTAAAACTATACCAGTTCTTATATAAACGTTTAAACAATCATATCGGCAGTGGATGTATGCTAACACTCATATCATCACAAATATTAATAGAAAAGAGTAATAATTACAATTGAGTCTTAAAACTTAAAATACTTTTAAAAAACAAGACCTTTTCGTTATTAAGAAACGTAAAATTAAAGAATAAATATAACAAGTAACAAACAGAATTAAATTGTTAAGTTACGTTGCCTGTTAAATACTGATTACGTTATGTTAATTCAATCTAGACAAAAACACTTACTTACTTATTTTAACTTTTATCCCATCGTTATATTTTTCTACAAGTTTATTTACAATGGGTTTTAAAAAGTTTGTATTTACAGTAAATTTAATGTATAACTGTTTACTTTTCTTGCTGTATGTTGTTGATATTGTTAACTTAAATATAGACAAATTATTTTAATCTCAAATATTCATAAATAATAAGCATAAATATTATTATATATGATGATAATTAAACGTTCCCTACTCAAACGATTTGCCATTAACATAGCAATGAGTATTTATAATTTGTACAAAGTCGTAGTCGTGTAGTCGCCTTTGTTTTCGAATCAATTACTAAATGTGGTCTATCTTTATAAATTATTTCACAACAAAAGACATGTGACAAATATAAAATTTTTTTAAAATTAATATTGATTTACGTACTCGATAAAACAATAACAATATATGATGTTTTATTATTTTGTTACGTATTAAAAATTAAACATACATATATATATTATCCCTCATAAAACAGAGCAGTGTTTTGAAGGACAAAAGCTGAAGTAATAACTATACAATTTTTTTCCTTGGTCTTTTAGTAAATTTATCTTATGGTCAACTATTTATTGCCCTGTCCGATAAAAATGCAGTTCACGAGTCCACGTTATTTCCATGAATATGCCATAGTGCACTTCAAACTGAAACTCTGAAATGTTATGACAAGACTGATTTTATAGATAATTAAATAACCGGTATTGCATCACGAGTAAATTTAATTGATTTTAATGTATTATTTTAACACCTTACACTGTTTCAGAAGTAACTTATTAAAATGGAATAAAAATACTTCTACTGTATGTTACCTTACCTTAATGTTGAACTAAAAGTTTTATAATAGTTAAAGAACAAAAGGTTTTCTTTTAACTAATAATAAAAAAATTGTTAGCCTTTACCTTTGAAACATAGAAACGTAAACCGTATAAAAATTTTAAGTTTATGATGCATCTATTTTCAAACTAAAGCTCTTGACTTTTCTTTAATTAATGTTCTCTTATAACGTTAGTACTATATTCATCTCTAGAGAAACTACTAATGTGTTCGAACTCTTCCGAACTTTCAACAAGTTTCTGCTTAAGTTCATGGGGTTTTCACTGTCATGCCAAAGCACTTAAACTATATTAAAATATTTTAGTCTTTTTCGAGTAAATACTATAATATAATTTTTTTTCGCTATGTAATAAAACATCATTATCTTTTATTTTAGTTTTTATTATTGAATTAATAGCATTAAGAAACATTTTAAGAGGACAAGTCCCACTATGTCTCATATAACTTTGTAGTCTAAAAGACGATGTACATGGAAGAATAGCAACCCCCAGTTCACTCCGTCAGCCGCCCGGAACGGACGTATCTTTGTGCGCTCCGCATTGAAATACTACCCCAGCAAATTAGTGCTGTGTCGTCGTGCGACTTTAATAGTGTTAGTTTAGTGAGTGCTTCTAGGAGGCTCAAGTCACGAAGTTTTTAAACACTTTACACGAAATTTTTATTTCATTTTACTTTTGCTTGCCCTCAACAGGGGCAGCTAGGTCACACCTAGCCCTCTTAAAGTGCTCACATAGTCTTAAAACAGGCACCCACCTCCCCACGCAGGTGGGACTAGATGTTACTACACACGCCGGAGAGGATTGCCCCTGAAGGCCTAAAACATGGACGTCTCCCTAGAGGAGTAATGCACGACATCTCCCGACATATTCGCAGAAATAAACAATAAGTATAAGAACTTCAAGGCACACCTTCAAAACGCCATGCAGCCCGCGGCCCCGCGCCCGCCACTACTGACCTAGACGTGCCGACTTATGACCCTGCTCCGACTATCTACCTCTGCCGCAGATTGTGGCCTAGAAAATATCTCCGACTCGGAATCGGAGAACTTATTCATGGATATCGACCCTACTAAGGCGGACAAACGCGTCCGCGACGATATAGATGACGACGGTTTCGAAACCGTTGTTTCCCGTAAAAAGGGCAAAAACGCCCCGCCGCTGTAAACCGCGAAGAATACCGCGCTTCTCCCTCACCAACTCCTAAAATTAGGTCGAGGCCCGCTACCGAGCAGGTTGAAACCTCGAACATTTATATGGCCGAACGTAAGGCCAAAGCCCCACCGCCAATTGTCATCCACGAAAAAGCGAGCTGGGCGCAAGTAAATAAGTTCATGAACAAAAAAAGTATTATGACGGTCTAAAGATACGCGACTAGGGATCCGCGTAAGCTCAGCACGGTAGATGACTTTCGTGAACTCACACACTTTCTACGGAATAGCCGCATTCAATTTCACACACGCCCTCCCGGAGGACCGAAAATTACGTGTAGTTGCACGTGGTATCCCTAAAGAGGTGGATATTGAATCCGTAAAGGCCGATATCCTATCTCAGGATATCCCGTGAACACTGTGCGGAGGCTTCACACCCGCGCCAAAGATCGTCATGGACTTTCTTATGTTAGAATTAGACTCCGAGGGTAAGTGAAATTGCCCTGAGATTTCGTACCCCCGCATTTTAAATCTCTCGTATCTTTTGAGATATTAATTTCATCAAACTGTCGTGTATCACATTGTATGCCAATAGATTGGAAATGTTTTTAATGCAATTACTTTTATGTAAACTTAAACTATATTATCTTATATAAGCTTTGAATGAGCTTGATTGCAATTTTTAAAAATATTTGCATTAAAATGCTTATTGCGCGTTAATATTCAAACATAGATATATGATATCGCGGACTTTATTGTAGAACACCTTAAGTAGTACAATCATGTAAAACATACTTTATGACTTCCTTTTAGGGTTTTGGCAGCGTTAGTAATTTAATCGCATGTGGTTGTGGTTTTAGGTGCCGTGATTTTTTAATTTTACTAATATCTATGAAACTACTAATCACAAAATTATTAAAATGAAATGAGACCAATGGAAATGTAATATCTATCATTACAAAAAAGTAATGAAAAAAATCGGACCGCTAGGAACGAGGCAACATGTATAGAAAAAAAATTCACTCCGAAAAAATCTTTTGGAAAATCTGGCAAAATAAAACGCAAACTTTGTTTTAGCACATATCATAATATAAGATTTGCTATGTCTTTAAGTAACTTCGAAACGAATAAACTTAGTCTCATGGCATGCATATCTCACTTACAATGAAAAACATTATTGCAATCAAAGAATGACGGTACAGACAATATATTATTGGAAGCCTGTTGAACAGTCTACAATTAGTTTGAGTTGTGTGATAGATGACGCCCATGGAATTTGCTACCCGTTGTTTGCTCAATACATTATTAATGGTGATATATGTCTGAATTACTCGTTACATTTCCATTTGTAATCATGGGTTATTCGGTAATAACTAAGACAAATTCTGTATGCATGCTCTCTACTTAATGTATAAGCAATATATTATCTGATATTGTATTCTTAGGAACGTTAACATAACGTAAGTACTATGTTTATTTGATTCTATTTTACTGACCACACATTAAATTTGTAGCTAACTAATTCTAAGTATAACATGTTAATGGATTGAAAGTTCTTGCAGCATAATCATAATTGATTTTGACTAACACATGGTTATTGAAGCTTTATATTACACATTATTTAAACAACTTTTAACAAAATATATTATGACTGTACTTAGTTCCTAAAAAAGTAAAGTGTACAATTGTTTCGACAGCTCGACTGCCATTCTTACATTAATTACTAATTTTTATTTAATCAATTTTAAATTTAGTATTTATAATAGAAAATTATTGTATTTTAGTAAATTCATTTATATAAAGTTTATATTTGATAGGTCTACTTAAGTTAGAGCTAAAATATTTATCTAGATGGTATGATGGATGGTTTTAATTCAATGCTCATTTTTCCATGATCGTATGTTGTCGAAAAATCAATCCTGCGCCTGATTTCTCTCCGGTCGTTTTAGATATCAGTCCCATAGGACTATGAGAGTAAAGAAAGAGGGAGTGAAACCGTGTTTGCACGTATATTTGTGTGCTATAATGGCACCTGCTATTGCACTGCCTCCGTAGCCTAGTGGTATAGGCATGTGGCTTAGAAACCGGAGGTCGTGGGTTCGAATCCTGCGGGGACTCAACAAATTTTCATTGTTGTTTCCTAGTCGGTTAGGGCAAATTGGGCCGATCACCCAATTGTCTGAAAAGTAAGATGATCCATGCGTCGGATGGGCATGTAAAAAGTCGGTCCACCCACCAACCCGCATTGGACCAGCGTGGTGGGATACGGTCCAAAAAACCCTCTGATGGATAGGGGTGTATTAGGGGAGGCCTATGTCCAGCAGTGGACTATTACAGGCTGATGATGTATGTATGTATGTATAATAGCACCTGAGTAGTAAGCTGTACTAGTCGAAATCTACTACAAGAACATTATGAACATAACTGTTCTCCCTTTCCTTGCAACCGAAGGCTGTGTGTGAGCATTGATTTAACAAATATAAAACCTTACCATTGATCGATTAGTGAATTACTCAATTACGTTAAACGTGTTAAAAGTAAAAAAATAGATGCTTATTACATTACAATCTGGTCATTTAAAAATATTACTTAGATTAGAAGCTTAGAACTATTCCTAAAATGACGTCAGATTGGGTGAGAAACCAATACCGTGATACGACAAAAAAAACTGAAAATATCGGAAAATTCATGGATTTTATTAAGTGTATTTGCAATATAATTACTGTTTGACTAACCTCCCCAATGAGTATTATGTTACTTCGGTACTCGACTTTCTTAACTACGTTAGAAATGGTAACTTTCTCTCTCCGATAGATTTTCGCTCTGTCATTGCGGTGGTGCTCAGTACCTGCGGTCTAGTCTAGCCGAGGGGAAGCTAAGAGGCAGCTAGCCTAACGAGTAAGGCCAACAGGCTAGGTAGATTCGTAGGCCGATATTGCTTTGCTCTGGAACTCGTTGAGGCAGCTGCATTGGCAGCCAACACTGGTAGGGTACCAGAAGACAGGTAATGTATTCTTGTTACCACAACTCTAAGGCGTAATTAAATTAATTTATGCCTCAGAGAAACTTAAGTATTTTACTGTGTCTAACAGTTATATTAAATAAAGCTTATAAAAATATTTCATCCCATGGTATACCTGATACAATTCATGCATATAAATGAAATTACTGAATATAGAAACGTAGAAAAAATCAAAAAATATGTTTAGGAAATTTCTAGCTATTTCTAATGGTCGTTATATCACCGTTTGTTGCCTAATTGAGGCCTGTGCGTAATCAATTGCAGAGGTCGAATAAGCATTGGCATTTTCCTTTACTTTAATAATATTGTCTACATCTTCGTTTTATCATTAATTACATCATCCTCTTTGCCAGTGTTTAAAGTTATGACATCAGCTGATGTTGATAATTGATTGCCAAAGAAAGAAGAAGGAAGAAAGAAGAAAAAAGGATGAGGAAGACCATTTAATGATAGGGTTACGTTGCTACGTTTTCATATTCTTGATTTTAAAGTCATATTTTTCCAAAACTTTACTCGTTTCTCACAATTTATTTACATACAGTAATAGAATGAGATAAAACTAACAGTGCTTTGCGTGACTAAGTTAAATTATGGTCATAACATGTTTGCAATAATTACAATTTTAATTGAATGCAGTGTGCACTGCACGGACATCAAAGCAATGACGAATACATAACATGTTCCAATTTACGAAATACTGTCCTAATTTACGTCATACTGTCAACCATGAAATTGGTAATTATGTAGATATGTTTGTGCTTAAATTTCCTTACTTAGCTCTTGGAACATATACGAAAAATTAACATTTTCATACAGCATTTAAAAAGGGAGCAGACATTTTGAACAGATTTCTTATAGGCAAGACATAAAACTTACCACCAAAGTACGTCTTGTTCATTTTGTGGCTACATTCAATAAAAGTAATATAAATATGTATGACCAAAATCAAACATTTAACAGCATATCCATTTTACCTCATCGACGTCAGCCGAATAGCCTTAGATAGTCTCCCTTCGACACTTTGTATAAACTATGTAAAACGCTGAAAGGCGTACTAAAATTAATTTAACCGTTTATTAAATTTCTCATTACATGTTTCATATAATTTTTTTACACGGAATTATATATTAGAAAATAAATACTTAGTATACATACATTAAATACACATTTTGTTGTATTTTTTTTAATTGCCAACGAAGGCAAATGAGCAGGCGGGCTACCTGATGGAAAGTGGTCACCGAAGCCCATGGACATCAGCAATATCAGGGGTATCACCAACGCGCTGCCTACCGTAAAGGAATACCTTAGAGGGGAGTTCATTCCAGAGTTTAATAGTGCGTGGCTTGAATAATCTCTGGAAACGTAACGTATTTGATGGCACGGTTTCCAGGAGGTATGGATAAACTCTAGTCCGGTGACGGATGGTACGATAATAGAATGGGGAGGTAGGTGCCCTATCGCCAACTCTCCGATACGTTTTTAGATATAAGTTTTATAGAAATACCTTTAATATAAATATACTGGTGACATATATTTCTATTAACTGCCTCCGACTCCTAGTGCCATAGGCTTGTGTTTTATAAACAAAAGGTTAGGATTACACTAGGTTACTGAGCTGAGTCGAGGAAGAATGTGTACACCTGTGTTAATGCGTACACTAGCGTACTATAATATCTCGTGCATTGCTGGCTGATCTCTATAGGTAGGCCGTAGTCGAAAAAAGTTCCGAATATACATAATTTAATTATATTCGTATTTTTAACGGAAAATTTTCTTGATGTTGTTTCCATAAGATCTGAACTATATGGATTTAAGGAAGCTTTTTAAATTTATTTTTAACTATAGTTATTAATTAAATAAAATGATGGAGACTGGACACTGATAATATGTAAAAATGTTAATTCCTATTCAGTGTTATAATGATTTACTTTCACATTAAAATATTTATATAATCTTCTTAATCTTCTCTATTTGAAATTAATTATTTAACTTAACTATATAAAAACAATGAGTTTATGAAAATATCGTTAAAATTATTATAAAATTTTAAATGCTACGGCTCTTTATCTACCTTTACTAAATCGAGGGTTTCGAGATAAAATGAACCACAACGCCACAAGACGATATCCGCTGTTTTAATTTTTTGAATTTCTCCTTTTATTTTTATACGCAAATTCATTGAAAACCAATTGCCAATGCCAAACCAATGCCAAACGTTAAATAAATAAAAGAGTGCAGATTTAATTATTTTTTAACACGCTCCTTTAAAACTAACTAAAGATAACTTAAAGTTATGATAGCTAATTAATAATATCTTTTTTTGATATATTCTACTAACAACCCCGCAACAACCATTGTGGGTGGAATTTCGTAAAATCCGTCCTTAGCTGACCTTTACTCGGCAAAAGTAATATTCCTAGCAAATAATATTCTGTTGTTTGTTAGTTGTCTGTTTACATAATAGCATGCATATATTTCGTTTAAAAAAATATTTTTTATTTAAGTTTATTTAAATAAATACCTTTTAAATGTCCTTACAGCGAATCAATGATATTTAAATTTCCGAAATATCTATCATTAGTAAAATTTGATTATCAAGTAATAATGTTTATAAAAAACGAATGAACAACTGGTTAATTAGTTGGTTATTTGTCGGTTTGGGTATTGTTTATATAATTCTACAACAAAATTTATTGACAAAGTGTCAATGAAGGACAAAACGATCTTACAATTCTTCACTGACGAACGCGTTGAATATTTTTGGTTGTCGTATAACTACAAAGCTACGAAAGCACAGTAACATCTTTAAAAAGTGCTTTTCAATCAAGTGCTTTAATATCAGACGGGATTGTATTTTAAATACTCTTAAATAGTATCCTAAAACAGAATAACTTACTAATGAGCTCAGTTATACCGTACCACCTCGTAAAAGTTTATAATTAATTTCCACCCCTGAAAACGCCCCTTGTCACGTTCACGGAAAACAGAAACCTTAAATGCTTTTGTCATTTACCTTTACGAAGAAATGTCTTCCGGTTAATAAAAAAAACTTGTAAAATGTAATTAATTTTCATAAACAAATGAAAAAAAACATCTCTAACTTCTCGTTCTTATTTGTATCCTCGTGTTTTACATTCCATGGACTTATCTAATCTACGGTCACCTCACCTAATCAAATAAAAATATGCATTAGTTTTAAGCCAGATACTAATTAAAACTTTTCTTAAATCAACTTGTACGGTGGTTTCATAATAAAAAAATTGTATAACAGATGAACAGTTTACATTGTTTTGTGATTTTGACGATGGTACGAAATCACTATTATTTAGCGGTAACAAGGGCACCGTTTCGAATGAATTGCATGAAAGCCAGGAGATCTCAACCCTGCCAGGACAAGTCCCCCAGTTTCTTAGGGGCAAACTAAATCTTGCACTCCGCCATCAGCACCAATTCGGCCGAAGAAGAAAGAAAGATCAACGATACTGCTAAACTTTCCCTCCTACCTAACACAGCCTCTCCACACCGCATCACCGGTATTAACATTATTAAAAAAATTGTATCTTCTTACTTATCTTTATACTTCTCAATGTATATTTAAAGATTCACACGATATACTTGACTTTAAATGATTCAGGGGTTAGCAAATTATATCTCAATGTACGTTTACCTTACCCAATTAGTTAAATATGCTACTATAGATAGTTTATCGTAATTTCATCTCAGCCTAGCTACGTGTCATGTTCCATAAACCAGGTAAGATATCATGCCCATATGACGCGAATGTGAAAAGCGAGCAAAATAGAAAATCTGTAGTGCCGTATAGGGTTAAGTTTATCATTAGCATCTTTGGATCGATCTGAAGCAATTACGTCCCGTAAATCTTATTTCAATATATTCGCCAGAGAGGGACAAGCAATACAGTAATCACCTCACGTTCGGCTTTGATAATGCGACAACAGCTGATTGCATTTGTACATAGTACTTCTGACTTACATAGCTAATGTAGAATGCGATTTACCGATTGTAGTAAATAACAGAAACCTAAAAAGTTTGCCACAGTCAATTGTAATTTGAAACGTTACCAATTTGAGGACACAATTAAGTAAAATATAAATATAGTATAAGTAATAAGTAAAGTATAAATAAAAGCTTCGTTCCGTTAACTTGAACTTAGCTTAATACTGGTTTAGAAAAATATTTTTGCTGTGATTGCTGAGATATTGAATCGAAAGATGTTGATGAATCATGAAAAATTCTTATAAAATATTTTTAGTATTAAACGAAATAACATTTGAGAAATTGCTTTTAGGACAAGCGAATGAAGTGCTCATCTTCAAAGACTTATAAATTGAGTTTCTGTTTACCTTCTGCGTAGGGCAAATATAATATATCAGGTTAAATAGAGGATGATTTTTACGGTGAGTCGCAATACGATTTTTTAAATATGCTGGATATATTTAAAAATATGTATACTAAAATCTTTCACCAAAAAAATACAATTAAAAATTTGAACTAAATCTAGCAGTGTGTCTTTACTTTTTTAATATCCCACTTTTCCTTCTTCCTTAACTTCAAATATTTTAAACTTCTAAGACAATTTTATATTTTACTGTAAATTACAGCTTTTATCTAAATAAATTTTGTGTATCTAGACTAATGATACGAATAGTAATCTAGTTTGTCCTATTCTGAATGACATTTTTAATCTATCTTGTAAGGTTTGCGATTTCGCTATACTATAATTTTTTTAATAAGGAATCATTGATCATTGGCTGTGGCAACTTTTACATCAAAAAAGTTTATCCAATTTCAAACACTCATTTTCAAAGTAGGATAAAGTTAAAGTACAGTTTTTATTTCAGAGTTGGAAAAGTATTTTATGCCTTTCATTTTAAATAGTCAGTCCCTTTAATTGGTACAATGATCTCATCAATGTCAATGCCTATACTTATTTAAACATGAGAAACGAAAGTGTTAAATTTTAAAATACAAACAATATCGACATTGCCTTAGTTGTACCACTATAATATATATTTAACTACATTGTAATAATAAAAATGTAGCTGTGTACTGTACAGTGTCGATATAACAAAACAATAGAGCATACAAAACACTGTATTGGAACGCATGACATATTGTTTTGCAAAAATAACGTTCAGTTTACCGGATTTTTTATCTGATAAGAAAATTTATCGTATGAACAAGCTAACTAGAAGGAAATTTAGTAGCTTATTAAATTATGCTCTTGCTCTCGTACCTGTAATTCCACTACAAAGACTTTCTTAATCGAGTTCTAGCTTACGCTATTAATTTGTTCCACGGCGATAATAAGCACTAACTAACACGTTCTGTTAGATGGAAAATCAATTAGAATGCCTAGAATTTAATTCATTTTCAATTAGCGCCAAGTAAACTGAAAATTCAATATGTGTAGAGATATTAAAAACAAAAACAAATCATTTATAACATATTGCACGGATAGTTTGTAGAATCGCAGTTAATTTAACAATAAAAAATCTCATTTAATATATAGGCTTGTACAGAACAGTAATAGCTTATATCATTTTGTTGTGGTCTAATAATCTGACCACTATTGTATGAACCACAGCCACACCACTTGTGTTCAGACGTTTCCTATGTTCATTCTCTAACATAGGCGCTTAAATTATACGTTAACACCTATTATTTAGACTAATACGTATCAACATAATGATGACGTAGTACTAAAAAGGAGACGAAACAAAGTTAGTTTTAAAAACATTAAGAAGACGCAAATTAAAAACCACAAATCAAGTTCGACTATACAATTTGTTAGGCTAGCAGTGAGCTATTAATAATATTGTTAAAACTATTAATATTTATTCTACCTAAATAATGTTTGAAAGCTATCCAGTTAAGTTAAACATTAAAGTTTGAAACTAAAAATAATTGTCACACTAAAAAGTCACTGAAACAAACTCAAATAATTTGAAACGATTTTCTTCAGCTAGCAGAATTTCCAAGATTTCTTGAATTTTGAAATCTACCACCAGTGCCACTGCTTTGATTATTTATAAAACAAATAAAATTGGAGTGTATCTTTGTAACATCGATGTAAAACCGTTTTTCAATAACTATGGTGTAAATTTTGGTCTGATTGTCTGTCCGTTTATTATGGCTAATATCTGAAATAGCTGGTCCTACTTTGACGGGACTTTCACTGGAAAACTGGTGATGTAGCAAGGAGTTAAATAATTTTGGCTACTTTAAAAAAAAATATCAGAATCATTTACATTACATCACAGTAATAATAGTAAGAATATTATATATCAAACCAGTAACGATACATTCACGTGTTTTATTGTGAATTACTTTCCTATTCTTTATGATCATCATCATCATTAGTCTGTTTTAGTCCACTGCAGAACATAAGCCTCCCCATGAGGGGTTTTTTTGGGTAGACCAAATTTTTATATGCCTATCCAACGCATGAATCATCTTACTTTTCAGACAATTGGGTGATCAGCCCCAATTGCCCTAACCACCTCATCATCATCAGCCTTTGATAGTCCACTGCTGGACATAGGCCTCCCTAATACACCCCTATCCATTAGGGGTTTTTGGACCGTATCCCACCACGCTGGTCCAATGCGGGTTGGTGGGTGGACCGACTTTTACATGCCCATCCGAAGCATGAATCATCTTACTTTTCAGACAATTGGGTGATCAGCCCCAATTGCCCTAACCACCTACGAAACAACAATAAAAATTTGTTCCGTCCCCGCAGGACTCGTACCCACGACCTCCGGTTTTTAAAGCACACGCCCATACCACTAGGCTGCAGAGGCAGGAGAAGGAGAATTGGGACGGTAAAAATTAATTACGCAAATTAACAATTAATTTTCTAAAAATTATTACCTATGGTTAAGATCGAAACGGAAACTTGATCCACCATTATTAAATCCAGGCATTTATTGATTAATTACATATCTACGAAATTCAACTTTGTTGGATTTGAACACATTATTATTCCGTTGAGTTAGTGTTTCCTACATATAAATTAGATTGTGTTAGAATTACAAAAACAAAAGAAGAAACGGCAGAGACGATTCGAAATGAAAACCTTAGCATTTCAAGATGTCACATGAGCGAGTATAAATCAAACTGATGAGAAAATCGCTGACACAGGCACTAAACAGCTTAATCAATTAATTGTATTTTTCTAAGGCTTGATACAACTTCATCGGTCGATGATTCTGCAAATCGACAGGGTAAATCCTAAAAAAAAAAAGTTTGAAGCTATTGCACTCTTCAGTTTTTTTCTTATTTTATATATCTGAACTGCTGCTATCCTTTTTAAACTTCAAATACAAAAAACAGATCCATAAATTAAATATAATATACACAAATTTAGAAAATGTTTTGCAGGTCTTTCAAGTTATACTTATAAGATTCAATTTTTTATGATGAGTAAAATCACAAGAGACTGAATATAAATATTGGGCTATTCGAGTTTTGAATAAAGGCCCAAAATCAATATCTTTTCAATATGCGATAACGTTGCCCCGAAATATCTATTTACATTGCTACGTTTTAATAAAAATAATTTAAAAATTACTTTGGTGTGTTATTTTTGACCGATTTCCTAAAAGTAGGAGGTACTTGATTCGAAGCGTATATAGTTTTTTTATACATATATATGTTACCTAGTAGCTCCGCTCTTAGTGGTCCGATTTTATTCATACCTTTTTTTTAATAATTTTGTTATAGTTTAATTAATATTTAAGAAATTAAGAAAATTTCAACGTCTAAAATCCTACACTCGGGCGATTAAATTGCAAACACTTGCTCAACCTTAAGAGATATAGTAAAACTATGTTCTACATTATAATACTACTTGAATTGATCTATGATAATATATAATTAAGTATACGTATCTATGTTTTAATAAGAACCCACAATAAATACTTTAAAGGTTTACGGTGGCAGAAATCGCTATGCAATTTCGTTCAGAGAGCACGTTATTACCCGCTTCAATTGCCGAAAATTGTTATATACTGTGTGAGTCGCTCATATTTTTTTTGTAAAATTTTACTAGTATAGAATATTAATTAATATTATTGAAATATTTTAAATGTCTTAAGCAAGCAGCCTTAGCAAAACAACCCAACTGCGATTTAGTTTGACCGCATCATATTTAAAATATGACAAATTAACAAAAAATACTCAATACGTCAAGAAGTCACACAGTATATAACCATTTTGACAACAACAAAAGCAAGTGACAACGCGTTCTTTATACAAAACTATCCTATGAATTTTATCATTATAATCTCTAATACCTTTAAAATTTATCAATAATTGACTATGACATAAGTATTTCATGCTCATAGAATAAATATTTTTTTTTTTTAGGAAATAATTACTTTTATGTGAAGTTACACTGTATTTATATTATATTAAATAGTTTATTGTGACTCGCGGATTAATGGTGAACTTTTTCAAGTAGTACAACGCACAACATAATTTTACTTTACTGTTTTTTTGCTTGATTTTGTTTTTGTATCTTAAATATCTATAAAACTACTTTTCACAAAATTATTTTAAAAAAATAGGACCATATGGCAGCTAATACCTATTATAAAACACGCTCGGAATTGAGTACCTCCTTCTTTTAGGATGTCGCTCCATAAATAAAAGTTATTATATTTCTATATCAGCAAGTTAAATTCTATAGCTTTGCCAGATTCCTCTTAGCTTCCCGACCGCTGGCCAAGTCACAGGTACTGAGCCCCACTGCAACGACAACACAAGTCCTCCAAGAAGACCCCCCTAAGGAACCCGCCCGACCTGCGGTAGGTTTGGCCGCGGCGGAGGCTGCTCTAAACAGGCTAGAGAAGCCCGCTTTGGATTAAGGAGGGTTGGGTGATCGAGATCTCCTGGTTACCATAGCTCCTCGGTACAAAATTCGAAGGAGTCAGCGGCCCAGATGCAGGGGCCGAGACGAAGGGCGCGGGAGTTCTGACGCGCCACGAGATATAGTTGGCTGTAGGGCCGAGATGAGGCGGCTTCGGCGGCCAGAGCTATTGGGATCAGAGAAGATTTCCAAAGAGTTTATGTGACGAATATGGCATTGTAAAATCGGCAGAAGAAGCACCAGATTGACACAGCACAAAATTATTGCTATGTAAGCGAGCATAGATGCCATAAATTTTATGTTTTGATTTAAACTACCTCACAAATTATACAAATAAAAATGTAAAATAAATATTCATTCCAAAATATAACTTTAATAAATGATTATTTAGGATCCAATAAACATATTTTTGAATATTGTACATCCTGTTGAGCATATTTTCCCTTTGAAATTAAAAAAAAATATGGTTTAATATGGCATAATTATTTATAAGCTAAACAACATTGTTTACTCAACAAGAGCACTTAAATGTACACGGATAGCCTTGTATTTAATGTGCTTTTATTATAATACTAGCTCTGCATTAGTCTCACGAGAAAAAGACTCACTAATGTGCCCACTCATCTCGCACCGTCCCCTAAAAAGTTTCTAATTAACTTCCACCCCTGAGAATGGTCCTGTCACGTCCAATGAAAACGGAAACCTTAAATGCTTTTCTCATTTGTTTACTCGAAAGGGCATGACGTGATTTAACTTTAAAAATAAGAATAAAGCCGTAATAATCGTTTCGTAATTATCTATGTGTAGGTATATGCAGATAAAAAACAAAATAAGTATAAACTCAGCTATTTCGAGCTTATATATAAACACGTTACTACGACTATGAAGTAATTTTAAATGCAAATAAGTACTAAAATGAAGTAGCAGTGGTGGGTTAATATTTGCTTTAACGTAAATGCAGCAATTTGTAACACCTAATAATGGTAGTCATAGCTAAAAACATGGTAATCAGCTTTTTAGAAATACATTTGTTATTGTATTCCATGAGAGTTTTAATTCAACCTAAGTGATATATGTGTGTGAATGTAATATCTATATAGATAAAAAACTCTAATTCCTGTTGCCTAAATTTGTTTAAGCAGATATCTGAAACGTTTACTTTTGAACTCAAAATTTGTAGCTATTCTAATATCGGAATTTTAATTCCAATTCCACAAATTTATTGATTAAATAGAAAATGAGGGCATGAATTCAGAACGGTGACATTGAAAACTTTATTATATAATAATTATTTTTGTAGATATAAGAGTTTATTATAACTAGGTTTCATTATATATTCCAAATTTCTGCTTGCACTAACAATAATTTAGAATAAATTTGTTCAAGTAAAAAAAATAAGTCGTTAAATATCACTTTTATTGATTATTGTTTTTTATTTAATTGTTCGAAACTTATTTTCGAAAAAACATACTCAAATTTTATCAAATAAAAGCATTATTTGTTTTCTATGTAACTAATAAATGGCATTTTTAATTAAATCAACAGGCCAAGTTAATGTTATTTTTTTTGTTTCGCGCTCGCAGGCAGGCTAGTGGGGCCACCTGATGGGAAACGGTCACTGACGCCATGGACATTTATAACAGTTTGCCCAGTAAATAAAATATTTTTACTAGGGTGAAGGATGTATATAAGTGATTATTAAAATACATACTCGTATTACTTCCAAAGTCAGAGGAAAAGTCTTAAATAAGTTGAAATGGTTTTGTCAGGTCACAAAACTTATAAACTTTTTGAGTTGTCTTACAATGAGCATTGTGAACTGGGTATTCCAACTTTATACTCACGCAAAAGTTTTGACGTGATCAAGACGGTAAAAAGAAAATGTAAATATCATCCACTTTTACTGTACACCTTTTTAACTTCTGTACATAAATAAATTCATTACATAATTAATTTCATATCTTATGTTTCATAAGCAGTATAAATTTAAATTATATAATTAAAAAAACTGTACAAAGACGACCAAAACGTAACTCCTCTGGGGAAAAACAAATTTTCAGACGGTAAAAAAATGTTAAATTTCTAGTAACATATTTTCAGAATATAGAATTAATCTTCATGTCAAAAGTTAAGTTATATACAGTTAAAATGATAACTTTAACTATGTTATTAATATTTGTCTGATTCTAACCATGATTTATACCGTGAAAATAGCTTGAACTTAAAGATTAGCCATTAATAAAATTTTGCATTATTTATACAAATTATGATAAACTTAATCTTTCGCATAAATTATTTGCCTACTCAAAAAATTGGTTGCGTCCCAAAATATTTATTAACCTAAATAGGTATGAGAAAAAAAACTTAGTACTGTAGTACTTTCTAAAGACGTTTCGTAAGATTTAAAACTAACAAAACGAAGGTATATATTTTTCTAGTATTTTTAGGTTGTATTTTAGTAATTATTGAAAATACAGAAGTCTGTATTTTTACTTATAGACTTTGTAATATTCGTTGATTTAAAATTTAAAGATATCGCAAAAGCATTTGGCTACTTTTAATATGAGAAAAAATGAAAGCACAACCATCAAAATCGGCTAAAACAAAAGGTACATTTTTTTATTTTAAATTTAGTATCAATCTTGACGTTTAGCGTGAAAAGCGAAATTTTCTTGATTTAATTTACATAATCATCGAATTCTATGAAGCAATCCCTAAATTATTTAAAATGATTCTCGTCCATGAGCGGAATTTAAATGATGCCTCGAATTTTGATATCTTCTGACGATCGTTCGCCCACTGCTTCGATACCCGTAAAACTTTAAATAAGGGAAAGCATGATTTATGATATTATACTTTTAAACTTTTATATAAAGGAAATTATTTTCATTTAACCATATTTTGTGTAAACAATGGTATAAATATATAATGTCGTAACTATAATTGATGACCCATTCTACGTGTCAGTGTTATATCAGATATTTTCATAATATTTAATGGAAATTTTATAAAAACATATCAGATTTAATATACGGCCCTATAAAGGGCAAATCATAAAGAAAAGAAGTTACGATTTGTCTTTTTTGGTGATCAAAATTGTAAATTTAATGTTGATTGTTACAATTTGTAGGACATTACTGTCCGTTAGAGCTACCTTTGAATGTAATGCCATCTGTGAATATTTCACAATAAAAACAAACGTACATTACCTGCCATCAGAATATGTTTAATAAAAATACTACGAAATAATTGCTCCATAGTCATAATTCATCGGGAGAAATATCATTGCAAACTATGTTCCTTTAGCCTAAGATAAGATATAAAAAATAATGGATGATTTTCTACATTTTCAATAGAAATTGAAGGTATAATATTTTAATTAACCTTACAGTATAACTTGAGATCATCATCAAAATTTCTTATACATTGTTATATTGCTACGTGCTTTGCCTGTAGTTTATTGATATTTCTATCACAATTTTAAAGTGTGTTAGTAAAATTTTTCAATAATTAACAGACATCCTAAAGTTAAGTTCGATCCCATAGTGAATGTGCACTTTCCCAAAAGCAAAGGCAAAGCATACTAGAGGCGATAGTATATTTCCACACCAGTCCATGAACTTGCCAATGCACAAACGTATTGAAATACTGACACTTTCAACGTCCAGACGTATAAAACAGATCCTTCAGTTACGGCCATAAAGACGGATGCTTTAAGAACGGTTTCAAAGCTGAGAAATCTTAGTATATCTCTAAAATCTTAATCAATCCAGTAATTGCTTTATTATTAAACAAAAACGATTGGTATATTATTATTTCTTTAAAATATACAAAAATAATAGTAAGAAATGCAATTCAAAACTGTATTTTCTAAATGAGGCTTAATTGACGGAACCTTCTTATTAAATATATATATATTTGTCCACTTCTCTTGACTAATTACATAATTTTTATTATATATATAAGATTATTAGGCTAGGGCGTTTAATTAGCTCCTGTTTATCTAAAGTTTGTAGATTATTTTTCTATATGCTGACCGCCAAAGTGAATGCATTGTAAGACCATTTTAATTCTACGCATTCCAACGCCTAAATTCTTATGGAGTTAGATTGTACTGCATGTCTGCTTGAAGCGAACCGTAGTTGAGTGAGTGCCTACTGTCATAGCATGTTTTTTTTTTGGTTTTTCCGTCAGAGGCTACACCACCTCCGGCAGACGTTTATTGTTCTTTATCACATTGTTTATATTTTGTTTACATTTGTTTTTGTTTTTTTTTACACAATAAAGATATATTAGTTGGAATTTGCTATTTGATACAATATCCATAACTAACATCCTTCAATTACTTAAAACTACCAACAGAAACAGTATTTTTATATATTTACATAGTAAAGGGACAAATGTAATAAAACAATTAGAAGATAGACAAAAAATAAAAATTACAGTATAATAGCAATATAACACAAACAAAGAAATGTAAAGACACGCGAAAAAAAAAAACAATAAAAATGTTTCTTTCCACAACACAGTAAGCAACTGGTATAAAGTATTTACAAAGAAAATTAATTTAGAACATAAAAAAACACATAAAAGGTAGTATGTATAAAGAACGCTAAAATCAAAAACAATGCGTACATGTATATTATAGCAATAGTTTTTTTTTTCCCCAGCGCATCCTTTGGACTATTGTTAAACAATTTCAGGTTATTTATTACATAATTGACAAAACGGTACGGTGGAACGATTAAAAGGCGGTTGGTTTACAGATAAGGTCAGTAAGCTGAAAAGGTGACACTCCTAGATTACTGCAGGCAATTATGTGAACTATTCTTTGGCTGGCAAATCTGGAACAGTGCTCCAAAAATGAATCAACGTCTGAGAGCTGTCGTCGTCACAAGGGCATTTGTCATCCTGAAATGATTTTAAAAGTTTTAAGTAGGCCTTGTGATATCCATGACCAGTTAGAATTTAAGTGAGCTGAAAGGTTGGAGGAGTTAATGCCAGGGTCGTCAATGTGATTTAGTGTAGGAAGTAATGTCCTGGTTTGCTGTCCTTTGTCAGCGATGGCGTACGTGGCTTGCCATGTACGTTTGCTGATATTTTTACAATGGGCTTAGATGTGTGCAATTGAATAAGCCGCGTAATCCAGTGATTTGTGCAGTCTGCACGCTAGTTTGGCTGCTCTATCTGCTGCCTCATGCCAGATACGCCGCGTGACTCTTAACCCATGCCAGGTTAATTGTGCCAGTATGCCACGTTCTGTATTTCACGTAGTGTGGTGAATAGCAGAGATAAGTGGATGCATACTGCTTCTATTCTGTATTGCCAGATCATATGATAAAGAGTCGCTGAAAATTGTGGCGTGTTTGACATTTCGTGTTAGGCATTTACAGACCTCAGATATGGCCAAGAGCTCTGCTTGATAAACTATACAGGTGTTATGCATTTTGAGTTATTTAATGTATGATTTTTAATGTAAATCTTTCCACAGTTAAAGTTACAAACGCTGCGCCTACAGTCCCTTCTGTGCTTGCTGCATGTCCCCAAATACCCGCAGCATATGTCATTATAGGCTGGATGACATGTATAAGATAGCTCAGATGTTTTCAGGGTGGGCTCCCTCAGACAGGTCTCGATAAAATGCAGAGTTTGTTAAAATCGCACGGCCTTGGCTATAGTGTTCTGGATGCGGCGACCAAAAAGCAGTTTTTCGATCTAAAGTTACTCCTAAAAGTTTGATTTCTCGTACAAATTCTAAAGACTATTGGTTCATTGTCACATTGGCTGTCTTAGCTTTAGGAGTGAAAGCTTGACGCTGTTTCCCATTGGATCACTTTTTCTACGCCTCGTTGATTGCTGCTTCTAGCTCGCCTACGTTGCACCCGTTATTACCAGCAGAAAATCATCCGCAAAAAGCCTGTATGTGGCAACCATCGGGAAGGGCACATTCCAGAAGTTAATCAAAATTACGTTTCAAAGGATCGGGCCACAGGTTGACCCTTGCACACAGCCTTGGTCATGCTATTGAAGACGATCCTGACGTAATTCGCAATGAGCCCATGACGACGCATACGATGAAATATTACCGGCCACCAGGCATTATCAAAGTGGCCTTAATATCTAAAGAGTTGCTACCGCCAGTTTCTTATTGGTCTTGGCCTCTCTTACTTACTGTAGAGCAGTGTCGATGGCCTGGGTGGTGTTTGTTTGTGCTCTGAAGCCAAATTGCCAGATTACTCTGCTGATGAACAATTTCTCAAGGAGCTTCCCGAACACGGGTATAAGGCCTATAGGACGAAAGGACTCAAGGCAGTAGTCAAGAGCAAGTAGTCAGATTTTCCGGGTTATGCGATAATTTTTACATAAGCCTCCTTCCATTTTTTCGGAAAGTGCTGGAGATGTAAGCATCGGTTAACAACGGCAGTTATAATTTTTGGACAGTTTTTGGCAAATTCAAAACAAATGTCTGAAGTAAGATTATCAAGTCCAGGAGCTTTGTTAGGGTTCATGTTCTTTAAGTGCTCCAGCACTTTATCTTCAGTGAAAGGAGGGTCATTCTCAGCTAGGGATGGGTCTAGAAATTGGGATCTGAGTAGGTCATGGCGGGGCTCCGTGTCGGGACTGTCGTCAGGGTAAAAATGGTTAAGTAATGCGTTGGCAGTTTCCTGTCCAGTCTTGGTATAAACACCAGCAACCTTTAAGGTGGAGGGTGGTTGCTTGGGTGCGACTTCCTTTAATAGCCTGTTTGTTAGGGACCAGACATTTTCTTTATTTTGTAAGGTGCAGAATTCTTTAAAGCTTTTTGTTGAATGCTCCCTTAGGCTTTGAGCATACTCCTCTTTTTTGGCTTTTTGTGCTATTATAATATCTTCAAGTGGCTGACCACGACGTTTGGCTTGATGCAATTGGCGGTGCAAGGTAATTACCTCTCTTTTTAGGGCTTCTAATTGGTCCGACCACCAAGGGGGTTTCTGCTTTACGTTGTTTCCCCTGGTGCGCATACTCTGACGACAGGCGGAATGGATGACATCGGTCACATTGTCAACATATTTGTCAAGTCCAGTCGAGTCCAGGTTCGCAATGTCTGTCTCTATCACATCTGACAAGGTCATTTGGAGGTGCAAAGCCTCTTTGAAGAGGGGCCAACACGCTTTAGTAGATTTGTAAAGAAACGTGCTTGCGTTGAGTGATTGTTTGTGTTGTTGTGTCATGGATAGATCCACCACGAACTCAATTGCATTATGTTGAGAGGAGGGGCAGATATCTAGGTTAACCTGCCACTCTGAGATACAGTGCTGTATTGATCCAGAGGTCAGTGTCAAGTCAATAATTGAAGACCTAGGCCGACCGTGGGTGACGGTCTCAAAAGTGGGTGATCGGCCTGTTAAAATAGACAACATTACGATCAGGTCAATTTATTCCCACGCATGTTAAGGATGTCACTTCCCCAAGGAGGATGAAACCCTTAAGTACCGAAATTTTGGGAAATGCAGGGTTTAAGAAAGAATCCCCCTAAAACCCTATCCCTAATTGGTTAGGTAAACAGATGCCAGAAAGTGGCCTTCAACCCGAGAGGGACAACACTGGGTTGGTTAGAATATTGACTTATTTCAAGAAGGGTCCATCACCAGGTTTTGCCCTATACAGGCTTTGACCCTTAAATCGGTCCTGGATTCGAATACCGAATACCGTTTATTTTAATGTATTTCCTGAGCCAACATGGCCAGAAACAAACCAAGTCGAATCGCACCCATAAAGGATATAAAAGCTCACGTTTAAAAGTCTGGACCCCTTTTGCTCTGCAAATTTTTAACTTTTATGTGCTCAATTTGATCCCATTGAGACGCGTTCTTTCAGCCGAGATGGAATGTTTGAATGAGCTGCTTTCGTCAAACCTCGTTTGGGAATTTTGTTTGACAAAATTAAAAACTTTGCACGTGGAACTTATGGGGACAGGTTTGACGTATGTTCGGTGTTAAATACAAGGACTTTCCTGCCCGGCTTTCATTGTCCAAACAAGCACATGACAAAAATGGCAAAATCGCCAACGTGGACCTTTGATAACTATAGCCTACCAAACGACAATTTTTAAATATTGCTTTCATCGGAAAACCGCAATGTACAAATTGTTTCATGGCCCTCTTTCCGAATTTTAAAATTTCCCTTATAAGCTCGAAGTTCGGAGTTTTTTCCCTTTAACAAAGCTATTAAGGCAATCTCGAAATACCTTTGATTATTACCCATTCTTGGCCAGAGCGCTTCTGCCTTCCCCTGCCCTTTACTTTTTCCAGTTTTGAGTGCTCCTTGTCCCTTTCTCAAACCCATTCGTAGTTTGTTGTTGATACGGGCCAGGGAGGAGCGTAACCAGTATTTCGGGATGCTGGATTTAATTACCGACACTTTGACGGCTGCCGATTCGCGACGTCCCATAAAAGTGCGGCTTTTAAGGATGGGGGAAGGGCGTTGAAAGGGAACCTCTGCTGGTTGCATCTTTCCGCAACAGAAGAGGTCTTCGATTTAGGAGAAGGGTCTGTTCTAGACGCGTTACGGTTTATTTGAGCCCACCGGCCTGGGCCATCCGCTTTGACGGGAACCCAAGTCCGCCTGACGTCGCTGGATTCCCAATTGTGGATTACGCTTCTACTAACGGCCAACGTCAATTTTTCGGCGCGATGGTAATAACTCTTGTTGAAGCTAAGATTTGCCTCGAGACCGCTTTGGCGATCTTAGTTAATTTGGAAAAACGCGCAAAAGACTAACATCAAAAGTCTTCAGCACAGGGAAAGGGGCCCTCTTCAGTAATCTTAAGGTTTTGCAGGAAACCATAGATGTCTTGTCCACCCATAATATCATAATATTATAATATTATTAATAAGTTATTACTTTTCTAAAAAAATTAAAAAAGAAAAATTAAAAAAAAATTAAAAAAAAAAGAAACATCGACCCATCAACTGATCACGAACAAGTTCATTTTATAATTTTTTCCAAACTCAGATAACACGTATGCAAAATAAACAGCAAAAGCAAAAACAAAATGTTTAGCTATAAGCGTCACCGATCCTTAGAAACGTCTTGGAAGGTTTTGCAACTTTAAGGTCACTATAGGTTCACTTTAACTTTCAACAAATTTTTTTTTTTGAAACGCACGTCCGTTATTTCTTTGGAAATAGGTTAAAATTTGAGATAAATTATTAATAATTGTTTATAAAATGAAATACTTTATCCATAACGGAGTCACACACAAAATTATTGGAATAGAAAGAAGGAACGAAACTTAAATCGTCAAAACAGTGAGGTGTTTATTCAGAAAAAACCCAAAATTTTAGACTTTATCATAGCATGTTTAAAAAAAGTCACAGTAGATTCATTTTATGAAAAGGTCTTTAAAAGGTATATTATCCATAGGGTGTCTTCGGGAGAACCAGGAGTCTACAACCTTTACAATTTGGTTCAAGATTTCAAGACCACTAAAGAAATGAGCTGATGTGAAGCACCGCGGAAATGTCTGCAGTTTAATCCATTTTGGGTAGCTAAACCATTGGAAAGATTTGATAAACCCAAACCCTACAAGGGTTTTTAGGTTTTCTCAATGATTCGTATTTCAAACTATAACACATTTTAAAATCATCAGTGGTGTAAGTTGAATCCTCCCACCTGATTTAGATCCTAACGGGAACGTGCTCTTTGGCTAAATTAATAAGAAATTAAATGTGTCCCTAATTATTTTTATAAACCAGGATCGAAAAGTATAAAAACTTGTCTTTTTTTTATATAAAATTACTATAATAGATCTATGAATGTATATATATACGTTTTGCAACAATTATTTTTTTTGTAAAAAATAAGATATTGAAAATCTTTCCCCTGAGCTGGAAGCCAAAAATATGAAAAATATTAACTTAAAAAAAATTTTTAAAAATAATTTATTGTCATTTATTCTTATAGGGAAGAGATATTACATCTATTTTTGATTTAATATATAAGGAGAATACTACTTTTTGCGGGACTTAGAAAAAAAGAATCGATATCTTATGTCTGTCCAGATTGTTAAAAAATGAAATTAGGAGGGATTTAAAGTTTCAAGCCGGTCGAAACAACTTAAACAAAGAAGGGGGGAAGATTAAAGGTGCACCGAACGGACCCTCGTGTGAATAAGTTCGCGCGTTGGTGGTGAGTTGATCTCCCATGAGTCATCGGGTTTCTTTAATGTTTTAGTATAAAGACAGATAAAATAATTGCAAAAATCGAAGGACCGGAAACAAGGTAATTTATTCAAAAAAAAAATTTAAAATTAAAAAAATTAAAATTAAAATATTTTATTTGGTTTAATAATATTAGATTGTTATATGTTTTAAAACTTGAAACAACAACACTTCGGCTATGGTGTTTATTCTACAAAAGAAAAACATAACGAATGACGGTAAGAAAATATTATTGGGAAGCCGTTGAAGCCCTTAATTTGGGTTGTGGATAGAGCGCCCATGGAATTTCACCCGTTGTTTGTCAATACTATTGATGGTGTAATATCTGAATTACTCGTTGCATTTCCATTTGTAAAATGGTTATTCAAAACCAAGACAAATTATGTTATGTATGCCTAACTCAATGTGTAAAATATATACTGATAATGCCCTTTGAAACATTAACATAACTGGAACATTTTGTTTCTGACCACATTAATTTCAAGTATAACATTTATTTATTTAACTTTTTGCAAAGTGTACAGAGGCGGCTTAATGAATGGCATTTTAGCCGTCAACTTGGGTTGCTGAGATATAGGAAGGTATTAGGTTAAAAAATAGGAAAAACAAACAAAAAAAATATTAAAGAAAAATAAATATATACTCAAAATAGATGTAATTTAAAAAATATAATAATTATATATAATAAATATATAATACATACTTAACCTATATGTATAAATTTAAAAAAAATATTAAATAATATAAAATACGATAAATAAACCTAATAAATAAATATTTAAGTACAGCTATCTAAAAAATAACGGGAGCATGCTATCTTGATTTTAGAGGAACCATTCCACAGGAGGAAGACTGAACGAAAAAAGAGGAATGTCAGAAGGTAAAGGATTGGAGCACACGCGGTCGAACGAAGGTTTTATTGCTGATTACATAAATATTGAAAGTATATGAAATGGTGTTTAAGAATGGGAAAGTTATAGAGTGGAAGAGTTCTTAGGGCGTCCGGGGTGGCAACCAAAGTTGAACGATGCACAGAGACGGGTTATTTACGTAGATTAAAAACGAATCGAATGAGTTATTTAGAAGCCCGGTCGTTTTTGGTGATCTGCACTCAGGTTAAGATGACACGTCACCATAGTCGATTAGAGGAAAATAAACCGCACGGGTCAATTTCGTCTGGAGGGCAAAAAATTTTTAAACGGGTGGACCCAGGACTCCTATTACTTTACTACTTTGAAATTTGTCTGTTCCAACGAAGTATTATCTTAAAGACCCTAGATTTTCCACACTTTTACTGAGTGGAATATGTTCACATTAAAAATTACCGGTAGGTCTGAAGTTATCTTTAAAATACGCCCACACCAACGCTATGCCACACTTGATGGGTTTGGGAAAAACGAACTTTTCACACCAATTTTGATAGCAGCTAAGTCCTTATTTATATTTTCATTTAATCTAAATTTTTTTAATTTGGCATATAACTGCAGGTCATCGGTACAAGACAATATTTCAATACCTGATTGAGCGCCCTTGAAGATAAAAAAAAACCATTCCAGTACTTCCTCCAAATTATTAAATGGGGAGGAAAGGAGAAGTCGTGAAAAAAGGAGAATGATGTTAAAGGGTTGGGAAATCATAAGCACCAAAACTGTGGCCATTGTTTTCCAGTCGCCTTTAAACCCAGTCACTTTAAGCAAAGCGGTATTCATGCCCAGGCCTAATCAAGACTGAAAATGGATTAACCAATTGGTTACCAAAAGAAATTAAAAGTTGTTTATGTACACAAAATAGTATTTTAGATAGAAGGGCAAAATAGAGATAGGTCGATAAAGGCGAAATGAGGGTTAAACCTTGGAAGGGAAATAAGACATTACGCCAGGAATTGGGAAAGGTTCCTGAACTTAGTTGTTAGTGGGCTTAAGTTCTTGGCGCATAATCCTTATATAATTGAATTCAAATAACATATAGTTATTGAAGCTCCATATTACACATTACTTAAACAAGGTTTAACAAAATATATGACTGTATGACATAACTTAGTTCCTAGTGCCAAAGTAAAGTGTGTACAATTGTTTCGACAGCTCGACTGATTTTTTTTAATTAATAAATTTAGTATATATTACAGAAATACATAAATATTTTATTATAAGAAATAAAATAAACATATTTAGTAGATTCATCTATTTCAGGTTATATTTTGATAGGACGACTTAAGGTATTGCTAAAATATTTATCTAAATGGTGTAGGGTGTTTTAGTTTAATGCCTATTTTTCTATGCAACGGATCTGGTCGAAAAATAGCCTAATTTTTCTCCGGTCGTGTCAGATACCCATCCCATAGAACTATGAAGTGCTTGCGTATTTGTTGTGCTATAATACATCTGAGGTCTAGTCGAAATCCGCTACAAGAACATTATGAACATAATTGTTTTCCATTTCGTTTCGACCGAAGGCTGTGTGTTACCATTTATTTAAAAAATATATAAGATTATCATTGATCGATTTGTGAATTACTCAATTACGTTAAACGTGTGAAAAGTAAAAAAAAAGTTACTTATTACATTACAATCTGGTCATTTAAAAATATTAGTTGGATTAGAAGCTTACTCAAAATTGGCTTAGAACTATTCCTAAAATGACGTCGGATTGGATGAGAAACCAATACCGTGATACAAAACAAAACTGAAAATAGGAAAATTCTTGGATTTTATTAAGTATTTACCAATTACTGTTTATAACCTCCCCAATGAGTATTATGTTCTTCGGTCTCGACTTTCTTAACTTCGTTAAAATGGTAATATCCGATAGATTTTCGCT
The DNA here is from genome assembly GCA_029286875.1 of Lamproptera curius. Lineage (NCBI taxonomy): Eukaryota > Metazoa > Arthropoda > Insecta > Lepidoptera > Papilionidae > Lamproptera > Lamproptera curius. Next base: position 527,481 of record JAGSMT010000223.1, read on the forward strand.
CTGTCATTGCGGTGGTGCTCAGTACCTGCGGTCTAGTCTAGCCGAGGGGAAGCTAAGAGGCAGCTAGCCTAACGAGTAAGGCCAACAGGCTACGTAAATTCGTAGGCCGATATTGCTTGCTGAACTTGAACTCGGAGAGGCAGCTAGTTTGGCAGCCAGCGCTGGTAGGATAGCAGAAGACAGTTAATGTGTTCCTGTTACCCCAACTCTAAGGCGTGAATAAATTTAATCATGCCTTAGAGAAACTTAAGTTTTTTACCTGTGTCTAACAGTTATATTAAATAAAGCTTATAAAAATATTTCATCCCATGGTGTACCTGATACAATTCATGCATATAAATTAAATTACTGATTATAGAAACTTAGAAGAAATCAAAAATATGTGACATTTTTTGCTTTTTATAAAGTTTGTTATCACCTTTAGAATGTAATATCACCGTTAGTTGCCTAATTGAGGCCTGTGCGCAATCAATTGCAGAGGTTTAATAAGCATTGGCATTTTCCTTTACTCTAATAATTTTGCCCACATCTTCTTTTTATCGGTTATTACATCATCCTCTTTGCCAGTGTTTAAAGTTTTGACATCAGCTGAAGTTGGTAATTGATTGCTAAACTATTTACGTTCGCGCACTATTTGCTTTTTAACTTTGAAACAAGTAGTAATGAAAGTTAAGGAAGAAGACCATTTAATAATAGGTTTACGTTGCTACGTTATCATATTCTTGATTTTAAAGTCATATTTTTTTCAAAACCTTACTCGTTTCTCACAATTTGTTTCACATACAATAATAGAATGAAATAAAACTAACAGTGCTTTGCGTGACTAAGTTAAATTATGGTCATAACATGTTTGCAATAATTACAATTTTAATTGAGTGCAGTGTGCACTGCACGGACATCAAAGCAATGACGAATACATAACATGTTCCAATTTACGAAATACTGTTCTAATTTACACGATACTATCAACCATAAAATTGGTAATTATTTAGGAACGTTTGTGCTTAAATTTCGTTACTTAGCTTTACATATACGAAAAATAGTTCTAACTTAAAGATAATAATTAAAACTTTTTTAAACATTTTTTACAACATGTAAAAAGGGAGCGGTCTTTTTGAGCAGATTTCTTTTAGACAAGACGTAAAACTTACCACCAATGTATGTCTCGTTCTTCTTTTCGCTACATTTAATAAAAATAATATATGACCAAAATCAAACATTTAACATTTATTTTAACGATCTCAGCGACGTAAGACGACTAGCCTCTGATGGTCTGCCTTCGAAACATTGTATAAGCGATGTAAATGGCATAAAGTTGTACTAAAATTAATTTACTGTTTTTTAAATTTCTCGGAATTATTCTAAAATAGATCTAGTATACATACATCAAATAGCCATTTTCTAGTATATTTTTTATTTTCCCAATATGCAATATTCGGTTAAAAATTATGTTAATCTAGCTTGTAATTGCGGCAACCATTCGCTATTTAAGTGGATAATATGATTTAATAGCCACCTCTCCGATACGTTCAGATAGTAAGTTTTATGGAAAAACCTTCTATGGTGATAAATATTTCTGTTAACTGCCCCCGTTGCACACTATAATATCTCTTGCAACGCCGATCTCTAGTATAGAGGACCCCTCTAGATTAGAGATAAGCCGTTGTCGAAATCTTACCGTATGTTTATACAAAAATTTAGATGTTGTTTCCATAAGATCTAAGATTAGCTGATTAATATTTAGCTGAATAAGAGTTTTTACGCATACCTATATAAAATTACATAAATAATAAGTATCTTCTTAACAAATTAATATATTCAGCTCAATTTTGGAAAAATCCATAGAACTATTAATATATTTACCAAACTTGTTTTACTTCAGAAAAGGTTATAAAAATTGTGTGATATTTTTTCATTTAATTATTAAAAGCTTAAACCAGTTTAATGACTGGGGTAACCAACTGTGTACGTGTTTAATTATGCTCTTACATCGGTACCTGTAGTTTACTCTAAAGGGTTTCTTAATCGAGTTCCAACTCACGCTATTAATTAGTTGCACGGTGGCAATTAGCTAACAAACACGTTCTGTTAGACGGAGCATCAATTGAGATGCATACACTACTCATATCACCATATGTAATATACCATTATTAATGCGAATTAGTTTCTATTTAACTATGTGAGCCATACAAACGACTTATATAAATTTCGTTTTGATTGTGTCTTCAGAGCTTGATTGCATAGTGCGAGTTACATTTATTACTCGTAGTGTTAGTACTTTAAAATTGGTTAAACTCAAACCTATAAACTGTATTATCAAAAGAATTATTATCATATTACTCACATGAATACTGTCGGTAACTTACCCGACGTAGCGCTACTAACAAATAATTCTAGCTTTGTTCTGCACCCTTGGTGTTTAAAATACATATAGCATATAATACCTGTTGTCAATTATAATTCATACAATATCACTTTTATATATAAGATGAACAAATGTGATGTCTCATCATATTCGCTAAGTTTTGCGTATAGGTGACATTAATTTATTCTCACAAACTTTGCTATTTATCTATTATCTATATGCACCCAATTATTTCTTTTACTGTTTTGAGTTAGTTTATATACACAAAAGTATACATATGTTCTACTGTTTGTTTGTTTGTTGTCTGTTTATCTAATAGTATACAAATATTCTGTTTGAAAATTTAATTTATAATCGAGTTTACTTATATAAATATCTTTTAAAAGTTCTTACTGCGAATTAATAGTATTTAAATTTCCTAAATATGTATCATTAAAGACGAATGAGCAACTAGTTAATTAGTTGTTCATTCTTTGGTTTGGGTACTGTTTATATCATACTACAACAGAATTTATTGACAAAAAGTGTCAATGAAGAAGAAAACAACCTTACAATTCTCCACTAACGAACGCGTCTAATATTTTGAAAACACAAAGCCATCTTTAAAAAGTAAGCTTTAATTTAGATGGATTGTATTTGGTATACCTAAAATAAAGGTCTTAAAACAGAATAACTTACTAATGATCAGAACCTCACCACCTCGTAAAATTTATAATTAATTTCCACCTGAAACCCTTTACGTTCACGGAAAAAGAAACCTTAATCTTTTGTCCATTTACCTTTACAAAAACTCTTCCAGGTTATAAAAAAAACATAAAATGTAATTAATTTTCCTAAACAAGTGAAAGAAAAACTGTGTTCTCGTCCTTAATTGTTTCCTCGTGTTTTACATTCTGTGGACATACCTAACCTACGATAGCCTGGCCTAATTAAATAAACATATGCAAATAAACCAGATACTAAGTAAAACTTTTAAATCCACTTGTATAGTGGTTCCTAAATAAAAAAAAATTGTTTAACATATTAATAGAATGCATTCATTTGTGTTTTGACGACTTTGGCAAAAAACCTTAACTTTAAAACGTTTTAAAGGGCACCATTCGAATAAAATTACAATATGAACATATTAAACTTGTCTTGGATTGCATTCTCACCGTGTCAATGTTACTGCATATCACAAAAGTTCTTCACAGCTTTACAAAACCTAAATCTAAACATTTATGAGTTTAATGCCTAGGGACACCAGGTAGGGAAAGTCAACAAATATCCTTTATTCAATATGAAGCTTACAACTTTTTTATTTATTGTCAAATAAACTACCACCGGTTCGGAAATGGAAGCCTCTGACCTGGAAAGAACCGGCGCAAGAAACTCAGCGAGACTTTTTTTCTTTCTTTCATTAGGTTTTACAAAATTTTTAAAATAAACATCACATTTTAATAGTTTGAAATAGCCTGGAGCGAGCAGTTCATTACCAGGGTGTGTTATTTGTCAAGTAGTCATTACAGCAATAATATCCTTTAACACACAAACGTTCCTTTACAACTTTTTTTAATGTATTTACAGATAAAAAAGCTAAACGTTTTCTGGGATTTTGTTGTAATAGAGTATACATTGTCCCATTAAAGATTTCATTGTTCTCCGGAGCCTAGTTTTTGGAAGAACAAATTAACGCTTATTTCTAGTATTTATATTGTTTTACAAATTCATTTTTATGTTTATGAACATACATAATATTTTCAAATGTGGCCATGATTCTTACTATGGGTGTGAACTTAATAAACGTTGACTAATATTTAAAATTTTAACAACAGCAATTCTCAATTCCCAAAAGCACAACAATTCTAAATCTTCACATTGTACACTATGCAATAGAATGAGGTTATAGCGCATTGCTTAAATCTTTTATTTAGGGATGTTCATATACACATTTTTTATATTTTTTCTTGAATATCGATGCTTGACAAGCACTTTATTTTCTAAAAAATTACTGTTTTATTATTTTGGATACTTTAAAATTACAAAATTAATTTTAACTAGATATTGTCACGTAAGCAAAAACTACGACACGTCAAGATCGCCAAAAAATATTTAATTTAGTAAGATAGATTTTAATAAAAGTAATTGTTTATCTATTATCAAAATTACCGAAGAAGCCTTAAATAAGTTGAGATCATTTCGTAAGAAAACAGAATTGAGAAGGCTTCACGAACTGTATAATAATAGGCATTGTAAACGATGGTTTCCAAGTTTCGGGGTAAAAGTTTAAAGGTGCACAAGTAGGTTCAGTGAAAATTTTTGAGGTGTACAAGTAGGCTCAATAAAAAATTAAATCATATCCTTACTTAAACTCTGGATGTTATATTTTATATGATTTCTATTCTTTAAATTGTTTTAGGAAAATTATACTAAAATATAACTTAATAAAATTAATTTATTGGATTTTATCGAATATATAAAATATTTTTCAAGCATCAAAAACGTTTTTATGTTCGTCATGTAGTCACGGGATCAATCAGCCCAGTCAGATGTTTTGTTTTCATTGCTGAAGCGGTATTGCCAGACTTGTAACAGTTTTCCCGTAATTTAGTTGTAGGCGCGCATAACCTATGACAAAGCATGCATCAATAACCAATAATAAATATATAAATGAACATTAAAATTAATAGTGTTATGAAATTGGAAATATAAATATTATTTAAAGATAAACTACTGCTATCTTATCTAAAATATAAATAATTTTCCTGCCTGTAAAGCCGATGACGGGCATGAAAACAGAAAATAGGTCACAACTTACACAAAACAACTCGCGAAGAGTTCTGCTCTCTACATAATTTACAATATTTCTTACGATATTTTTAACAAACTTTTTTCTTTTCGTTTTTTTTAATTTATAATGCCTCAGTTCACACATTAGACCAATCAAATAAATAACACATTTGACACACAATTAAGTGACCAAAACCGAAATAATCCGCATCGATTCTTTACAGAATTCTACAACCAATCACATTAAGAGGCCTTTAAAATAATGTAAAATGTCACGAAACTTAAATAATTTAACTTTTGGCATTTGGCGAAAGATGTTATTTCTTCCTTAGTGTTCGAATTTCAACCTTGACAGTTTCAGGGCATTATTTTTCATTTACATAATAATCTAAGTCACTGGAGACTTTATTTTTTGAATGTCAAAGTTTTCATTGATCATTTGATTGGAGACTTATATTTATTTTAAACTGGAACTCGTTAAAACGAATTTTTTTCAGAATTTGATCTACTAATTTGATTTTATACTTTTGTGTATCTTATAATCTGTTATATTAAAAACATGGAACTCTGTTTTAAAGCAATACTTTTTAAAGTAATTAATCGACATAATCTAATATATCATTTGTTTCTATTCCAGAACTATATAAACAATGTAACAATCTAATTTTTATTCTTGAAACTTTTCCAAGTTACAAAGTCTTTTGCTGCATAATTAAGAAGCTGTTTTTCAAAGCCATAAATAATAAAATAATTAAGCAAACAACCTTTTTCTTAAGTTCAAGATTAGCATTCTCTCTTTCTTTTATCAGCAAATTATTCGAAAGGCTTGATTTTAGCTCCTTATAATACCTATGTTTCTCAATATTTAACTCTAACTGTCGTTTGAACTATAACACTGCTGGACAGCTTCACTCTAATGCACGCAGCACTTCCTATCTTGAGTATTCTCATCAGCCCATAGACTATTCTGTCAAATGTGGTCATTTATCTATTGCCATTAGGGTCCTATTTTCCTAGCCTATGTTTCCACTCCAGAATTTTCTGACTCTAACGGTCTGTGTTCGTATTAAATGCAAACTGTGTCCATTACAGCCTAGGATTCCTGTAGGATAAAGCATGTGGAAGTTTTCTAAGACACATTAGAACATGATCCATTATAAAGATTAATATTAATATTAATAAGCATTAGTAGTTTTTTCAATTTATTTATAGCTACGATTAGGTATTTATCATATGTTGTAAAATTATGTAAACTGTTAAAGCTTATTGTACATTAAGAAATTATGGATCCTTAATTAACAAGATAAAAAGCTATCGATGATAGAACAAAAGTATGTTTTACAACATTAGAGTACACATCAAACTAAAGAGTTTGATCTTTTGCGTGAACGCGCTAATTTTAGGAACTGTTGCACAGATTTGAATATTTCTTTCGGTGTTTGTTAGCCCTTCTAACGAGGAAAACGAGAATACAGCTAATCATCATCAATCATATAGGTAATATCAAATCGGCGTTAAAGGAATTTTATTTTATTGTTTAGCAAGCAAGGGAATCTCGAGTCCATTTCCGCACTGAGGACAACGATAAAGCATACCAGAGGTAAGATTTTCGCAGAGTCCCTTGCAAATACTAAGTTTGTGAACTAAGCATTGCCTCTAAACACTGTGTTGCATATTCTGAATGTTCGTGTGAGCGTATTGAAAAGCTAGACATGGCCAAAGTACACCCGCATTCTAACAGGTTCCTCACTTTGCACAACGATTCGTACAATTATTGAAGACAAACTCGTGTCAAATGGTGTGGAAAAGCCTTTGAAACAATTATGTATCTGATAAAGCTTTGTGTATTTCAGATAGTAATGGATTACCAACTTGACGATAAATACAACCAAGTCAATTCAATTCGTCTACTGTTATAGTTAACTCTCATGCTCGAAAGTGTGGGCTCTAACGCCACACTTGTAATGTATGAATGAATCTTACACAAAACTTAAAAACTGTAATTAAAGCAGAAATAGAAATATCATTTAACAATTATAACGTCTTTCTCTACCTGTACTCTTAATATGGATAAATGAAACATTTGCGTAGGTAATAATTACAAAAAACAGTTAAATTGCTATTGATTGTTACCGCGGAATATCACTACTCAGCATTGTCGCTTTGCAACGGTAATTCTGGAAAAATTACCAACGCTTGCAAATTTAACCAAAATTTGTAACAATTTTCTAAATTTTTCTCTAAATATTAGCATATTTTTTATAATAACAGATTTTACTCTACAAATAATAAAATTAGACTGAACATCACAGTTCGACTGCTTTTGATTAAACTTTCTTCGAAGATAAAATTGTTATAAACCTTGTATTCTGTAATGCTATCAATGTCAAAAATATCGTCTACATGAATAATTTTAACAAAACATCGTTAAAACACATTAAAAAGGTTGTCCTAAATATCGGTGAAATCAAAAACAATTTTGATCCAATTGAACTCCAATATTCTGTTGCAATTTTCAACGTTATATATTTTGTTTGTTATTTATTTTCCAGTTTATAGTTAAAGCACTTAAAATTTATGATTTCCGTTACAATTTTATATCTAGAAATCACCTAGTAAAATGCTTACAGCAATAACATTGCGCTAACTTTCATTAACATATATTAGAATCTAAGTCGATTATCATTTAATATTTAGTATCATATGTCAAGGTTCCCTATAATTTTTTGTGTGCAGAACAGCACAAACTGAGCTTATTTCATAGAAGTAATAAATTCTACGTATAACCGGAACGAATTCTATCTCTACATCTTGCAGTTAAAAAAAATTAAACCGCTAAGGTCGTAAGAGTTTGGTTGTACGTAAATTAAAAATGAAACAAAGTGAGAGAATTGAAGAAAAGATTGTATGCTGTCCCGTTCTAATAGTGACCCAGAGTTTCCAGAGTTGAGTTGATGTAAATCCTTTCGTTGTCTGTGAAAAAATAGAGGATGAATATACTTGGAAAATGTCTCTAGGTATAGTAACAATTTTTGCTACGTGTAAAGCCTTAAATTAATGGAAAAAAAAATTGCAATAGGCGTATAGGTTTTCGTTTATTGGTGTGAAGTATGGACACGTGTTCATGAACTCGCCGACTCGGAAGTTAATGGCGGAGATTTCGTGTTATTTTTAATGAGCTCTAATTAAAATGGTGAAATTTTTTTAGGCTTGCGAAAGCCAGAGAGAGAAAGAGAGCGAATAGTTAATAAGATCATTTGTCAGCGAAGAATTACGGTGCCCATGCATGACTTGGATAGTCCTACTTGCCGATTATTTTTAATTAAAATTAATTAAAACAGATTATTAAATGCCGATGCATTTTTGTTTTTTTCTGTATTAAATTAACTTTGTTTCAGTTTAAGATTTCCTAAAGATCTTTATGTTAGTGGAAATATGGATAATTATTATACCTACGAGTTCCAACCACAAATTGACCGATGCATTAGTTGTATGTAGCAACCTATTTAAGCTTAAGACTTTGTTGCTTGTTTATCACCGGTCTTAACATTAATAATTTAACAAAAAAAAACCTATTTCATAACAAAACACTATTTCAAAACGAATTACAATGCACTAAAGAGTAAAAAAAACTTCCGTCACTTTTTCATGGATCCCATTATCAGAACCTGGCCAAACTCTTTTCAAACTGCCATTGAATTACATTCTTTCTAATAAATGAATTAAAAAAATCATCGTAATCGATTGCTGTGATATTGAGCTATTAATTTTCCATTTAAATTTCAGACATATTCAATTTTTTCATGGATGCCACTGTCAGAACTGGATCAAATTGCTATGGGACCAAACGGCAAGTACCAGCTTTCAAATAAAAAAAAAACATCTAAATCGGTTCACTGAGACGTAATTTCTGAGGTAACAAACATAAAAAAAATACAGACGAACTGAGAACCTCCTCCTTTTTTAGGAGTCGGTTGAAAAAAAAGTATCTTTTGTTCAATTTACTACATACTTCTCGATCTAAATTTGCAGATTCACACAATATACTTGACTTTGAATGGTGCAGGCGTTAGCAAATTCATATCTCAATGTACGTTTAACTCATGCTGCGAAGATAGAACGGAATGTAAACTTAATTTTTTTTCTTACCCAATTAGTTAAATATGCTACAATAGATAGTTCATCGTAATTTCATCCCAGCCTAGCTACGTGTAATGTTCCATAAACCAGTAGGTAAGGTATGATACCCAAATCGAATGTGGTAAGCAAGCGAAATAGGAAATGTGTAGTGCCTTATAGGGTTATGTTTATCATTAGCATCTTTGAATCGAAAATTTACATTTTTTTATTTATTTACTCGAAAGTGAATATCAATATTTATCGAAGAAGAAAAAAATTACATAGCTATTTATTTCTTACGATTTTATTTACATACATTTATGAAAAATTAATGCATCTACAACCTTTTTTTACTAATGTCTCAAAAGAAGGAGGTACTCAATTTAGAGATATTTAAGTAATTAAAAGAATTACAACGTTAAAAGTTGCAACCTCGTGCGATTAAATTAAAAACGCTGACTCATCCTTAAGAGGTAGACTATATTACATACATAAATACGTACATAACTCTTCTTTTTAATTTAGTTTACAATCAAGTCCGCAAGGGCGAAAATCTATGTTTCAAGAATAAGCAGCAATCAGCATTTTAATAAATACATTTTTAAAATTGTGATGAGGTATATTCAAAGCTTTTTTAAGGTAATACAGTATAAGTTCACATATAAGTTAATGCATTATAAAATTCTTCATTCCTTATATGTATATAAAACGTGTCACACACGACAATTTGAATAAATAAATACCTTAAAAGATATCAGAGTTCAGTTTCAGCCATTTTCTTCCCTTCAGGATATGTTTATTGATATTGTTTACATTCATCAAAACAAATTAAAACTTTTTTTAAAAAAACGTAATTAAACGTTATATAAAAACGTAATTATACGATCTCCACATACGATAATTTTCAATATTTCATCAAATTGTATAAGTAAATGTTTGTAAAATTTTTTGATTCTTTTCCATTTATTTCTTTGTGTTAACCCATTTGGATGCTAAATTCCAACTTTTCAAGTAATCTACAGATTTAGGTGTAGTTGTGTACAAACACGAACCATATTAGGAGGTAAATAGAAGCTCTTAATGGTTTGTGTTATTTGTAATTCTTGTAATACACTCGATGCTTCTTGCCAGTTCCGTTAACATGAACTTACCTTAATACACTACCGTCTGTTAAGGAAATTATTTTATGTCGCAATCGCAGTGACCTTCGAATCAATTGATTTTAATAAATCATGAAGAAAATCTTAAGAAAGGTTTTTAGTATCAAGCAAAATAACATTTAAGAAATTGCTTTTAGGACAAGTGAATGAAGTGCTTCTCTTCAAAGGCTTATGAATTGAGTTTCTGTTTACCTTTTACGTAAGGCAGGTATCAGGTTAAATAGAGGATAAAATTAGAAAATAATATACGTTTCCATATAACATTCTTACGGTAAGTCACAATATGATTTTTTTTTAATATGCTGAATATATTTTATATATATTCAGCATACTATTTTATATTCTATACCAAATCTTTCACGGAAATTATACAATTAAAAAATTTGACTCAAATCAAGTAAAGTGTTTTTACTATTTTAATGTACCAGATTTTTTTACTCTCTAACTAAAGACAATATTTATAATACACTGTAATTAAGAGTTTTTATCTAAATAAAAACGACAAATTAAATTAAATAAGTAAATGATTCCGTAAGAATATATAATGTACACATTTAATTAGCTTTGCACGACTTATTACATTTTAAGATGTACATTTTTATTTTAGCATGGTTACAGTGAATCATTCTTCCTTTCCTCCTGGCACAATTTTGTGAGCCTAGAATAATGATACCGAGTAGTAATCTAGTATGTCCTATTCTCTAAGATAATTTTCAATTTATCTTGCAACGTTTGCGATTTCGTGATAATATAAATTTCTTTAATTAAGAATCTTTGATCTTTGGCTATGACAACTTTTACGTCATAAAAGTTTAAAAGTAGGTAAAGTTTAAGTACAGTTTTTATTTGACTTACATTGTAATAATAAAAGAAAATCTGTGCAGCGTCGATATAACAAAACAATGGAGAATACAAAATACTGTATTAAAACACATGAAATACTGTGTTATAAATAAAAAGTTTAGTTTACTGGACTTTTATTTCATAAGAAAATGTATCGTAAGAACAGGCTAATAAGAAGGGCTAGAAATTTAGTAGCTTATTAAATTATGCTCTTGCTCTCGTACCTGTAATTCCACTACAAAGGCGTTCTTAATCGAGTTCTAGCTTACGCTATTAATTTGTTCCACGGCGATATTAACCTAACTAACACGTTCTGTTAGATGGAAAATCAATTAGAATGCCTAGAATTGAATTCATTATCAATTAGCGCTAAGAAACTGTAAATTCATTTTGTTAATTAACATTCAAAAGAGATACAAAACATTTGTAACATATTGGACAGGTAAATAATAGAAACGCAGTTAGTTAAACGAACAAAATCTCATTTAATATATAGGTTTATACAAAACAGTAATATTTTATATCATTTTGTTGTGGTCTATTAATCTGACCACTATTGTAATAACTACACATGTGGTCAGACGTTTGCTATATACATTCTGTAATATAGGCGCTTTTATTATACGTTAACACCTATTATTTTGGACTAATACGTATCAACATAATGAAGAGATAGTACTTATCTAGACTAGACAAGAAATAAAGTTAGTTATAAATATATTCACAAGAAGCAAATAAAAAACTACAAATCCTGTATCTGTCAAAATGGACTATAGAGTTTGTAAGAGTAGCAGTAAGCTATTAATAATAATGTTAATACTATTAATATTAATAATAGGTTGCTGATTAATGTTTGAAAGCTTTCCAGTTAAGTTAAACGTTAAAATTTGACACTAAAGTTGAACTTTTGACTATTTAGTAAGCGGACAACAAATTTTATTTTTTTTTAGATTTCAATTCCATCTTGACGGTTTGGTGTGAAAGTGAACAACTTCTTCAGTTTAATTTGCATAATTGTCAAAGTCACTGAAGCAATCTCTAATAATTTGAAATGATTTTGTTCAGCTAGCAGAATTTCCAAGATCTCTTGAATTTTTAAATCTAACACGAGTGCGACTGATTTGATTATTTATAAAATAAATTAAATTGGAGTACTACTCTTTGTAATAACCGTTTTTTAATAACTATGTCGTGAATATTGGCCTGCATGTCTGTCTGTTTGTTATGACTAATCTCTGGGGAAGCTGGTCCGTCTTGGAGGAGAATTTCACAGGAAGAAAAAACAATAAGAATTTTTTGTGTTACAAAGTGGACGGAGTAAAAATAGTTAAACTTCAAAACAGGTGGTTTCAAGCAAAAAATAAAAAATCTTCGAAATCGTTAGAACCATTAATTTAATTTATGCGATTATTAATGTAATCTGCGCACCGTGTATAGTTTGGTCGAACTTAGACGAAAGGACAGTCAATTTAAAGTCGCAGTCCTATTTTATTGCAAATTGATTTTCTCTTAAAAATATTTTTTTTCTAATTGACATGTAACGGTAGAAGAAAATCGATCATAAACGTCACCATATTTATTTACAAATAGTATTTATGTAAAAAAAAATCCAACATTACTGAATTTGAATTTATTCCATTGAGTTAGTAGTTTTTGCTACGTTTAAAAAAGATAGACTTTTTATTGAGAAAAAAATGTGTTAGAATTACAAAAATAAAAGAAGAAACGGTGTCGACAATTCACCCTCTTGCCGACACGAAAACAATATTATTTCAAGACGTCACATGAGCGTGCATAAATCAAACCGATAAGAAAATCTCCGACACAGGCACTGAACAGCTTGATCAGTAATTGTATATTTCTAAGGCTTGATACAACGTCCTCGGCCGATGGTTCTGTAAATCGACATGATAAATCTTAAAAAAAAGAAGCTTGAGGCTATTGCACTCTTCAGTTTTTTCCTATTTGATATATCTGAACTGCTGTCATCCTTGCGAAGAATATTTAAAAAATAGAAAAATATTTTTTTTAACTTTAAATACAAAAAACAGGTCCATCAATTAAATACCACTAACTTCTCAGATAAATTCAGTAAGACGTTTGTATTTCTCTCATGTAATACTTATAAGATTACATATTTTTATCATGAATAAAATCACAATAGGTTGAAGGTAAACATTGGGCTATTCGAGTTTTTAATAAAGGCCCAATATCAATACCTTTTCAATATGCGATAACGTTACCCCGAAATATCTATTTACATACTACGTTTTATTAAAAATGTTTTAAAAATTACTTTGGTTTGTTATTTTTTGCCCGATTTCCCAAAAGAAGGAGGTACTTAATTCAGAGCGTATATATTTTTTTATACATATATGTACCGACCGACGATACATGTTACCGAGTTGCTCCGCTCTTAGTGGTCTGATTTTGTTCGTACTATTTTTTTAATTATAGATATTAAGTTTCGTTTGGTCCTATTGCTTTAAATAATTTTGTGACACATTAATAGATATTTAAGAAAAAAAAAATTGTGTCATAAATCACCGCTCAACCTAAGAGATAGAGTAAAACTAAAACTAAAAATTGCAATTAGGCATGGTCAATACATCATTCAATCAAATACAGTTAAAGTTCACAATAACTGTTATTATTGCATCGAAAAATATCTTTATTCTATTTACATAAAACGTGACATAGACGACATCTTGTTTAAATGAATACTTTAGTAGCCCATTAGAGTTTTAAAATGCGGTGGCAATAATCGCTATGCAATTTCGTACAGAAAGCACGTTATTACCGCTTCTGATGCCTAAAATGGTTATATACTGTGTGAAGTGAGTTATATTTTTTTTGCGAAATTTTCACATATATAAAATATTAATTAATATTATTGAAATATTTTCAATGTCTTAAGAAAGCAGCCTTAGCAAAACAATACCACTGCGATTTAGTTTGACCACATCATATTTAAAATATGAAAAATTAACAAACCCATCAATACGTTAAAAAGACTTCACAAAGCGGGTGACAACGCGCTGTTTATGCAAAGGTGTCCCATGAATTCTGTCACCGCATTTTAAATCACTCAACATCAGCCTGTGATAGTCCACTGCTGGACATAGGCCTCCTATACACCTCCATCCATTAGGGATTTTGGACCGTATCCCACCACGCTGGTCAATGCGCGTTGGTGGGTGGACCGACTTTACATGCCCATCCGACGCATGGATCATCTAACTTTTCAGACAATTGGGTGATCGGCCCAATGCCTAACCAACTAGAAACAACAATGAAAATTGTTGAGTCGCAAGATTCGAACCCACGACCTCCAGTTTTTAAGAGACTCACGCCTATACCACTGGCTACGAGGCGTTAAATCACTGATATCTTTTAACTTTATCAATATTTTGACTATGTCATGATTATTTCATGCTCATAGAATGAAGAATTTTTAAGTATATTATTACATTTATGTGAAGTTACACTGTATTTATATTATATTAAAATTATTTTTATTAAATTAATTATTGTGACTCACGGAGTACATGTAAACTATTTCAAGAAGTACAACACAATATAATTTTACTCTACGGGTTTGCCAGCGTTTGATTTGGTTATTTATCTTAACTATCTAAAGAATTAGTTTTCGCAAAACTATTTTAAAAAAATAGGACAACATCGGAGCTTATATCTATTATAAAAACACGCTCCGAATTGAGTACCTCCTTCTTTTAGGATGTCGGTCAATTAAAGAAAATTATTATATTTTATATCAGCAAGTTAAAATCTATAGCTTTGCCAGGTTCCCCTTAGCTTCCTCGTGGCTGGCGAGGTCACAGGTACTGATCGCCAACGCTAAGACAACAAAAGCCCCCCAAGGAGACCCCAAAAAACTGGCCGACCTGTGATGTAGGGCTGGCCGCGTAGAAGCTGCTCGAAGCAGGCTAGAAAGCCCGCTTTGGATATGACTAGGAGGGTAGGGTGGACGGGGATGAATGTAGCAGGTGTGTTCCTTTTAATCTAAAGCCAATCAAGGGAAGAGGAGTGTCGGTATTACGTAGGCCACTCTCTAAATCCTCCTTGACTCGACAGGGCCGCACTACTGATGCGGTGTGGAGGGGCCGTCGGAGAAAGGGACATTCGGCACGTCTTCTAAGCAGCTAAAATGGTGTGGTGAGTCCAAGGCCACCGCTGGGGGCTGGGACACTTGTCCTGCCAGGGTTTAGATCTCCTGGCTACCATGGCTCCTGGGTACTAAATTCGGGGGAATCTGCGGCCCAGATGCAGGGGCCGAGACGAGGGTGCGTGAGTTCTAATGCGCGCATGGATATAGTCGGTTGTAGGGCCGAGACCTGCGCCAGGATCAGAAAGACTGCCAAAAAGTTTATGTGACGAATATGGCGCTGGAAAATCGATAGAAGAAGCTACACAGCACCAGATTGATGCTATGTAAGCTAGCATACATAGATAAATTTCATGTTCTGATTTAAACTACTTCACAAATTATATCTAACACTTGGCATATAAATAAAAATGTAAAATATACATTTATTCAAAAAATAAAAGTAGATTATGATTTATTTAGGGGTCCATTAAACATATTTTAAATATACATCCTGTTGAGAATATTTGCCTTTACATTAAAAAAAATGGCTTAATACGGCCCAATTATTTATAAGCCAAACAACATTGTTTACTCAACAAGAGCTTTTATTATAATACTAGCTCTGCATTAGTCTCACGAGAAAAAGACTCACTAATGTGCCTCATCTCCATCCGTCCCTAAAAGTTTCTAATTAACCCCCCTGACAAGATTTAACTTTAAAAATAAGAATAAAGCCGTAAAACCGTTCCGTAATTGAATTGTAGGTATATGAATATAAATTCATAAAATATGAAATCAGCTGATATATAAACACATTAATGCTTATTAAACTAAATATCAAAGAAACCGCATTCTGATCCTAGTGCCATATTAAGATGATGAAAATTTTGATATTGCATTATTTTGTAATAATTTTGCTTTTGTGTACTAGTGTCTATTCGATCAGAAACGTAACTTCTAAGCTAATTGTAGTTTTATTAAAGTCGATCTTCATATTTCATATATGTTACATCAATGTGCGCTCCTTTGATTAACCGGATTAACCTATAAATTAATGTAATATATTAGGTTAGAGGTTATCAATCCGATTTTTATATTTGTGCATCGTGAAACAAAAAACAATTAGTTTTAAATGCAAATTATTATTGAAATAAAATATAGATAATTACTAAATACACCATATGGTGCGTTAATATTTGCTTTAACACAAATGCGGCAATTTGCAACACTAAATGATGGTAGTCATAGCTAAAAAAAATGGTAATCAGCTTTTTAGAAATTCATTTCTTATTGTAATCCATGTGAGTTTTAATTCAACCTAAATGATATATGTGTGTGTATGTAATATCTATATAAAAAAACTCTAATACCTGTAGCCTAAATTTGTTTAAGCAGATATTTACTTTTACTTTTTACTTTTAACGTTTTGTTTTGCAACGTTTACTTTTGAACTCAAAATTTGTAGTTATTCTAATATCGGAATGCAGCTTATTCCACAAATTTATTGATTAAATAGAAAGTGAGGAGTGCATGAATTCAGAACGGTGCCATTGAAGACTATTATCTGTCCATCTAGGGTTTATCTATATCGTAAAGCTTCATATCATAACTACGTTTCATTAAATATTCCAAATTTTTGCTTGCACTAACAATAATTTAGAATAAACTTGTATAATTAAAAAAATTAAGTCATTTTATCTCACTTTTATGTTAAATTTCCAACAATTAATTAAAAAACAAGAGTTGATTATTGTTTTTTATTTAATTGTTCAAAATCAATTTTCGAAAAAACATACTCAAAATTTCTTCAACTGTAAATACATTATTTGTTTTCTATGTAACTACATATCATTATTAAATAAAATTATTATACGGATTTTATCGTGTTTATTTTACATTTTTAATTCCCGACGTTTCAAATACTTTACAGCGGCCGTGGTCACGGGGTAGACTGAGATGTCATGCGTCTTGTTGCTTTCCAGATCCTAATTGTAATTAATTATTTTGAGTCTGTACTCCGACCAATGCAAAATGAATTAGTTTTATCATTACAGCCAGCGGTGGTGCTATGCTTGGGTTTAAATTTTAATTTATTAATTATGGGGTCCCAAGCAGGTGGTAGAACCCAACCATCTTCTCTATTGAAATTTGGATGTTTTCTAACCTCAATAGCCTCATGGATCATCCTTGGTAGGAATCGGTGTTCTTTAGCGAGGATTTGTGGTTGATCAAATCTGATGTAATGGTTTGGGTGATTTGAAGTATGATCACACACTACCGACTTGTTGGGTCTTTTATGTTTAATGCCAGCTATATGTTCCTTCACGCGGGTTCATATTGCTCGCTTTGTTTGTCGAATATAAGAGAGGCCGCAGTCACAATCTAGCTTGTACACTCCTGGATCTTGTGTATATTGCACTTGACAGGTAGTAGGAATTGACCAATCTTCTTCAGCGGCTTGAAAGAAGTTTTGATTAAAGCCCGCCTCAAAATGTAGCCAATCTTGTCAGTTACGCCTCGCCTACGAAGAATGATCCATATGGCTCCATCCATAAGGCTATTTAGGTTAGAAAACATCCAAATTTCAATAGAGAAGATGGTCGGGTTCTACCACCTGCTTGGGACCCCATAATTAATAAATAAAAATTTAAATCCAAGCATGACACCACTGCTGGCTGTAATGATAAAACCAGTTCCAAAGTCAGAGGAAAAGTCTTAAATAAGTTGAAATGGTTTTGTCAGGTTACAAAACTTATAAGCTTCTTGAGCTGTCTTACAATGAGCATTATGAACTGTGTATTCCAACTTTATACTCACGCAAAAGTTTTGACGTGATCAAGACGGTGAAAAGAAAATCTAAAAATCATCCATAAAATACAATCCTTTTTAACATCTTCTTACATGAAATAAATTCATTATATTATTAATATCACATCATATGTTTCATAAGTAGTATAAATTTAAATAATAAAATTAAAAAAAAAACTGTACAAAGACCAACAAAATGAAATCCCTCTAGAAAGAAATAATTTTATATTAGACGGTAATAAAAGTTTCTCTAGTAATATGACTTATGCCTTCATTTTGTTAAAAGTATACGTTAACTGATAACTTTCTGACTATGTTATTAATATTTATCTGGTTCTTGACCACGATTTATACCGTGAAAGCAGAAAATAGGTCAGACCAGCTTGAAGAGAACCCACTTAAAGATTAGCCATCCATAAAATTTGCATTCTTTATAGTCATGTCTATGATAAACTTAAATTTTCGCATAAATTATTTGCGTACTCAATATACTGCGTAACCGCCCCAAATTATTTATAAACCTAAATTGGTATAAGAAAAATATAATAACTTAGTACCATAGCAATGTTAAAAGATGGTTTCTGTGTGGATCAAAAAGTAACGAAAACTAAGTAATATTTTTTTAATTCTTTCAAGTTGTATATCGGTAACTATCGAAAATACAGACTTGTATTAGGGTTTTATATTTGTAATACATTTTTAATGCAAAATTTAAATTTATCTTCTGCATATCAAAATGCATTTTAGCTACTTTTAATGAGAAACTATGAAACAAGAACCATTAAATCGGCTAAACAAAAGATGTATTTTTGTATTAGATTTTAATATCAATCTTAACGGTTTGGCGTGAAAAGCGACATTTTCTTGATTTAATTTACATAATCATCGAATTCACTGAAACAATCCTAAATTATTTAAAATGATTCTCGTCCACGAGCAGAATTTAAATGATCCCTCGAATTTTGATATCTTCGACGATCGTTTCGCCCACTGCTTCGATACCCGTAAAACTTTTAAACAAGGGAAAGTATAATTCGATATTGTATTATCGATATTGTACTTTTTTACTTTTATATAAAAGAAGTATGTTTGGTGTATATGGTTAGATCATGGTCATCATATCATGGTGTATATGGTTAGATGATTACATTCTACGTGTCAGTGTTATATCAGGCATTTATCATAATATTTAAAAGGCATTTTTCATAAAACATATCAGATTTAATATACTACCGCGCTTATAAAGGGAAATGTCATCAAAAAGAACAAGTTACCGGAAAAATGCTTTCATAATAATTTAGATTTATCTTTTTTGGTGATTAAAATTGTACATTACATTACCGTCAGGTTAGAGCTATCTTTGGAATATACATCCCATCTGTGAATATTTCACAATAAATACAAAACGTACATTGCTCTGACAACAGAATATGTTTAATAAACCAACTACTACGAAATAACTTCGCTCCATAGTAATAATTCATCGGGGAAATGTCATTGCACACTATGTTCCTTTAGGCTAAGATAAGATTTACAACATAATGGGATAAGATTTACAACATATTATATTAATTATGATTAACATATTTTAAAATGGTAATTTAATGTAAGTAATGTAAATTTGTGATAAAAATTAAAGCATTAAACAAAACAAGCAATAGTAAAGTTCTTTATTGAAGACCCATTACCATCTCAAGACGTCAATAGGCAGAATATAGATCTCCAAATCAATTTGACTGATCTATGGAAAAGAATTTTACTGAAAAGCTTATTTTTCTATTTTTCACTCTAGTATAATTTGAGTGTAGATAATTTCTTATACATTACTTATATTGCTACATGCTTTGCCTGTAAATTATTCATAATATCTAACACAATTTTTAAAGTGTATTAGTAGAATCTTTTCTAAATAATTAACAGACATCTAAAAGTTAAGTTCGATCCCCATAGTGAATGCACGCTCTGACAGCAAAGGCAAAGCATACTAGAGGCGACAATTTATTTCCTAACACTCAGTCCATGAACTTAACATTGCGTTGAATGCACAAAAGTATCGGAATACTATATGCACAAAACAGAATCCTTACAGTTCATATCAAACTATTCCTGCTTTCACCAACGGCCACAGAGAGATGATACTTTAAGAACGGTTTCAAAGCCGAGAAATCTTTCTTTATCTTTAAAAACTTAAGCATTTCAGTAATAGGAGAAAAACTATTGGTATTTTAATAAATTCTTTAATAATATAAAAAATAATTTTTATTGTATTCAGGTGTAGCGGTAGTATCATCGAGGTCACTGGTTTTGTACAAATGACATTTATCTAATAAAACATGGTGGCCCTCATGACTGATATTATCTTTCCGTTTATCTCAATTATCCAAAGTTTGTAGATGATTTTTCATATGCTGTCCGCTAAAGTGAATACATTCTAAGACCATTTTAATTCTACGAATTCCTAAGCTTAAATTCTTATGGAGTTAGATTGTACTGCATGTCTGCGTGAAGCGAACCGTAGTTGAATGAGTGCCTACTGTCATAGCCTGTTTAAAAAAGTCACGGAGTAGATTGGCTTTATAAAAAGGTCTTTAAAAGATATATTATACATCGGGCTAGCACAATATATCTTTGCGAAAACCAGGAATACAAGCTGTAATATCAATTTAGTCTCTTTTAAATAGGCCAGGCATAAAGATTGTCTAAGACTAAACATGTAGCTGTTCTGAAGCACCGGGTGTGAAAGTAGTCTGCAGTTTGATCCATATTTTGGGCTAGTTCAACCACTGTGTAAGATTTGATGTGGTTTATCAAATACCCTCGCAAGGGCTTTTTTAGGTTTTTACTAATAGTAATTCACGTGGCATTTTAAATTATAACACATTTTATAATTATCAGAGAGTTAGTTATTTGTTTGTTGTTTGTTTGTTGTTTGTTTGTTAGTTAAGTCCTCCTACCTGATTTAGATCCATTTATTTAAACAATTAAAACCAAGTGCACCAATACTACAAGACCCAAGTCAACTTGTAATGTAAATCGAACCAAATCATCAATCATTCCAATAAGACAGCAAACGGATTTGCACGATGCTAATCTTCTTAATGTACCCCGTGGCTGTGGAATTGTAAGAATCTTTACAAGCGGGTATAAATTTAAAATATTGTATAGTAAGTACAGATTAACCAAGAAAGTTTTCTGACATACTTTAAACATAAGTACTAAAATTGCATATTAACTTTTACGGTATCTTAATTTATAAACAACACAAGTTTTAATTAATTCCTCTTTTAAAGGTTTAGGTGCATAATATTTGTAAAGATTTAACTGACTGGATAAGGTAGAACATAAGCTGTAATAGGCTAAACTTAATAAAAAATTAGATGTGATCTTAATAAAAAATAAAATTACTATAGTAGATCTATGAATGTATATAAATATTTATATTTAGGCATTCATAGTTTTGCAACAAATCCATTGATGATAGATGAAGATGAAGATTTGAACGATTAAATCTATATTTATTGATTATATCTATACGAGTTTATAAATTTATTAATATGACAGGAAATATTTTTAGACTTAATTAAATTTTTGTCCCTAAAAACTTATCATTCCCGCACCATTGTATATTAGTGTGAGTGGAATAATCCTTCAAAGCCTACTATGTCCTACTTTTCTTCTCTTTCAGTTTTACCTCTGAGGATATACACGTTATTTGACAATTATAGGTGGATGGTCCCCTTTTTAGAGGACGTAGGTCCCCCTTTTACAGATAGTACCTCACGGTAGGCAGCGCATCGGTGGTACCCTGGTATTGCCGATGTCCATAGGCGTCGGTAACCACTTACCATCAGGTGGGCGACTGTTCGTCCACCTTCAAATGCAATAAAAAAAATAAAGAAAGGATGTTTACTTAAAATTAATTTGATTTCATCATCATGATGATCAGCCTGTGATAGTCCACTGCTGGACGTAGGCCTCCCCTAATACACACCTATCCATTAGGGGGTTTTTGGACCGTATCCCACCACGCTTGTCCAATGCTGGTTGGTGGGTGGATCGAATTTTTACATGCCCATCCGACGCATGGATCATCTTACTTTTCAGGCAATTGGGTGATCAGCCCGAATTGCCCTAACCAAGTACGAAACACCAATGAAAATTGGTTGAGTCCCCGCAGGATTGACCAACGACCTCCGGTTTCTAAAGCACATGCTTATACCACTAGGCTACGGAGGCAGTTTGGTTTAACATTATCTTATGTAATTTTATCAAAGGGTCAGATTTGGTAACTTATCATCGTAGCATATATTTAAATGTTTTCGGTAGTAATAAAGCACGGTATAGAATTCCTGAGAAAGTAAGATTTTTGTTTCTTTTTGTCATTGCCTCATACAATTAAATTGAAACAATATCTAGCAAAAACCCTAGATGTATGACGTTGATTCATTGTCAGGAGTTCGTTTGTTAAGATCAATTCCGAGACGCAACTATAGTATTGGACTGCCTCCGTAGCCTAGTGGTATGGGTGTGTGCTTTAGAAACCGGAGGTCGGGGGTTCGAATCCTGCGGGGACTCAACTAATTTTCATTGTTGTTTCCCAGTTGGTTAGGGAAATTTGGGCCGATTACCCAATTGTCTGAAAAGTAAGATGATCCATGCGTCGGATGGGCATGTAAAAAGTCGGTCCACCCACCACCCCGCATTGGACCAGCGTGGTGGGATACGGTCCAAAACCCCCTAATGGATAGGGGTGTATAAGGGGAGGCCTATGTCCAGTGGTGGACTATCACAGGCTAATGATGTGTATGATGTGTAACCATAGTATAGTGTAGCCAAATATTTAATTGACCGACTTCCTTAAGAAGGAGGTACTCATTTCGGAGAGTTTGTTTTTACGACACCTCGTTGCTCCGCTCCTGGTGCTCCGATATTGTTCAATCTTTTTTCAAATGATAGATGTTAGCTTCTCATTGGTCCCATTTTTTTATAATTTTGTGATAAGTAGCTCAATAGATATTTGAGAAATAAAATAAATTACGGCACCAAAAATTTCAACCTCGTGCGATTAAAAGCTGCCAAAACCGTAAAAGATAGACATAAAGTATGTTTTACGTAACTGTACTTCTTAAACTTTTCTACAATAAAGCCGACAAGCATATATATTTTTTAAGACTAACGCACAATAACCATTATACATATATTTTTTTGAATTGCAATTAGACATGTATAAAGCTCATATAAGGTAATATTGTGTAAGTTAACATAAAACTTATTATTAATTATTATTAATTTCGATCCATTAGTACAAAACATGTCATACACGACATTTTGATTAAATTGATATTTTAAAAGATATAACAGATTTAAAATGCGGGTGCAGAAATCACGGTGCAATTTCACTTTGTTACCCGATTGTGTTGCGTAAAATGGTTCTGTACTGTTTGAAGTCGGTCATATTTATTTTGTTAAAATTTCTCTTGTATTCTTTTGTACTTATACTAGCTCGGTATTAGTCTCAAAACTATATTATATTTTTCTGAGACTGATATCTTTATTGACCATTGCTAATGTTAATATCTAATACATTTAAAGTGTTTTTTACATAGCTGATCCTAAGATGGTATTTCATCAAATATTACCAAATAATAAACCAAGGTAACAATGTATTAAAAATTGCTTTAAGGCAATTAAATAAGTCTTTCTTCGTTTCCTTTTCTTTTGAACTCACTCTTTATGTATATTACGAGAATCAACAGCAAAGAAATTGAGAAAAATTAAAAATGTTTTCATTTAATATTCTTACTAACAATAACCAATACTTGATATTAAGACAAAACAGGTTTATTTTTCAATTTATAAATTAGCTTATTAAATTTTAAAGTTGAAGGATTTTTTTTGAAAATAATCGTTAAGTCTTTAAGTGCCGACTATTAAAAGATGAATTTTTGTAGGTTTTTATGTTATATATGATGTCATGTATATAATGCATTCATCGATATACGTTTCGATTAATATAAACTTATGATTAATTATAGAAATCTTATGCTTATTCGAATTGCCAATAATAAAATTGATTGATGATGAGTAATATTTTAAAATATATACATCTTAAGGGATTTTGCAATCTTCCGTTGAGTATACTTAAACCAAAACCTAAAATTAATTAATTTGCTACTTGCATTTGCATTATTTCATAATTTCTAACTAGCAAACAATTATATTAAAATGTAGTTTGTATATTTTTAAAAAGATTTTTCATAATAACATATTTTCAAGTCAATTTTTGAAGTGAAACTTCTTTATCGGGGTTGGAAAAAAATTTGGTGTAACATTTTTTCGTTACGCGCCATCTTTATAGATAGAGTCACATCAAAAATTTTTAATACATTTTTGGAATAAAAATAAATTAGCAATAGAGCCCCCCTACCTATAACTCTACATAGAGTTTTTCGAACGGGAATATCTCCTGAACAGGACATCGCACGGTGTGGAATTTGGTGCAGCGGTTGTTTTCTTAGAGATCTATAAGATCCGGCCCAAACGGAGGCTCTAACTCGAAGAGTTACACAACTTCACTCGGGCACAAAGAGGTCACGAGGCTGGTCAACATACAACATACAACATAACAACAACTCGCATCGCTGTGCGACCACGTAGTCGGAAGATAGGCCCTGAAAATTTCGGCGACCCTCAAACCGGAAAAATGTAAAATCGCCATAACTCAGTAATTTTAGAAGCTATTGAGTTCTGGTTTCCAGAATAGTGTATAGGATTATAATCCGCTTCTTAAAGCTAAGTAACAGCGATTACTGAAGAATTTTGTCATTTTGTAATTGAAGTGAAACTTAACGTTACGCGCCATCTTTTTCTTATCACGCGTGATTCGAAGTATACTTGCTCCAGCGGAGTAGTGTAAACAATACATTTCGTAGTTACAATAACGACATCAATGATAGTAATAATTATATTACAATTAATGAAATTCAATAAAAATCTTGGTAGTAATAAGCTAAAATGAAATAATTGTAGAATTTGTATTTATGTCCATGATAATAAAAGCCTATTATTAAACTTTATCTAATTTAACTTTATTTTACCAAATTTTGTAAAGTTGCATATATAAATGTGTAAATTATTTTTTGAAAGATAACGTCATAAAGAAGTTTCACTTCTTACGAGTGTACGCTAGTACACGAGCACATTTTTTAATGACTGTGTATATGAAATAACACATTAAGGCAAAAAACTTTTATATACTTTTGAAATATGATACCGACTTAATTTATGAAAATATAAGTAAAACGAACTTAATTTTTGATGTTCTGTGGTTATTTGTAACCATTTATAAAATATCTATAGTTAAAATACATTTTACCCATTTACGTCCAAACTGAGCTTACTCAAACTTGTGTTATTCTAGGTTGTAATTTTCGGTAACGTTAAAGCTTGACTGACATTACAATAAGAGGCTTATATAATCCAAATAAATTGTTTTTGTTTAATAGGTGTTGTTTCAAAACCTGTTTTTGTCTTAGACCCTTACAATGTTTAGAAAACGCTATTTTTTCTAAAACGTTTTCAATTAATATCAGACCTTGCCAAGTGTTATTTCAAGTTATTTGTTAATATTCGACAAGTGAGGACACTTTTGTTGGTATGTATGTAGGTATATATTGAATTTTATGTCTATGAGCCAAGCTCTAATTAAAAACGAAATCAATGTAGCTCACCATCAACATCACCATTGGCCTGTGTCAGTCCACTGCTGGACGTAGGCCTCCCTTAATTCACGCTACCGCTTCCGATCTTCGGCTATTCTCAAATCACACCGGCTACTTTGCGAATGTCATCCCTCCATCTTGCTGCAACGTAAAAAGGAACGCATACGAAATACTGCTTTCATGCAGAAAAACACAATTTTATTTAAAGCGTGTGAGGGCGCTAATAAAAAATATCTCATAAGAAAATATTTAATATTCATATTTTATGCAAACATAGTACCAAATCCATCATAACGTTCATTATTTAGTTTGTTTGAAGAACGAACTTAATTATAAGGGCCACTAATTGAGTGGCTTACTAAGTTACACACGTGCGCTTCGCTTGATAGTTCCACAACAAAGGGTTTCTTAATTGAGTTCCAACTTACGCTATTAATTAGTTGCACGGCGATAATCTATCGAATAGATATTGAAATGCATATAAAATTTATCTTATACCATCATAAACCCAATAAAAATTATGCAACTAAACATTTTATCACACATTTTTAAATTAGAGTAATGATTGCAAATGATAAATCAAAGTGACTTCGTAGCGTAATGGTAAGGGCGTGTGATTTAGAAATTGGAGGACGTGGGTATGAATCCTGCGGGACTCATCAATTTTTATAGGTGTTTCCTAGTTGGTTAGGGCAATTTTGGCTAATCACCCAATTGTCTGAAAAGTATGATGATCCATGCGTAGGATGGGCATGTAAAAATTAGGTCAACCACCAACCCGCATCGGATCAGAGTGGTGGATACGGTCCCCGTGGGAAAGTTCTAATGGAGGAGGTGTGCATTAGGGAAAGCAGTGGACGACTAACACGGCCTGATGATGATGATCATCATGACGATTATTAAAATATAGATATTTGGTGTGCATCTACTGTACTTATTTAGTTACTTTCGTAAGCGACTCAAAAAATGTTAGTTTTACATATTTTTGTAATAAAATGGTGACAGTGAAAATAGAATTCGGAAATAAAATTTTGTCATGGTTAACTTTTATTCATTTGAAATGTGGTCTATTGGACACAAAACCTTTATTTTGTTTAATTAAACGATGCTATAGACAATTTGTTTTATACAAGAAAGTCTAACCAATAGTATCTAGAAGATATAAGATTATTACATGGTATTCAAATAAACGTTTTAACTTGATTACTTATTCAACTTGGGTTTGAACTTGGCACTAATTGGCCGCTTAAAAGCGTATTCATCTAATTAAGGTATACAAAGAAAAGGATCGTGAATTTTTTTTTAATGACTTAGGGTGGAACTTTAAACCTTTCAAAGGACGAATATGTACAGTAATGTTAAAACATACTTTGAAAGCACGTGTTTGTATTAAAATAATTAACTATAAATTAAAGAAAATAGTTTTTACATTATATATTTTATTCATAAATATATAATGTAAAAACTATTTTCTTTTGATAGTGTGAATGTGAAAGTGAGTGACTTGTAACGTTTTTGAACTTTAATTTATCTGAAGAAAATTGATGGCACGATGAGATTCCACCTGTTATATTGGGCTAATCTACTACTGGAAAGCAAATATAAAATGTTACTATAGTATTAAAAGTATTCTTCTATTAATCTTGAGACCGCTAATTCAGATAAGAAGGCTGAAAAGCTAATATAAATTTTGCTATTTTTTTTTGTAACCGACCTTCATCAATATTTTGTCAAAATATTCACACCTAAAAATATTACATTGGTACATGTACTAGCTTTAAAATTTTCTAGCATTGCAATTTTTTAGCATACGTGTTAAATTTACTGTTATAGTTTATAGTACCTGTTTTATTGCATCTATAATACAGTTGACATTCAACAAAGTTAGTATATGTACGTCCTTTCAATCTCAAACGTTCTAAGAGATTCCAATAACTTAAACGAGTATATAACTAGATGACCAAGGGAGCAGAAGCGCAAGCGTCAATTCAATTAAGGAGTACTCAATAGTTGCTCTAGTTGGTGTCTGATATGTCCATTAACGATCTTTAGGCACGAAGTATCTCCCAAAGGCTTTTCTTTAATCAAATTTACCAGGTAGTACAATTAACTGTGCTTTAGTTTTTACCTCACTTCTTTTAACTAATTCTCTTAAATGGGACAACAAATATATTGTTATGAACTCTTATGGTTCAGTCAAAAAGTTCAAAGAAAGAAAATCAGATAGAATCATACTAAAAATGGTAAAAGACAATGATACTTGCTGAAGATATTTGGGTTGCAATTATAATGTTAATTCAAAAGTTCTATGACTTTAATTTGTATTTGAGTTAATTAGCAATATTATCTAACCGTACCTAAATAATTTTTTAATTTTGTACAAATTCGAATTAATTGAATACGTTTTTAATGTATTCAAATAAAAATCTTTGCCTTTAATGATTTTAATGATCTTTATTGATAAGATCAACCTGTCAAGAAACTTATGTCGCTTATAGGTTTCCAATTTATTCGTACCTGTTAGAACTAATATTTGATTTATTAGAAAAAATATTTTACGATTCTCTTAAACAAAAGAGAGTTTTTGTGGTGATTATACAACCATTATTGATACGTTAAAGTAACGATCTACACACATGTACTCTTTTGTCGTTTTTAACGTGACTGTTTTAAATTGTTTCTTGTACTATAGCTTATAATTTATTGTCATACTAACCTTACTCATCATAAGACTAATCCTCCAAAAACGAGTGACATCACGTAGCACTTTTTGTTATTGAAAATCTTTCAAAGGACGAATATGTACAGGAATGTTGAATTATGTTAAAACATACATTGAAAGCACGTGTTTGTATTAAAATAATTAACTATGAATAAAATATATAATGTAAATACTATTTTCTTTTGATAGTGTGAATGTGAAAGTGAGTGACTTTAATTTATCTGAAGAAAATTGATGGCACGATGAGATTCCACCTGTTATATTGGGCTAATCTACTACTGGAAAGCAAATATAAAATGTTACTATAGTATTAAAAGTATTCTTCTATTAATCTTGAGACCGCTAATTCAGATAAGAAGGCTGAAAAGCTAATATAAATTTTGCTATTTTTTTTTGTAACCGACCTATATCAATATTTTGTCAAAATATTCACACCTAAAAATATTACATTGGTACATGTACTAGCTTTAAAATTTGACCAGTAATCAATGTAGTAATTTTCTAGCATTGCAATTTTTTAGCATACGTGTTAAATTTACTGTTATAGTTTATAGTACCTGTTTTATTGCATCTATAATACAGTTGACATTCAACAAAGTCAGTATATGTACGTCCTTTCAATCTCAAACGTTCTAAGAGATTCCAATAACTTAAACGAGTATATAACTAGATGACCAAGGGAGCAGAAGCGCAAGCGTCAATTCAATTACGGAGTACTCAATAGTTGCTCTAGCTGGCGTCTGATACGTCCATTAACGATCTTTAGGCACGAAGTAACTCCCAAAGGCTTTTCATTAATCAAATTTACCAGGTAGAACAATTAACTATGCTTTAGTTTTTACCTCACTTCTTTTAACTAATTCTCTTAAACGGGACAACAAATATATTGTGATGAACTCTTATGGTTCAGTCAAAAAGTTCAAAGAAAGAAAATCAGATAGAATCATACTAATAAAGGTACAAGACAATGATACTTGCTGAAGATATTTGGGTTGCAATTATAATGTTAATTCAAAAGTTCTATGACTTTAATTTGTATTTAAGTTAATTAGTAATATTATCTAACCGTACCTAAATAATTTTTTAATTTTGTACAAATTCGAATTAATTGAATACGTTTTTTAATGTATTCAAAAAAAAATCTTTGCCTTTAATGATTTTAATGATCTATATTGATAAGATCAAGCTATCAAAAAACTAATGTCGCTTATAGGTGGAAACCTTACGAATATAAATTCTAACAGGTACGAATAGATTGGAAAATTTATTCGTACCTGTGAGAACTTATATTTGATTTATTAGAAAAAGTATTTTACGATTCTCTTAAACAAAAGAGAGTTTTTTGTGCTGATTATACAACCATTATAAGTACGTTAAAGTAATGATCTACACACGTACTCTTTTGTCGTTTTTAACGTGATTGTTTTTAATTGTTCCTTGTACTATAGCTTATATTTTAATGTCATACTAACCTTACTTATCATAAGACTAATCCTCCAAAAACGAGTGACATCACGTAGCTCTTTTTGTTATAGAAAATCAATAGCATTCATGAGATGTTCATGCTTGTGTTATAACATTACATAGCTTTTTTCATAGGAGACCGTCTAAGGAAGTTTAAATGCTATATGCCGCAAAACAATAATATAATAACAATGCTTTCAACCAGTTTGAAAGAGCAATGAAAGCCAGTAGTTTTAGTAGGAAGTAAACGACCTATCAACTCTACGTTTTCATGTGTACAGGAATTTGTGAAATTTATGGTTAATTGCTTTTACAAATGGTGGATGCTCTTTTCCTTTTGATTAAATCTATTTAAAATAATGCGATAGTTTATTTATTTGAGAATCACCTAAAAATATTAACACAAAACCAAAGACTTAGCTATATATGTAATAGGTTTAACTGTTTTACCTTGTGATATCAAACGTAATAAGCTTTATTTTTCCCAAATTTCGTGCTAATAACTATATCAGTGAGAGTAACCGTATCTGGGTCTGGACTCACTACAATTTGGATAATCACGTACACGTATACGTACACAATATAATCTAGATTTTAGATTTATTATTCTAGATTCTAGAATAATAAATTTTAGTCAAAGGCTAGGTCTAACCACCAACAATTCTGTAAATCCGTAAATCAAAAAAGATGAAAAATTTAAGTAAATTATTGTAAATAATAGTAGGCGCGAGAAATGACCTCTATTTAATTAATTACTAAAGATATAGATTTTTGTGCACCTGATATAAGATCTTAACGCCTAGTGGTTATTTAAAATTTAAAACTTCTTAAGTAAATCGATAGTAATTTATTACCTTTTGAGTACAGAACCCTAAAAAGGTTAACCTAAATAAATTGCATTTAATTTTTTTTAATTATACGAGATTCAGTATAAGTTCAAAATCTTGTTAATGTGAATGTGTGGTCAAATTAATATTTATATCGATACTATTACGTCCTTGTCCATGGGGGCTACTTCAATGTTTCGAATACATAACGAGATCACGCGAATATTTTATACATTTTTAATTCCATGAATTGACTTGTGATAGTGGAAAAATATGATTTTGAACAGTAGTTTAACTAAAAATCAACTACCTATAACAATTTTAGGCAGAATAAATAGCAGAAAACCAAGTAAACCTGACGTATCTGACCAAGCGTACCAATAGGCATTCAAAAATAAAGACGGTATTTACGTTTGAGTCAACAATGTTTTTCTGTACCCTTTTATCCTCGTTTCATAGCTATAAAGGCCGGGTTGATTAATTTCGTCTATTTGGAGCCCCTAATGGACATTTGTTTTATGTCGTTTATTTTCTAACAGCTTCACCCTTCACCCTGTAAAAAGGCTTTTTATTTGTTAAGATTTTTTCAATAGAAGTTATTGTATAATAGGCATACATGTAAAAATATATAAATATTAATGAGGATTTAAAAACAAAATTACTTTTTTATTACTATTTTTTATATTCATTACTTAAAAGGAAAAGCAAGAGAAACTTCTGTTTTGTTTTGTACTCATATGGTGCCAATGATAGAAAAATTAGTCCCGTGTACAGATCAACAAATGAAAAAAATTACTAATACGTGCATAATTTTAATTAATGTCAATTTATCAGTGCTCTTATATTATCAATAAGTACGGTAACTTCTAATCTATTACGTGAAATGGATTATTAACAATGTCTACTTTTGGCCTATTCCTTCATTGGTAAAAGTTATGTCTATTTTTTTGACCGACAGGAGAAGGAGGTACTAAATCGCAAAATGGTTGTGTGATGTACTGTAATAATAGCACTAAATGTCTAATTAGCAGCCTCCTCTGTTTTTTGCCTCACAGCTAGTTGAGGACAACTTAAGTACTTACCTAAAATACGGTTTATTGCATAAAAATTAACCACCGTCGGTAAACTTTTTTGTAAAAATATAACCCTTTTGAGACTCTGGTCAGGAAATTATGTCACTATAGCGTAAGAAATGCCGCACTCAATCTTCTGTCTTCATATTCGTGCCACTAAACTCAGAGGGTTGACCTCAATGGAAAATATCTCCCTGAGCCCCGGTAAATATGGGTATCCCACAAGGGTCTATTTCTGGGCTTCTCCTTTTTTCTTATCCATATAAAGTATTGACCATATGTAATTAATTAATATGATTTGCTGATGAAACTTGCTTGATTTTGATTGTGTGATTGTTTCTGGGTATAAAAATAGATGCGAGATAGCAGTGTAGTTTTCCATATTATTTCGTCAGTCGTCGTCGTCGTCGTCGTTTCAGCCTTCAAAGCCCACTGTTGAGCATAGGCCTCCCCATAAGTCGCCAAGAGGTACGATCCTGTGCCACCTGCATCCACCGACCTCCTGCACATTTGCCAGGTCGTCACTCCATCTGAGTGGTGGTCATATTATTTCACCGACTAATAAACTCAGCTCCGCAGCAAATCGTGTCAAGTAAACCAGATAAATAACGGACTTGTAGGTAGCCAATTAAGTGTAATTTAGCTTTTTCCACAGTGTAATGTGTTATTGCATTCTACTGTGGGGATGTGCGGCGGATACTAACACGATTTTTGTCGTCCAAACGAACGCCCAAATCGAGCGGCTAGGCCCCAAAAAACCACTAAAAAATTATTTACAGAAATTAGAATATTAAACGTTTCTTCTCAATTCATATTTCAATCCTAATGTATGAGCAGAAAAATTATGCATTGTAATTCACATAACATAAGTACTAGCACATAGATTGCGAAGAATAGGTCAATCTTTTATAAGACAATGTATACTCTTTTACAACAAATTGCCTGTAAATGTTCAGTTTAACTATTAGAAAGTTTAAAAGCTGTAAAAGATCATTTATGCTGAAAAAGTTATTATAATATAAATGAATTTATAAGTGTTGACACAACCTGGTAATGAGATGCTCGCTCTAGGCTTTTTCATATTTAAAATTCGTATTATATATCTTTATATTGCTAATATGAATGTATATTTGAATATTTTAACATATGACAAAAAAGGCCGCCCTGAGTTCTTTTACCGGTTCTTCTTAGGTCAGAGGCATCCTATTCTGAACTAGTCGTAGCGTCCTTGACAATCAATAAGCGAGTGTTGAACAAAAGTTCAATGTTGAATGAAGATTTTTGTATTTGATAACTTTTACAACGTAGCAGCAGCATACCATAAATATTAACATATATATATTTCGAATGAAAAAAATCACTTATTTAACATTTATGCCAGAAAAGGTTTTGGTGAAAACTAAAATTTTCACATAATTTTTCTGCAGCCTTGCATTTCCATGATAATTAAGAGACTATAAAGTAATTAACATATGCCTATTAACATACTTCCAAGCGCTAGTATATGTCGTTACTGTAAAGATTAAAAATGAATATTATAACAATTAATTACTTAGATTGAGCTTGTGTCGCTTAGTGACAATTTTTAACTAGTTTAATTATCTAAACTAATTTTAATAACGAATTAACTGATAAGGGTCGCTAATTGTGTGTGCTACTGAATTATACCCTTGCTCTAGTACCTGTAGTTCCACAACAAAGGGTTTGCTAATTGGGTTCCAACTGACGCTTTTAATTAGTTGCGTGGCATCAATTAGCTAATTTACGCATTCTATTCGACAGGATAAATTGGAATGTATACAAAATTTGTATTGTTTTGAATTTATAACTTAGTGAGCTGTAAGATTTGATATAAAAAAGGAATATAATATTATATAGCCTGCCTATCCTGGACGCTAGAGAGTAAGAAATGTCGGGACCAAAATATATAAAATAAGCGAAAAAAATTGGTACAAATTGGATTTAATATGTACAGTAATAGCCAAAATTTAAAAAACTATCAACTGTCATTAAACATGTTCAGTTTATTGATGAAATTCCCTATATAGGCATTACATAGACTTAATGAATTATAGAAAAAAAAAGTCGCAAATAAAGGTTACAGATAAATTGTTTAAGAGATGCCATTCTTTTCTTTGGTATATTCTTAATTTTATGCATGTAAATAAAAATAAACGCAGATATCATATCAACTTCAAATGATTATAACAAACACTTCAAGAGTGAGTTAATAAAATCTATTTGCGGTTGAAAAAACCGATTTACGATAAATGGAAGTTTAAATCCGTCCGTGAAAATTTAAAACAATCAAAATGTTAAGGACAAAGTAAGCTTTTATATAAAAAGTTTATCACATTTGAGCACTCTATCATAAACAAGCACCGCTTTACTGGCCTGTTAATGTGCTTTCATGATAATACTAGGCCTGCTTTATTCTCTGGAGAAAACACTTACTAAGTGAGTACTTATTTCACACTGTCAACTTCAAAAGTCTTTAATAAGGCCCAACCTCTGAGTTTTGTCGCGATAACTTTTACAGGAAACATCACTTTGGGTAAGAGCAACATAAACTTTAAAAATAACTTGATATTTTTTTTATTCTGAAAAATAATAGATTTGCACTCATACGACTGATTCGCACAACGTAAAATAATAAATGATATTCAGTAGATCATTTCGCGGTTTAACATTTAAAATTAAGAAAAAAATTGTATAGTTTGGAAGTATAGGTGCTCCTCGCCCATCCATATTTACACTTTGTATCTGTGACCTCAGTAACTTTAGACCACAGGTCTATCTTAAGCTCACAGATCCTAAAGATTTGGTCGTAATTTTTTATATATTAGATTCTTCCAAAACTTCCAAAAGACGCAGTTGCCAAGATACCTGCAAGTTAAAAAGTTTCTTAATGAGATTTAAAAAGTACGTAGAGTCATAAAATCAGCAGCCAAATCAACTGGTTCATTATTTACTTTTTATTATTTTTAAACTCGACGGGATGTTCTTAAATAATTAGTATCTTTAGGTCACAGAACTTAAAAGGTTTCTTAAGCAGTCTCATAAATTAAATTTTGTGAACGTTGTAAAAAATTGCCCACAATGAATAAGTTTTCTGAAAAACCTATACATTACATCAATGTTTTTCAAATTTTATATATTAGTAGAACTAATTAAGAAATAGTTTATTATACTTTTAACAAGATATAAGCTTTTCTTTCTTAGTTATATTTTGTAAAGCAATTTCTAATTGAATTTCTAAAGCTTTTACGCAGGCGTGAAAACAGATTATAAAGAGCTAAGAGAGAACTCGTATAAGGTTTTCCTTTTCATGAAATTTGCATTATTTATTACAGTGTAATAATTTTTTTCGATTGCATAAATTATTAACCTGTTCAGCATCATAGTCAAAATATTTATATATTGTACATTAATATTTAAGTATTTTGACTGACACGCAATAAAATGTAAATATTATAAGCTTGTCTTAACAGGTTTTCGATTTATCATTATTATCTCGAAAAAAATGTTAAAAATATTGATATCTAAGCACAAATTTTTGAATAAAACATTTACCTCGAGTGTCTTGCCTTTTGCATCATTTTTTATACACGTAAAACTTTTAAACAAGCTGTAGATAAAATATATAATTTATAAAATATCCCTATTATTATATTCTATTACAATTTTTTTTATATAAAGTTCTAATCTATGTTGCTGAGTATTTAACAGGATGCTATAAACACGGAGGATGTGCAAAGAGCAAAACTATTAATTCGTATGGATTCGTAATGGTCCAATTTTTGTTCGAAAGGATGAATCGTGTCAAGCTATTCTCATCCATAACACTGAAACATTAAAGCTTAATTAGCCCTTATTGTGCTAAGTTGATGCTTTTTTTTATATTTTCAATGTAGTGGAGACTATTCATTTAAATACAACAAAAATACAGGTTTAGATATTTATTATCAGAACATGCGAGGCATGCGAACGAAAACTCGCCTAATTTACCACAACATTCTGCAAAGTAATTAACAACATTATTGCTCTTACTGAAACATGGCTTAACTCCTCAGTAAAGGATCATGAATTTATAGACTCAAGGTACAATGTTTATCGCAGAGATCGTCAGTGTTCGATCAGTTCCAAAAAGGATGGAGGAGGTGTATTAAAAGCAATTACAGCGAACATTCCGTCTTCTCGCGTTGTAGCTTGGGAAAGTGATTGCGAGGACTTATGGGTAACTATGACAGCACAAATGGACAATGTAACTAAAAAAATCGCTCTTTGTGTTAGATACTTACCACCTCCACCTTCACCGCGCTTTAATACCTTAAGTAAATATCTCAACAAAGTTAATGATGTAATGTGTAAAGTTGATAGTAGTAGTAGAAGTTGAAGTTATATTATTAGGAGATTTCAACCTCTCATTTATTGATTGGCTAAAAGATGATCAGCTGTTATTCATGGAACCATCAAATTATCAAAACCCTAAGGTTACTTATTTGTTGATTTTATGTAAGCTAACAGCATGTACCAGAACAATAATGTTTTTAATGTAAAGAAAAAAAAAATTAGACTTAATAGTAGGTAATCTATCGAATATGAATCATTATAATATTATACATAAAGGATTCAATGAATCCATTGAATCCTTTATCTAGACACTCATCATCCTGGACTGGTAAGAACGCTATCACGTTTAAATGAGGTATGCTTATTGCAACCCTGTCATTCTAGCAGGTATAACTTTTTCAAGGCTTGTTATGATAAAATTATACAAGAAATGAGAGCTGTAGACTGGCATGACATGTTTGCGGTAACAAGAAATGTTAATAAAATGGTGTCGGTGCTTTACAATGTTATACATAAATTAAGAGATAAATATGTACCAAAGCGAAAGATATGTAAATCAAATTATCCATCATGGTTTAGTTATTCTTTAATTAGGAGATCGACCGAAAAGAATAAAATTAGATTAAGGTATCGTAAGTTTAATAATCCACGTGATTTAATAGAATATGAAGCCGTTCGTCAAAATTGCAATAAGCTGTATTGCACACCGTGTTATTCTCGCTACGTGCTACTAGCTGATAGGTAATCTTACAAAAACCCCAAATTGTTTTGGCGATATGTAAAACACAAAAACAGTAACTAGTGTTCCATTCCTGCTGTAATTTATCGTGAACATCAAACCTGAGATTGCTAACCTCTTTGCAACCCAGTTCTCGTCCTCTTACACACGAAGCACACACACATCTACTACGTCTGAGGTTGCCAATGTTGCCCATGAAAATATTCTGTGCAGTATAAGTTTTAGTGAGATGGAAGTGCTTACTAAGATAAACAAACTAGACATATCCAAGGGTGCAGGCCCAGATGCTATACCTGCAGTTTTTGTTAATAGCTGTTCTTCCGTTTTAGCCCTGCCCTTGTCGATAACTTTTAACCGTTCCCTAAGCGATGGATGTTTTCCAGATGGATGGAAGATAGCTAGATTACAACCACTTTATAAAAAAGGAGCAAATAATGATTCTAAAAATTATCGTCTTATTGCAATTTTACCTTGCTTCTCTAAGCTTTTTGAGTCTCTCGTGTGTCCCATTATGTCCAACCATCTAGACTCCATGCTATCTTCCCATCAACCTAACCTGACATTTTTTGTTTCAGACAAAAATAAAGAACTGGATTAGGGACGTGAGGTTAATGCAATTTATACGGATTTGCATTTGCCAGTGCATATAATAAAGTTAACCATTGTATTTTAATTAAAAAATTAAAATACTTTGGAATCCGTGTATCATTGCTGCAATGGTTTAATAAGACTCCAAATAGGGGCTATATGTGGCTTTACCTCTAAACCATATATTGCTGTATCTGGAGTACCACATGAATCCCACCTCGTCCCGTTACTGTTCTTGGTCTTTATCAACGACCTCACAGTGAAAGTTTTAAATTGCAAGTCCCTACTATTTGCTGATGATTTTAAATTATATAGAACTATCGTATCGACCCTCCGTCGCAAGTAAAATGATAATCTTACTTTGCAGGTAGTCAGGTGATCAGCCTGCATTGCTTTAACCAACAAACACATTGCAAAGTTTTTGAGTATCCGCAGGATTAAATCCTACGATCGGCAGTTTCTAAATCGCAAACCCTTAAAGTTAGCACACTTAGTTTCTTTATAAATGATATCGAATCAAAATAAGATGTGCTATTTAGATAAACAAAGGCTAATGTCAAACACTAATGGTGCTGATAGGGAACGTGTATTTACTGGCAAAACGCCAACATATTTAATGAATAAAGAAACAACAATGTTTAACTTATAGTAGCGCCAAATTTTAGGCGCCGCTACAGTTAGACTTAATTATTTATTTATTAAAGCTTAATGCACAAGTAAGTACAATGGCGGACTTAATGCCTAAAGGCATTATCTAGCAGTCAACCTTTAGGTGGTACAGAGAAAATTAGGTAGGTGGATACGGTTTTTTATAAGTTTAAGGAATGTGAACAGTAAAAATAGATATAACTACAAACATAATTACGTATTACAAAAAAAGAATTTACATATAACATATACTTACTAACTACATATATATCTGCATACATACTTACACATTTATATATGAATATATATATATATATACAGGGTTACAGGAAAAGTCGTGCTAGATCCGTTAAGGGCGTGGAGTACCCATCATTTCTGACTCATTTCACTATGAAACACCCTACCCTAAACTTAACCCTTTTCGAGATATTCGACTTTTAATTTTTTATTTAAAATTGCCGATTTTTATCCTAAATTTTTTTTATTTTTATTTGTGTGTCTTATGATTGTTATTATTACATTTTACATGTGTAATAAGATGCTTTGAACATCAAACATTAATATTGTACATAGGTTACTTAAATAGGCCGTAGTAGACAAGTGAAAGTTAGAAATTAAAAAAGATATTAGAAAGTTTATTTTTCTCTAATGGATATCTAAAAAAAATTATAGCAGTTGTTCGGCAGATATGTTTTAAAATATCTACGTTTCATCAGCTATCTAACGAGGTATAACAATCTAGGATTTGTATTACATTTCAAGAGAAAAAAAGTATTTGGGACGCTTCAGGTATTAATCCAGTCCCAGGTAACGTCCCGAGCCTATTGTTCTTTAAGATTATGACGTAGGTACCGTATTATTTTTCAGCAAAATGGCGGTTTTAGTTCTTTGGGGTTGACACTTATTGATTGTTTTGATTATCAGTCTGCTTTTGTGCTTCGTACATAGTAGATGTGATATCGTTTTGCTCTTTTCTCGACTTGAGCTGTAATACTGGACTGTTTCTTCTAATTTGTGACTACTGGCTTATGAACTGGACTCTGATTTGTAGCTTGTAATACGGAAGTGTTGAAGATGTCGGCCTACACACCTGAGGAATATGCTGATATGCTTATTTGTTACGGATACTGCGATTGTGTGTCTGCGCAAGCTCGCAACGAATACATAATTCGCTACCCCGATCGTCGAGTGCCGGATGTGGCTGTTTTTGACAGAGTTTATCGAAGACTTCGAGAAACTGGCTCCGTTTTGAGACGAAATACAGACATGGGAAGATCACGAATTAATGAGCAAAACGATATCACATCTACTATGTACGAAGCACAAAAGCAGACTGATAATCAAAACAATCAATAAGTGTCAACCCCAAAGAACTAAAAACCGCCATTTTGCCGAAAAAAATAATACGGTACCTACGTCATAACTTAAAGAACAATAGGCTCGGGACCGTTACCTGGGACTGGGATTAATACCTGAAGCGTCCCAAATACTTTTTTCTCTTGAAATGTAATACAAATCCTAGATTGTTATACCTCGTTAGATAGCTGATGAAACGTAGATATTTTAAAACATATCTGCCGTACAACTGCCATAATTTTTTTAGATATCCATTAGAGAAAATAAACTTTCTAATATCTTTTAATTTCTTAACTTTCACTTGTCTACTACAGGCCTATTTAAGTAACCTCATGTACAATATTAATGTTTGATGTTCACAAGCATCTTATTACACATGTAAAAATGTAATAATAACAATCATAAGACACCACAAATAAAAATAAAAAAATATTAGGATAAAAATCGGCAATTTTAAATAAAAAAATTAAAAGTCGAATATCTCGAAAAGGGTTAAGTTTAGGGTAGGGTGTTTCATAGTGAAATGAGTCAGAAATGATGGGTACTCCACGCCCTTAACGGATCTAGCACGACTTTTCCTGTAACCCTGTATATAAATATTATTTTGTATAAATACATACATACATACATACATCATCAGCCTGAGATAGTCCACTGCTGGACATAGGCCTCCCCTAATACACCCCTATCCATTAGAGGGTTTTTGGACCGTATCCCACCACGCTGGTCCAATGCGGGTTGGTGGGTGGACCGACTATTTACATGCCCATCTTACTTTTCAGACAATTGGGTGATCGGCCCAAATTGCCCTAACCAACTAAGAAACAACAATGAAAATTTGTTGAGTCCCCGCAGGATTCGAACCCACGACCTCCGGTTTCTAAGCCACACGTATAAATACACATTCATATAAAATATACAACTAATATGTACTAAGTCGTTCTCACAGCGACTGAATCGTTACGAAGAGTAACGAATAACTGTTTATTAAAAAAGTGTTCCCGAGCTTTTCTTTTAAAGGTGAAGCGAATCTCTGCCATCCTAATCTCGAGAGATAACGCATTCCACAGAAGAGCTGACTGGACAAAGAAAGAGGAATGCATAACATCAGAACGATGTGAAGGACAGGAAAGTAAACGTTTATTATTTGAACGCAGGTCCATATCGTTAAGTGAACAGAGAAACACAAAATGAGAAGTTAAGTAGGAAGGAGTAGAAGTAGAACCAGGAAAGCATATAATTTGGTCCAGCGCTCTTAACGTCCGCCTTTGGCTTATAGGTAACCATAAAAGTTTTGAACGATAAGACGAAACGTGGTCATACTTGCGTAGATTGAAAATGAATCGAATGCAATAATTGAGAAGTCGGTCTAATTTATTGAGCTGATCTGCATTCAGGTCAAAATAGCAAACGTCACCATAGTCGATTACAGGAAATATTAGTCTGTACAAGCATTACCTTAGTCTTAGTGGGCAAAAGTTTTATAGTAAAGACAACGAATGGTACTCCAACTTTTTGGCTCACTTGAGAAATTTGATGTTCAGCTCAAGGTCTCATCCATTACAAGGCTTAGGCCTAGTAATGGATGAGACCTGAGATATTATTGATTTATTTACTGAAGGGTATTGTGGAATTTTCTAAATGATTGGTGGGAGAGAACAAAAGTCCACTATACTAATATTCCTTCGCTAAGCAACCAAGAGGCCTGGGATTTTGATGGGTTAACAGACAAGCAAAATCATTGGCCCACTTTTGTGTTTTAAGATCTGGTTAATATAACTAATTGCTACTGGGACTTTTCAACAGAATATTGTGTTATAACTGAAGGTCGTCGGCATACAGGTGATAAGCACACTGAAGGTCTTGAGTGATTAGGTTTATAAAAACAGAAAATAACAAGGGAGAAATAATACCGCCTGTACCCGGGACGCCAGCAGTAATATGAAGCCAATCTGACTTTAAATCATCAGATAAAACTGACTGCATGCGCTCGCGAAGATAGGATGAGAACCAATCCAGCCAACTTTGTGGATCACAACAGTTAGCTAACTGGCGAAATGCACAAAATTGTGCTTTATTATAAGTAAGTAATGATTATATTTTATCATCATAATCAGCCTTTATCGGTAAACTGCCGAACATAGTAATAAACATTTTTCCTGCTATACAGTTTTAACTTGAACCGACTACTGCGGGGCAATCTGCAGCCTACTTGGTCGGAAGGTGACCTGCATTCCATCTTACTAAATGTGGTCTCCAGTCCAATACCTTATCGGCCTCTGCCACTTCAACGCGCTAGTCCTTTGCACTAGTTTTTTTGATTGATGAATTCGTTACGAATTTGGTCCGATGGAAAAATTCCGTGCATAGCGTGTTGTATGGCATAGATGTGGTTCCGCTTCCTAAGTGCTGCTTAGCGCAACTGTACAGTCCTGACGGCTTTATTCTCTAAGCTGTGTCTTCCCGACTGCTACATGTGACATCACAGTTGGGAATTAAATGCTTTGAGACATATTGATCGACAACACTGACTTTGACTCTGATCGACAGACTGACCTTTGTATTACATATATTAAAAATTAAAATTATAAGTTTTCCTGTTTGAAACACTTATTACTTTCAATTATCTATATATACGGTCATGCTGTTGTTGTGCCATGTTGTTAAAATAATGCAAAATAATTTATAATTATTATTGTGCATATTCTAGGGTTCAAATGTAGGTCTT
Source organism: Lamproptera curius (assembly GCA_029286875.1). Taxonomy (NCBI): domain Eukaryota; kingdom Metazoa; phylum Arthropoda; class Insecta; order Lepidoptera; family Papilionidae; genus Lamproptera; species Lamproptera curius. The sequence goes on from JAGSMT010000223.1 coordinate 569,872, forward strand.
ATGTACAAACATTTAGCCTGGTAATTCTATTTGCCATTGTGCTTTTGTGCACGTAATGGTTTATATACCTTGAAATAAGTATATTATTATATAAAGTAAATACGATATGTATAATTTAAACAATTTTAAAGATTTTATCACGCTTAATAACTTTACAATGTCACATTATTTTATAATTAAACTGAAATGTGAAAAAAATCCTCATTGCTGTTTTAACCCTATTAAACATATTTTCACCAACCATTAAGATAAATTAAAGATTTATTCGACGCAATGTATCCACATTAAAAAAGGGAAACAACATTACTTAGTTGACAAAAGCACTCTGAGCGTGTACCAGTCGCGTGGCACTGTATTTAATGTGCTTTTATTACATTTCTAGGGCTGCATTAGTCCCCTGAGAAAAAACCCACTAATGTGCCCACACGGTTTGCAGTACTCTTAAAAGTTTCTGATTAACCTACACCCTAAAGAATGCCACAAACAAAATAAATTGGATACGGTCAATGTTAAACCTTACCATCAATTTTGCTACTTAAAAGAGTAAAGCCATGATTTCGACCACACAGAGACATCGGGGTCTGTACGTACATTTAGCTCAGCTAACACTGTATGCTCAATGCTTTGACACTTAGTTACGCATTAGATAAATTACATTGTATTGATTTATATAGTTAGCATAGAATTGGTATTAATTAAGAAAATGAGCTTCTGTACACAAGTGTCTTAGTATTATAACAGCTATTGTCCTTTTACACAAAGTTTGTATTAGTTTTTAAAAAGCTCTCCCAAGTTCAATAGTATCATTACTTAACTCTAAAAAATTAAAGAAACGTGGCATTTAAACGTCTTTGAACTTAATTCTCTTCTTTTGACGCGCTCGTTCTTATCAGCACCTGTGCTAGTACACCGCTGGACATAGGCCTCCCCTAATGCACGCCTTCTCCGTTAGGGTGTTTTCGGACCGTATCCCATTACGCTGATCCAATGCGACTTGGTTAGACCGACTTTTTACGTGCCCATCCGACGCATGGATCATCTTACTTTTCAGACAATTGGGTAATCGGCCCAAATTGTCCTAACCAAGTTCGTACTTACAGAATTATTATTAAATCTCCCATTAATATTACATACTGTAATTCACATTATGCAAACGGATATGGTACGTTGTAGATATGCAAACACAGGGTTTACCGCAACGCAACTAGTTGGAACTTATATTTACATACTTAACTACGGCAGTGCCCATAAAGTAAGGATGAAAGCATCCTGTGCTGTCCAGAAGTATATTTAAAATATGTAAATTGTGCATTTATTTCTTATGTATTTAAGTAATATTAGTTCCTATTTTCCCTTGGTATTTATTAAATTTCATTCAACTTTTCTATGAACTTTTTTTTACAGGTAATGATAACCAAACATGTTCTGAATCTATTTATGTCTAATATTTTTATTATTATCTTAGTAGAAAAACTTATAAAACGTTATTACTTTAATAATTTATACAAATATTATAAAGAGGAAAGACTTGTATTTTTGTGAGTATTTTCGTTAAGAATGAACTCAAAACTACTGTGCTAATTTCAAAAAATCACTATTAAATCTACGTCCACCTTTGTGCAAAGCAATTTTACCTAGAAAATCCATTGCGTAAATCTATACACAAATAAACTGGCAGAGCCGTGAACGACTCATCATGTGCATTTTCTCCGTCCGTGGTTGGACCTCACTTTTCACATACCCATCCGAGCAAGGATCATCTGACTTTTCAGACACCATTGAGCGATCGCCTCATTGTCCCTAACTCAACCAGAACAGATAACACTAAAGTTGTTTCCCGTGGAATTCGAACCCTCGACCTTCGGTTTATAAAGCAGGGCCAATACCGCTAGAGCAGCTAGAGCTAGCTAGGACAGACTACCAAGTGCCTATATAACATATAGTAATTGATGAATATTTGCCTGTGTAAAATGGAAGGCATTTCACAAAATTATTACATTATAAAATGAATATATGTGATCTATTCATAAAATTTGTACTTGTTTTATAAACAAGCAGTTAATGAAGGCTTCCCATGGATGGATAGTTTTTTCTAATTCTGGCAAAAAAATATGAGGGTAATGTAATATTATAGCAAGTTTTTTTGCACTTTAAGTTGGAAGGTTTGCACTGATTTATAAGGATTTAGATTTTTTTCTAGTTATAAAAATAGCTTATGTTATTCAGTGATAATGTAGCTTTGTAATGGAAAAATAATTAATTTTACATAGGCTAAATTTTTTTTACGTTTATTCGTTACGTACAAAAAGTCAAATGTTTCCAGTTTTCATTATTCGTGGTAATAAATAAAAGACATTAAGAAATTATTTTTTGATTAATTCCGTTAAGAGACGAAGAATATTCAATTAAATATTTCTATTTGAATATGAATCTACAATAAAATATAGATTATATTATATACAGAAATATATATCTACATATCCGAAATTATATAAAATATAGATATACATATGGATTAACACAATATTTAATTAAACATAACAGTATACTTATACCTATATGTATATACTTACTTATTTACTTACTATATGTATGTGCTCTATAACATACGTCGTTTTTATCAATAGCAAATTTGGTTGCAAATAGATCAACAATGTATTGATGGTTACATCAAGTATTCCTGATGGCTCAACTGTGGAATGAATGTCATCAGTTTTCATAACCGATCGTCATCTATCATTGTTGACCGAAGCGTAAGGAGGACTATGAGGTTCATTTTTCAAGTTAAATGTCCAGAACGAAACGGTAAACGTTGTTCTTGTAACATACGTTTAATGTAATATTAATACCGCGATAGTCTACAACAATTTTTACGTTCACAACAAAAGTAATAGTTTTATGTTTATTTCTTCAAAAAGTATATATCCTTACCTTCAAGAATAATTAATTAAAATCTTAAGCGAGTAATATTATTCATAAGAAAGATGCGTTCGCCAAAGGGTTAGCAATTAAAAGGTGACTTGTCAATTATAATTACTGTGCTATAATTTTAGCTATCTTAATATCACCAAGAGCATCATGGAAGTATCTTACGAAAGATATTTATCAACGTAATAACTTTTAAGATATTGCTATAACGACAAGTAAATGAAAATGCTTCCCTTCAAAGGCTTATAAAATAAGTTTCAATTTGCCTTTGATATAAGGCAGGTATCGGCTTAAACTGGCGAATAAAATGAGAAAAACAAAATACGTTTTTACATAACATTTTAACGGTAAGATGTGATACAAGCATTTTTTTTATTTTTAAACCTCATACGCTTATAATGTTGAATATTGTTGTATACTATGTCGTTTATGAAACGGGGATTCGAGAAATATAATTCCAAGTATTTTCTGTACTACAAGTATTGCTGGTCATAATAAATATTAAGACAATATTATTTTTCTAGAAACGTATACGATGTATATGTTGTATATATGTACGTTTTATATTTTAGTCAAACATGTTTGCTTTAGTTAATTTTCCTGTGCCGAGCACCAAAAACTGTAGTGGCTGCTAAAAATACATAAACTTAATGCTCCACTACGGCCAATCGATAGCCAAATTGATTCACCAACTTACAAACTGGCTAAGGATCTAGTTAAAGTCCTATACACTAAGGCGTATGTTAATGATTCATATCATTTTGTTATCGAACTTAAACACCTACAGCCTACTAGCAATGATATTATGGTAAGCTTTGATGTCCAGTCCATGTTCACATCTAAAAAGCTTAAACATGCTAATAGTATTTGCATTTTTAATGAAACATTGCCTAACATCTGGATACCTACCAAGGGAAGATAATTTCTACATTCAAGTAGATGGTAGATGATGATAGATGGTAGCGACGGGCTGCCCAGTATGTCCCACCGTTGCTGATATTTTTATGGAAGACTTTGAGGAGAAGGCCCTAAACTCAGCCCCCATTCACCCCAAACCACCCAAAATTCTATAAAAATATGTAGATGACACCTTTACCAAATTACAAGTAGAGAAAGTAAATACTTTTCTTGAACATCTTAACTCTATACATTAAAAATTAATTTCACTATGGAATTAGAACCATGTATTCTTTGCCCTTTTTAAATATAATTGTTAAAAGAAATCCTAATAACACTTTGAGCTATACTGTATATTAAAAGCAAACCCATACAAATAGTTTTTACAATTATTCTTTGCCAAAGAACACTGATTCCTATCCAGGACCATACGCTAGGCTATTGACATGAAAAAATATCCTGATTTCAATAGAATATGGTAAATTCTACATTCAAGTTTTCGGTTTCAAACTTTTAATAACAAATTAACTGATAAGTCCTAATTGTGGTGCTACGAATTATACCTTGCTCTAGTACCTGTGTTCCATTAACAAAGAGTTTGCTAATTGAGTTCCAACTGACGCTATTAATTAGTTTCGTGGCATCAATTAGCCAACTTACGCATTCTATTCGACAAGATGAATTGGAATGTATACAGAATTCGTATTGTTTTTAATTAATATCTCAATGAGGTGTAAAATTTTATTTAAAAAAGGAATGTAATATGATATAGCGTGCCTATCCTAGACGCTGGAAGTAAGAAATGTCCGAACAAAATATAAAAATAAGGAAAATTGATACAAAAGTGGATTTAATATGTATAGTAAAAGCCAAAATTTAAAAAAAAACAATCAACTGTCATTAAATATATCTAGATGAAAATTAACGCAATGTTCTGTTTGATGATATTCCCTATCAGGCATTACATAGACTAAATGAATTATGGAAAAAAAATGTCGCAAATAAAGGTTACAGATAAATTGTTTAAGAGATGCCATTCTTTTCTATGGTATATTCTTAATTTTATGCATTTAAATAATAATAAGCGCAGATATCATATCAACTTCAAAACATTATAACAAACACTGTAAGAGTGCGTCCATAAAATGTATTTGCGGTTGAAAAAACCGATTTACGATAAATGGGGGTTTAAATCTGTCCATAAAAATTTAAAACAATAATCAAAATGTTAAGGACAAAATAAGCTTTTATATAAAAGTTTATCAATTTGAGCACTCTATCATAAACAAGCACCGCTTTACTGGCCTGTTAATGTGCTTTCATGATAATACTAGGACTGCTTTAGTCTCTGGAAAAAACACTTACTAAGTGCGTACTTATTTCACACTGTCAACTTCAAAAGTCTCTAATAAGGCCCAACCTCTGAGTTTTGTCGCGATAACTTTTACAGGAAACGTCACTTTGGGTAAGAGCAACATAAACTTTAAAAACAACTTGATATTTTTTTTATTCTGAAAAATAACAGATTTGCACTCAAAATCATACGACTGATTCGCACAACGTAAAATAATAAATGATATTCAGTAGATCATTTCGCGGTTTAACATTTAAAATTAAGAAAAAAATTGTATAGTTTGGAAGTATAGGTGCTCCTCGCCCATCCATATTTACACTTTGTATCTGTGACCTCAGTAACTTTAGACCACAGGTCTATCTTAAGCTCACAGATCCTAAAGATTTCAGTAATTCTTAAATATTAGATTCTTCCAAAACTTCCAAAAGACGCAGTTGCCAAGATAATCTGCAAGTTAAAAGTTTTCTAATGACATTTAAAAAGTACGTAGAAGTCAAAAATCAGCAGCTAAATCAACCGTTTCAGTATTTACTTTTTATCATTTTAAAATCGACGGGACGTTCTTAAATAATTGGTCATCTTTTAGATCACAGAACTTAGGTTTCTTAAAGCAGTCTCATAAATTAAATTTTGTGAACTAGGCTACCAATTTTATTTTCTCTGTAATGTCTCGATTCGATTGTAAAAAAAAATTGCCCACAATGAATAAGTTTTCTGAAAAACCTATATATTACATCAATGTTTTAAATTTTTATATATTAGTAGGACTTATTAAGAAATTGTTTATTATACTTTTAGAAATATTTAAGCTTTTCTTTGTTAGTTATATTTTATAAAGCAATTTCTAATCAAATTTCTAAAGCTTTTACACAGACGTAAAAACAGATTATAAAGAGCTAGAGAGAACTTGTATAAGTTTTCCTTTCATGAAATTTGTATGTCTATTACAGTGTTTGTAATAAACTTTTTCGATTGATAAATTATTAACCTATTCAGCATCAGAGTCAAAATATTTATATATTCTATATTAATATTTAAGTATTTTGACTGAACGCAATTAAATGTAATTATTATAAGCTTGTCTTAACAGGTTTTCGATTTATCATGATTATCTCGAAAATAGTTAATTTTACTTGCGTCACGTAATATAAGAAAAATATTGATATTTAAGCACATATTTTTGAATAAAACATTACCTCAGTGTTTTCCTTTTGCTTCATTTTTTATACACATGAAAACTTTTAAACAAGCTAGAAGATAAATATATAATTTATAAAATATCCCTATTATTATATTCTATTACAATTTTTTTTATATAAAGTTCTAATCTATGTTGCTGAGTATTTAACAGGATGCTATAAACACGGAGGATGTGCAAAGAGCAAAACTATTAATTCGTATGGATTCGTAATGGTCCAATTTTTGTTCGAAAGGATGAATCGTTTCAAGCTATTCTCATCCATAACACTGAAACATTAAAGCTTAATAATTAGCTCTTATTGTGCTAAGTTAATGTTTTTTTATATTTTCAATGTAGTGGAGACTATTCAGTTAAATACAACAAAAATACAGGTTTAGGTATTTATTATCAGAACATGCGAGGCATGCGAACGAAACTTAGCTAATTTACCACAACATTCTGCAAAAGTGATTAACATTATTGCTCTTACTGAAACATGCTTAACTCCTCAGTAAAGGATCTGAATTTATAGACTCAAGGTAACAATGTTTATCTAGAGATCGTCAGTGTTCGATCAGTTCCAAAAGGATGGAGGAGTGTATTAAAAAATTACAGCGAACATTCCGTCTTCTCCGTTGTAGCTTGGAAGAGTGATTTGCGGACTTATGGTAACTATGACAGCACAAATGGATAATGTAACTAAAAATCACTCTTTGTGTTGAGATACTTACCACCTATCTTCCACCCTTTAATGCCTTAAGTAAATATCTCAACAAAGTTAATGATGTAATGTGTAAAGTTAAGTAGTAGAGTAGTGAAGTTAAGTTATATGAGAGATTTCAACCTCTCATTTATTGATTGGCTGAAAGATGATCAGCTGTTATTCATGGAACCATCAAATTATCAAAACCCTAAGGTTACTTATTTGTTGATTTTATGTCTGCTAACAGTATGTACCAGAATAATAATGTTTTTAATGTAAAGAAAAACAAATTTATACTTAATAGTAGGTAATCTATCGAATAATACATTATAATATTATACATAAAGGATTCAATGAATCAATTGAATCCTTTATCTAGGCACTCATCATCCTGGACTGGTAAGAACGCTATCACGTTTAAATGAGGTATGCTTATTGCAACCCTGTTATTCTAGCAGGTATAACTTTTCAAGAGCTTGCTTAGTGATAAAATTATACAAGAAATGAGGCTTGTAGATCTGGCATGACATGTCTGCGTTAACAAGAAATGTTAATAAAATGGTGTCGGTGCTTTACAATGTTACACATAAATTGAGAGATAAATATGTACCAAAGCGAAAGATATGTAAATCAAATTATCCATCATGGTTTAGTTATTCTTTAATTAGGAGATCGACCGAAAAGAATAAAATTAGATTAAGGTATCGTAAGTTTAATAATTCACTCGATTTAATACAATATGAAGCCCTTCGTTAACATTGCAATAAGCTGTATCATTGCACACCGTGTTATTCTCGCTACGTGTAACTAGCTGAAGGTAATCTTACAAAAAACCCCAAATTGTTTTGGCGATATGTAAAACACAAAAAGAGTAACTAGTGTTCCATTCCTGCTGTAATTTATCGTGAACATCAAACCTACGATTGCTAGCCTCTTTGCAACCCAGTTCTCGTCCTCTACACACACGAAGCATGACACATCTACGCGTCTGAGGTTGCCAATGTTGCCTCATGAAAATATTCTGTGCTACTAAGTTTTAGTGAGATAGAAGTGCTTACTAAGATAAATATACTAGAGACATATCCAGAGGTTTCAGGCCCAGACGAGTATACCTGCAGTTTTTGTTAATAGCAAGCAGCTATTAACATATTTGCTAGCCCTGCCATATCGAAAAATTTTAACCGTTCCCTAAGCGATGGATGTTTTCCAGATGGATGGAAGATAGCTAGATTACAACCACTTTATAAAAAAGGAGCAAATAATGATTCTAAAAATTATCGTCTTATTGCAATTTTACCTTGCTTCTCTAAGCTTTTTGAGTCTCTCGTGTGTCCCATTATGTCCAACCATCTAGACTCCATGCTATCTTCCCATCAACCCAACCTGACATTTTTTGTTTCAGACAAAAATAAAGAACTGGATTAGGGACGTGAGGTTAATGCAATTTATACGGATTTGCATTTGCCAGTGCATATAATAAAGTTAACCATTGTATTTTAATTAAAAAATTAAAATATTTTGGAATCCGTGTATCATTGCTGCAATGGTTTAATAAGACTCCAAATACGGGCTATATGTGGCTTTACCTCTAAACCATATATTGCTGTATCTGGAGTACCACATGAATCCCACCTCGTCCCGTTACTGTTCTTGGTCTTTATCAACGACCTCACAGTGAAAGTTTTAAATTGCAAGTCCCTACTATTCGCTGATGATTTTAAATTATATGGAACTATCACGTTTCGACAGAAGATATTGAATTAGTCCAAAGAGATCTGAATAAGTTTTCTGAATGGTGCCAAACTAACGACATGGAGCTCAACGTTAATAAATGTTTCCACATGAGGTTCAGCAGGGAAAATAAAACCTCTTGAATCTTTCTTATACGATTGACGACAAAATATTAACTAAAAGAAATAGAAATAAAGGATCTTGGTATCATTATGGATGAGGCAATTTCTTTTAATGCTCATATTGACTCTATTGTTTCAAACGCCTCTCGGTCAATGGGATTTTAAAGCGACTGACTGCAGAGTTTAAACATGAGTCAATCTAAGATGGGTTTATACAATACACTGGTCCGTAGCCAATTTGAATATGCATTGCAGTCTGGAACCCATTTTATAATGTCCATTATCAGCGGATTGAAAACATTCACGTAAATTCACTAAACATTTAGCATATTACACTATAATATCCCTACTCTCTTCGCTCGAAAAGTCGATGATTACCAACACCGTGGACTGACTTTTTGCATTCCCTTCGTCGAAGTAAAATGATAATCTTACTTTGCAGGTAGTCAGGTGAATCAGCCTGCATTGCTTTAACCAACAAACACATTAAAGTTTTGAGTTTCTGCAGGATTACATCCTACGACCGCAATTTCCTAAATCGCAATCCCTTAAACTTAGCTACACTTGTTGTATTTACAATGATATCGAATCAAAACAAGATGTGCTATTTAGATAAACAAAGGCTAATGTCAACCACTAATGGTGCTGATAGCAAACGTGTACTTACTGGCAGAACGCCAAGCATATTTAATGAACAAACAAACAACAATGTTTAACTAGTAGCGCCAAATTTTAGGCGCCACTACAGTTAGACTTCGTTTAAATGCGTTTTATATATGTATATCTGTATGCCAGTGTGACTTTTTCAGGTTTGGTAGAATTACATTCCGGACATCTTTTATTGCCTTACATATTTATTTTATAATTATAATTTGAATTAGTTTCTACTGTTGTTAAAAACTATTTTTTTAAATCGGTGAAACGGACCTCAAAACAGTCTCCCATTTTACTTTCAACGCCTTTCAAATCATTCTTGACTTACTATATTATTGCATAATATACTCCGTAGTCCATAAATTTAAACCTATACCCTCTTTATTTTATAACAATTTTCAGTCATTTTACTAGTTTTAAGAAGTGTTCCGTATCCATAACGTTTAAAAGAATAGCACTAGAACACGGAAGTTGTTCGTTTTATAATATTTTTCAACAACAAATACTATTGTATTTTTAAATATTTTCATCAAAATATAATGACATTATTTATTATAAAATCGTAAAACATATCTCAATGATACGTATATTTTTAACAGAATAATATATGTTACCTATTATTATACAAACAGTTAATTAAATTTAAGATATCTCTAATATCGAACAAACTAATTTTAGTTTATCCTAATACTCAACCGACTTGTAGTCCTACAAAGGGTTTGCTTAATTGACTTATATCTTATGCTATTAATTAGTTGCGTGGCCGTAATTGGTTTACGCCGCCGTAGCCTAGTGGTATGGGCGTGTGCTATAGAAACCGGAGGTCATGGGTTCGAATCCTGCGGGGACGCTACAAATTTTCATTGTTGTTTCCTAGTTGGTTATGGCAATTTGGGTCGATCACCCAATTGTCTGAAAAGTATGATGATCCATTCGTCGGATGGGCATGTAAAATAGTCGGTCCACCCATCAACCCGCATTGGACCAGCGTGGTTGGATGGGTCCAAACCCCTAATGGATAGGGAGTATTAGAGGAGGTCTATGTCCAGCAGTGGACTAACAAAGGCTGATGATGTGTGATGTGATGTGAATTGGTTTACGAACATCTTCTATGAGACCGAATATCCATATGAAGTGTTGATATACCTATTGAAATACTACACAGTTCTAATTGTTTTATATATGTTACCTCGTTGCTAATAATCCTCCGATTTTGTTCATTATTTTTAAATGAGTAAAATTTAAAAGATATTTGAGAAGTAAAAAATATTGCATTAAAAATCACAACCTTCTGCGATTAAATTACCAACGCTGCCAAAGCCGTAAAAGATGAGCATAAAGTATGTGCATTTAGTATCTATGATTCTGTACTGTTTGAAGTCGTTTTTTTTTTTTAATTTCACTTGTTTATTTAATTTTATAAAATCGAATCATTCTTATTATTTTTGCTATTTATATAAAAGGCTAAAACCGCAGTATTCAATTTATTTTTAAAGCCATGCACGTTGCTCTTTATCAATTTCAATTTATTATATTATAAATGTTGTGTGCGCCATTTTTAAAATCTTTATTGTCTATATTTGATATAATAACCAATTATAAGTTTTGATGTGTTTTTGTTTTAATAAGTGAAATTAGATTTACATTTGTATTAACATTTTGATCGCAACAGTTAGCTAATCCGAGAAATGCACAAAATTGGCTTTATTATGGGGAATGATTATATGTTATCAATGGTACACTGCCGAACATAGTGATAAACATTTTCCCCAAGCTCCCTAGTTTTAACTAACGGCTACGCGGGGCAACTGCAGCCCACGGTCGGAAGGTGACCTGCATTCCATTTTACCAATGTGGTTCCAGTCCAATACCTTATCGGCCTCTGCCGCTTCAACGCGCTAGTCCTTTGCACTAGTTTTTTTGATTGATGAATTCGTTACGAATTTGGTCCGATGAAAAAATTCCGTGCATAGCGTGTTGTATGGCATAGATGTGGTTCCGCTTCCTAAGTGCTGCTTAGCGCAACTGTACAGTCCTGACGCTTACTTCTCTAAGCTGTGTCTTCCCGACTGTACATGTGACATTACAGTTGGGAATTAAATGCTTTGAGACATATTGATCGACAACAAGAGTCACACCATCGATATTGACTGACCTTTGTATTACATATATTCAAAATTAAAATTATAAGTTTCCCTGTTTGAAACACTTATTGCTTTCAATTATCTATATATACGCTCGTGCCATGTTGTTAAAATAATGCAAAATAAAAAAAAAATAATTTATAATTATTATTGTGCATATTCTAGGATTCAGATGTAGGTCTTATGTACAATCATTTAGCCTGGTAATTCTATTTGCCATTGTGCTTTTGTGCACGTAATGAATTATATACCTTGAAATAAGTATTTCATTATATATAGTAAATAAGATATGTATAATTTAAACAACTTTAAAGATTTTATCACGCTTAATAACTTTACAATGTTACATTATTTTATAATTAAACTCAAATGTAAAAAAAAATCACATGTATTTGATAAAACAAAAACCCAAAATAATTATATTCCTCATTGCTGTTTTAACCCTATTAAACGTATTTTCACCAACCATTAAGATAAATTAAAGATTTATTTGACGCAATGTTAATTCCACATTAAAAAAGGGAAACAACATTACTTAGTAGACAAAAGCACTCTGAGCGTGTACCGCTCGCGTGGCACTATATTTAATGTGCTTTTATTACATTTCTAGGGCTGCATTAGTCCCCGAGAAAACCCACAATGTGCCACGGTTTGGAGTACTTTAAAAGTTTCTGATTAACCCACACCCCAAAGAATGCCACTGGCACAAACAAAATAAATTGATACGGTCAATGTTAAACCTTCAACATCATCGACATCGGGTTCGTAACACATTTTAGCTCAGCTTACACTATATGCTCAATGCTTGACACTTAGTTACGCATTGATAAATTACATTGTATTGATTAATATAGTTAGCATAGAACTGGTATTAGTTAAGAAAATGAGCTTCTGTACACAAGTGTCTTAGAATTATAACAGCTATAGTCCTTTTAATTTAAGTTTGTATTAGTTTTTAAAAAGCTCTCCCAAGTTCAATAGTATCAATATTTAACTCTAAAAAATTAAAGAAACGTGGCATTTAAACGTCTTTGAACTTAATTCTCTTCTTTTGACGCGCTCGTTCTTATCAGCACCTGTGGTAGTACACCGCTGGACATAGGCCTCCCCTAATGCACGCCTTCTCCGTTGGGGTGTTTTCGGACCGTATCCCATTACGCTGATCCAATGCGAGTTGGTTGGACCGACTTTTTACGTGCCCATCCGACGCATGGATTCATTCACTTTCAGACAATTGGGAATCGCCCAAATTGTCTAACCAAGTTCGTACTATACAATTATTATTAAATCTCCTATTAATATTACATACTGTAATTCAAATTATGCAAACGGATATGGTATATATATGCATGTAGAATGCAAACACAGGGTTTACCGCAACGGCAACTAGTTGGGACTTATATTTACATACTAAACTTATATAACTAAGAGTGCCATAAAGTAGGATGAAAGCATCCTTTGTCCAGAAGTATATTTAAATATGTAAATTGTGCATTTATTTTTATATATTTAAGTAATATTGTTCTATTTTCCTTGGTATTTATTAAATTTCATTCAACTTTTCTATGAACCTACAGCTTTAATATAACCAAACATGTTCTGAATCTATTTATGTCTAATATTTTTATTATTATCTTAGTAGAAAAACTTATAAAACGTTATTACTTTAATAATTTATACAAATATTATAAAGAGGAAAGACTTGTATTTTTGTGAGTATTTTGTTAAGAATGAACTCAAAAACTACTGTGCTAATTTAAAAAAAATCACTATTAGAAATCTACGTCCACCTTGTGCAAAGGCAAATTTTTACCCTAGGCAAATCCATTGCGTAAATCTATACAAATAAAACGGGCAGAGCCGTGACCGGACTCATCATGTGCACGTTTTCTCCGTCCGTGGGTGGACCTACTTTTCACATACCCATCCGAGGCAAGGATCATCTTACTTTTCAGACAATTGGGCGATCGGCCCTAATTGTCCTAACCAACCGGAAAGCAACGATAACACAAAGTTGTTTCCCCGTGGAATTCGATCCCTCGACCTTCGGTTTATAAAGTAAGGCAATACCCAGAGCGGCTAGAGCTAGGAGGACAGACTGCAAGTGCCATATAAATATAGTTTCTTATATATTTTATAGAATATTTGCCTATGTAAAATGGAAAGGCACTTCACAAAATTATTACATTATAAAAGAAATATAGTAGATCTATTCCCATAAAACTTGTTTTGTTTTTATAAAACAAGCAGTTAATGAAGGCTTCCCATGGATGGATAGTTTTTTCTAATTCTGGCAAAAAAATATGAGGGTAATGTAATATTATGGCAAGTTTTTTGCACTTTGTTGGAAGGTTTGACGATTTATAAGGATTTGATTTTTCTAGTTATAAAATAGCTTGTTATTCAGTGATAATAATTGTATGGAAAAATAATTATTTTACATAGGCTAAATTTTTTTTACGTTTATTCGTTACGTACAAAAAGTCAAATGTTTCCAGTTTTCATTATTCGTGGTAATAAATAAAAGACATTAAGAAATTATTTTTGATTAATTCCGTTAAGAGACGAAGAATATTCAAATAAATATTTTATTTGAATATGAATCAAATAAAATATAGTTATATTTTATATGAAAATTTGTCTACATATCCGAAATTACATAAAATATAGATATACATTGGATTAACATTTTAATAAAATAAATGTTATTATACCTATTGTATTACTTTATTTATTTACTTACTATATGTATTGCTCTACAACATACTCGTTTTTATAATAGCAAATTTGTTCGCTAATAGATCAATAATGTATTGATGGTTACATCCAGTATTCTGATGGCCAACTGTGAATGAATGTCATCAGTTTTCTCAACCGATCGTCATCATCGTGACGAAGCGAGGGAACTATGAGGTTAATTTTTCAAGTTAAATGTCCAGAACGAAACGGTAAACGTTGTTCTTGAAACAAACGTTTAATGTAATGTTAATACCGCGATAGTTTTCAACAATTTTTATGTACCAAGCAAAAGTAATTGTTTTATGTTTATTTCTTCAAAAGGTATATACCCTTACCTTCAAGAATAATTAATTAAAATCTTAACCGAGTAATATTATTTATAAGAAAGATGCGTTTGCCAAAGGGTTAGCAATTAAAAGGTGACTTGTCAATTATAATTACTGTGCTAAAATTTAAGCTATCTTAATATCACCAAAAGCATCATGAAAGTATCTTACCAAAGAAATTTACCAACCTAATAACTTTTAGGAAATTGCTGTAACGACAAGTAAATGAAAATGCTTCCCTTCAAAGGCTTATAAAATGAGTTTCAATTTGCCTTTGACATAAGGCAGGTATCGGCTTAAACTGGCGAATAAAATGAGAAAAACAAAATACGTTTTTACATAACATTTTAACGGTAAGATGTGATGCAAGCGTTTTTTTTATTTTTAAACCACATACGCTTATAATGTTGAATATTGTTGTATACTATGAAAGTCGTTTATGAAACGGGGATTCGAGAATTATAATTCCAAGTATTTTCTGTACTACAAGTATTGTTTGTCATAATAAATATTAAGACTATTATTTTCCTAGAAACGTATAGGATGTATATGTTGTATATATGTACCTACGTTTTATAATTTGGTCAAACATGTTTGCTTTAGTTAATTTTTCGGTGCCAAGCCCCAAAAACTGTAGAGATTGCTAAAAATATATAAACTTAATGCTCCACTACGCCCAATTGATAGCCAAATTGATTTACTAACTTACAAACTGGCTAAGGATCTAGTTAAAATCCTATACACTAAGGCGTATGTTAAGGATTCATATCATTTTGTTATCGAACTTAAACACCTACAGCTCACTTACTGCCACATGTTACATCTAGAAAGCTTAAAGATAATAACATGCTAATAGTATTTGCATTTTTAATGAAACATTGCCTAACATCTGGATACCATGGAAGATAATTTCTCCAAGTAGATGGTGATGATGATAGATGGTAGCGACGGGCTGCCCAGTATGTCCCACGTTGCTGATATTTTTATGGAAGACTTTGAGGAGAAGGCCCTAAACTAAGCCCATTCACCCCAAACCACCCAAAATTCTATAAAATGTGTAGATGACACCTTTAAATTACAAGTAAGAGAAAGTAAATACTTTTCTTGAACATCTTAACTCTATACATTAAAAATTAATTTCACTTGGAATTAGAACCAGTATTCTTTCCTTTTTAGATATAATTGTTAAAAGAAACTTAATAACACTTTGAGCTTCTGTAATTAAAGCAAACCCATACAAATAGTTTTTACAATTATTCTTCAAGAACATTGATTCCTATCCAGGACCATACGCTAGGCTATTGACATGAAAAAATATCCTGATTTCAATAGAGAATATGGTTAGATGTTACCACCAGCTTGAGATCCAATTATATACAAAATTAAATCCAAGAATAAAATTACTGCTAGACCTCAAGATACCATAAGATCGATATGCGAAAAACGGACGAGTAAATAAAATACAGAAATGACGGTGACCGCGTAACTTCGGTTTCAAAACTAATTTTAATAACAAATTAACTGATAAGAGTCGCTAATTGTGTGTGCTACTGAATTATACCCTTGCTCTAGTACCTGTAGTTCCACAACAAAGGGTTTGCTAATTGGGTTCCGACTGACGCTATTAATTGTTGCTGGATCAATTAGCTAACACGCATTTATTCGACAGGATAAATTGAAATGTATACAAAATTCGTATTGTTTTGAATTTACAACTCAGTGAGCTGCAAGATTTGATTTAAAAAGGAATATATTATAACTACCGGTGGTAGGTCCCCTTTTTACAGGCGACCGTCTGGGTGGGTACCACCGCGGTGCCAATTTCTGCTGCGAAGCAATAGTGTGAAGACACTGCTGTGTTCCGGTTTGAAGGGCACCGTAGCCAGCGTATTTACTGGTAAAGGACTTAACAATCTTGTCTTACGGTAGGCAGCGCGTTGGTGATACCACTGGTATTGCCAAAGTCTATGGGCGACGGTGACCACTTTCCATCAGGTGGCCCGACTGTTCGTCTGCCTGCGTATGCCATAAAAAAATATAATATTATATAGCCCGCCTATCCTGGACGCTGGAGAGTAAGAAATGTCGGGAACAAAATATAAAGAATAAGCGGGAAAAATTGGTACAAAGTGAATTTAATATGTATAGTAATAGCCAAAATTTAAAAAATAAACAGTCAACTGTCATTAAAATTTATTATTGAATAATTGATTAATTATTGATGAAAATAAATTAATGGGATACGGTCCAAAAACCCTCTTATGGATAGGGGTGTATTAGGGGAGGCCTATGTCCAGCAGTGGACTATCACTGGCTGATGATGATGATGATGATGATGAGATGAAAATTAAAGCAATGTTCTGTTTGATGAAATTCTCTTTATAGGTATTACATAGACTAAATGATTTATAGAAAAAAATGTCGCAAAAAAAAGTTACAGATAAATTGTTTAGAAGATGCCATTTTTTTTTTAGAATTGTATATTCTTCATTTTATGCACGTAAATATTAACAAACGCAGATATCAAAGGTCGAATAAACCAAAGTAACTAAAAGTGTAAATTTGTTTGTGAAAATTTAAAACAATAATCAAAATGTTAAGGACAAAATAGGCTTTTATAACAAAAGAGTTCATTACTTTTGAGCACTCTTTCTAAACAAGCACCTCATAACTGGCCTGGTGTTAATGTGCTTTCATGATAATACTAGGCCTGCTTTAGTCTCTGGAGAAAACACTTACTAAGTGCGTACTTATTTCACACCGTCAATTCAAAAAGTATCTAATAACGTTACTTTTAAAGGAAACATAACTTTGGGTATGAGCAACAACATCAACTTTAAAAACAACTTGATATATTTTTTTATTCAAAATAAGAATTGATTTCCCCTCAAAATCAATTGACTGACTTTCATAACGTAAAAGAATAATCGTTATTCATCTTTTCGACCTTTATCATTTAAAATAAAAAAAATGGTATACATGTGAGATACATATATACATATGCCCTTCGTCCACCTCCTCACATATACGCACTCCGTCATAGCAAAGGATCACTGTTCTTTCTTCAATTTTTTTTAGTTTGAATTTTACCTTTTTTTAACTGTGACCTTAGAGCACAGGTAAAGAAAAACCTGTGGTTTTAATTTTTTAAATTTTAAATTCTCAGCTCTCCTAAAGACCCAGTTGCCATGTTACCTGTAAAAAAATAAATTTCTTAATGATATTAAAAAACCCAGAGTTATTTCTTTTATTTACGATTATTATACATATCAAACCACTAATTTACGGATTTTTCGCGTTACTTAAAAATATATTTATTCCCGACGGTGGTATGTATTGTATTGTATACCAACTTAGTCTGCCCGTGATCATGGATGCTGGAAAGAACCGAAACGTCGAAATAAATATATTTTTAAGTAACGCGAAAAATCCTAATTGTGGATTTGATAAAAACCTAGAGTATTCATAAAAATCAGCAGCCAAATCAACTGTTCCATTATTAACTTTTTATTATTCTTAAACTCGACGGATTGTTTTTAAATGAGTGGTTTCTTCAGGTCACAGAACTAAATAGGTTTCTCAAGCAGTCTCATGAATAAATTTTGTGAACCGGACTACCAATTTTATTTTCTCTTTAATGTCTCGACTCGGTTCAGAAAAAATAAAAATATTGCCCATAATGTATAAGCTTCCTGAAGAACTTATATATTATATCATTGTTTTTTAAATTTTATATCTTAGTAGAACTAATTAAGAAATAGTTTATAATACTTTTATTAAGATATAAGTTTTTCTTTGTTATTTACATTTTGTAAAGCAATTTCTAATGAAATTTCTAAAGCTTTTACGCAGGCGTGAAAACAGATCAAAAGAGCTAAGAGAGAGCTCGTATAAAGTTTTACTTTTCATGAAATTTGCATTATTTATTACAGTGTTTGTAATAAACTTTTTCGAATCCAAAATTTATTTACCTACTCAGCATCAGAGTATAAATATTCGTATATTTATGTAACACGCAACATAATGTAATTATTATAAGATATGAAAAAATGTGTTTTTTTGCTTACATCACGTAATATAACAAAATATATTGATAATTAAGCACATATTTTTAAATAACACATTGACCTCGAATGTTTTGCCTATTGCTCCATTGTTATTTGTACATAATACCTTTAAACAAGCTGATTTATAAAATATCTCTATTACATGCTGTTAGAATTTTTAAAATATTAAATTTTTCTTTGGATTAGTCCATTTAAATATTGTTTTCTTTTTGCTAGTTACGGTTTTCCGCCTTATATTTGAATTAATGGGACCTGTTTACATGTTTTTTGCCCAAATTCCTATTTGGGCTGTGAGCTAAAAACAATAAGTGATATGATAGGTACCACTATTTCTTCTTATATAAGAAGATTTCTTCTTATATGAGAAGAAATAGTGGTGGTAGAAAAAATAAAAATATTGCCCATAATGTATAAGCTTCCTGAAGAACTTATATATTATATCATTGTTTTATAAATTTTATATCTAAGTAGAACTAATTAAGAAATAGTTTATAATACTTTTATTAAGATATAAGTTTTTCTTTGTTATTTATATTTTGTAAAGCAATTTCTAATGAAATTTCTAAAGCTTTTACGCAGGCGGGAAAATAGATCAAAAGAGCTAAGAGATAACTCGCATACCTATCATAGCTGTAGTTTCATATTGATATTTAATGTAATATACTTGTAAATTCCAGAAATCTATCTCCCATCGAGATTAATTGCAATGATTACCTCTGGTTGTGTTTATTTGTGCATTATAATATCCACGACTCTTTCTTTACTCTGCAAATCCGATGGATAACCGACTTTTACATTCCCCTCTGTCGCAAGTAAGACGATAATCTATCTTTGCAGGTAGTCAATTGATCAGCCCGAGTTGCCTTAACCAACTAGAAAACACCATTGAATAGTTTTTGAGTGTCCGCATAGTTAGATCCCACGACCTCCGGTTAACTAACGCGCAAACTCTTTACTACAAATCTAGGGAGGCAATTCAAATAATCAGATAACTATCGGACTCGGAAAATTTAAGTTATTTATAAATTATATCAAATCATAATAAGACGTGCTATTTAGATAAACAAAGTCTAATGTCAAACACTAATGGTGCTAATAGTGAACGTGTTCTTACTGGCAGAATGCCAGCATAATTGATGAAAAAACAAACAACGATGTTTAACTTATAGTAGCCAAATTTTAGGCGCCACTACAGTTGGTCTTCGTTTATATGTGTTATTTATTACATATGTATGTCTGTATGT
This sequence comes from Lamproptera curius, assembly GCA_029286875.1. Taxonomy (NCBI): domain Eukaryota; kingdom Metazoa; phylum Arthropoda; class Insecta; order Lepidoptera; family Papilionidae; genus Lamproptera; species Lamproptera curius. Next base: position 589,961 of record JAGSMT010000223.1, read on the forward strand.
CAGTGTGACTTTTTTGGGTTTAATTGAACCCAAACTCAATAAGTCTGTCCTTATGGGGTTTGGGTCATCTCTAAATATTTTTAGTTCCGGGTATATTCTTTATTATATTTACCTTGTAATTAATAATTGAAGTATTTTCTATTGTTGCTTACAACTTTTTTTATGCGTTGCTGTAAAAGACCTCAAAAACAGAGTCTCATTTTACTTTGAACGTCTTTGATTCTTGTCTTTGCAAAATATAATCCGTAGTCCACAAATTTTAACCTGTACTATCTTAACTTTATAAAATTTGGAGTCAATTTACTTTGAGAATTATTCCGTATCCATTACATTTTAAAAAATAGCACTAGAACACGGAAGCTGATGATTTTCTAATAATTTCCAACAATAAATAGATTTGTATTTTTATATAGTTTCATCAAAATATAATGACGTAACAGTTGTTATAAAATCGTAAACATCTCTTAATGATGCGTATATCTTTTACAGAATAAAATATCAAATAATTCATTATTTGTAGGTATTTACAAAGAGCGAAATCAATTAAAGATGTCTCTAATAACGAGAGTTATAAGTTTATGCACATATTAAACCAGCTTGTAGTTCTACAAAGGGTTTCTTAATTGACTTATATCTTATGCTCTTAATTAGTCGCACGGTCTTAATTGACTAACGAACACCTTCTATGAGACTGAATACTTATGTAAATAGTTTTGATATGTCTGTTGTAATACTAAACATGCGTTAGATTAGATTTACAAGTTATAACGTGAAATAAACTTTATAAATCACAAATATGCTACAGCGTACTCGCTAAGCTTAAAAAAAGTAATTTTTGTACAGATAATTGTTTACATCGTCATTAATTACTGAATTACACTTGACTTTTAACATCAAATAGGTATCGACCGCAAATATACTTTAACATCAAATAGGTATCGACCGCAAATATACTTTCTCATTGTTATTTTTAACTATATGTGGTAGATTTTTTATTTAAACAAGGAAGAGAACAATTATGGACCAACTGGCTACTGCGGAGCGATCTGCATCGTTACTGGTCAAAAGTCTACCTACTTTCCGTTTTCCTAAATGCGTCCTCCAGTCTAGAAATTTATCGGCCTCTGCCACTTCAAAGAGATAGGCCTTTGCACTAATTCTTTAATGGATAAGCTCGTTACTACTTCTGTCTTATGAATAAATTCTGTGCATAGCGTGTTGCATTACAAGTTGAGGTATGACCATATTTGTGTACCACTCCTACAGTCGACCCGAATTGAAGACTTTTATCTTCGTAACCCTGCGATATCGACGTGAGCATGTGGTTTAGTTTCCTTAATGCTAAACCAAGATTTAGGACTTCTTTACAAACTTTTTGTCGGTTATTTTTATTTTCCATAGCACGAAGAAATTTTGTGCGCGTAATAAATTTTATATCTTGAAATAAGTTTTTATGTCACCGTGAATACTATATAAAATAAATTAAATTATTTTAAGGTCTTACCAAATTGAATTACTTTATATTGTTACTTTGTCTTATAATTTGACTCCATAAGCATTTAAAAAGTATTTAATAAAAAAATAACACCAATTAACCTTTTTTTTTATAGCATACACAGGCAGACGAGCTCGGGCCACCTGATGGGAAGTGGTCACCGACGCCCATAGCCATGGGCAAAACCAGTGGTATCGCCAACGCGCTAGCTAGCTCAGCTAACACTGTATGCTCAATGCTTTGACGCTTAGTTACGCATTTGATAAGTTACATTGTATTAATTAATATTGTTAGCAGAGAACTGGTATTCGTGAAGCAAATGGGCTTCTGTACACAAGTCTCTCAGTTTTATAACAGCTTTATTCGTTTTTCACTTAGTTTGTATTCGTTTTTAAAATACTTCCAAGTTCTCAATAGCTTAACTAGGATATAAATATTTAACTTAAAAAAAATAAAGCAACATGGTTAAAAGAATTATTTAAACGTCTTTGAACTTTCGTTCTTTCTTTTCATACCTATTATCATCACACTGTGTTACTCCACCGCTGGGCATAGGCCTCCCCTAATGCACACCTTTTTCAATTGGGGTTTTTGGGCCGTATCCCACCACGCTGGTCCAATGCGATTTGGTAGGTGAACCGACTTTTGTATGCCTACATCATCATCTTACTTTTGACTCATGCCTACATCATCATCTTACTTTTGAGACAATTTGGTGATCGGCCCAAATTGTCCTAACAAACTAGAAAACAACGATAACACAAAGTTGTTTCCCCATGGAATTCGAACCCTCAACCTTCGGTTTATAAAGCAAGGGCCAATACCGCTAGACCACGGAGGCGGAGGCGTGGACGGGCTGCTAGTGCGATATAAATATAGTTTCCAATATATTTTATAGAATATTTGCCTGTATAAAACACAAAGGCACTTTACAAAATTATTACAGATGTATAATTATAAAAGAAATATAGTAGATGTATCCCCATAAAACTTGTTTTTTTATTAAACAAGCGGTTAATGAAGGCTTCGCATGGATAACTAGTTTTTTCTAATTCTGGCAAAAATATATAAGGGTAATGACATATTATTGCGAGTTTTTTTGTAAATTAATTTGGAAGGCTTGCACTGATTTATAAGAATTTTTTTCTAGTTGTGAATATAGCTTACGCTATTCAGTGATAATGTAGCTTTGTAATTGAAAAATAATAATTTTTACATCGACGAATGTTTTTTTACGTTTATTCGTTACGTACAAAAACTCAAACTCTTTTCATTATTAGTGCAAATAAATAAAACATAATAAGAAATTATTTTGT